>JAQPZY010001209.1:0-130000 GCA_029931535.1 Margaritifera margaritifera | reverse complement strand
GGTCACCCCAAGCACTATGCTACTAGCTTATATCACAACTTATTCACCTTTTTCATAGATAATAGATCCCTTACTTGACATGTAGTTATTTCTTATTATTTTGTTATTTTTCTTTAGTTTAGACCTCTTCATTATTCTGGATATTTTTTTTCCCTCTGTGCCAAAATGTAAATATATATTGTTCTATATCTGGCACTCTTTGTCGGTGTGTATCTTTGCGTTGTCCCCTGAGGAAGACGTGCTTTAAGTCGAAATGCAGGGAAACTTTGTTATTCCCTCCCCCCCTCACCGTTTGTAATCCGTCCACTTTTTGTGGCATTATATATATATATATATATATATATATATATATATATATATATATATATATATATATATATATATATATATAGATGTTGATGTTAACCAGGCAATATATAAAATAAATACTGATGATTTGAATGAAAGAAACAATCGTTGGAAGAAGATAATAATTGCTAGTTTCTTAGTATCTATGGTAACGCGTCCGATTACATTTCTCTTTCTCCCTTTTTCCTTTGGTGCTGGTGACGTTTCACAGATACATTGGATTTTGTATGACACTTTGACTGGCACCTCTTCTAAACTGTATAATGGCCGCCAAAAGCCTCGTTGTGGATCTCACTGTTGAACGGAGGTCATTTCCTCACCATTTGTCTCCACTTTGACATGACATCGCTTGACGAGTCAGAGAAGAAAGACCCGAGCGAATCTCGGCACCTGGAAACCATTTAGAGCTATAAAACTATGTTGTTTTCAAGAGCCAAGCGTGATAGGAATTGACTTTACTAAAATATTATGTCTCTTTCGACCATTTACAGAACAATTATTCGTGCTTTTCTCGGCCTTTAAAGCCCCGTTTTAGGTAGATGATTTGGGCTTATGAGCTGAGGATGAATTTTGATGACGGCTGGAGGATAATCGTTTCCGCTACATCTATCAAACTTAAAGGTCTATGGATTTATTTCAACAATAAATAAGAACTGATTGACTCAGACACAGGGGCTAAAATATTGATAGAGTTGTCTTGCACTGTATTGCCCGTTTCGTTTCAATTTTATTGCCGTATTTTCATAGTCGTCCCACATCTCGTAGCTGCAGTATTTGAATCACAATGCATTTAGAATGAGCCCATGTTCATATCTGAAGATTTTCTCATAAATTTGAAGTAATTGCCGCACAATTTCCTCGGCATCTCCTCTCTATTATTAGTTCATCCGCCATAACGCCAGCTGACGCAGAAAATGTGTCGCTCGGAAGGTGGATAGAAACATTTGACTGCATTGTGATTTTCGATACCCTGATGTTTCATTTATAGACTTTTGTAGGGCTAACATTATGGATTAGGCTGTAAAGCGTTCTTGGCATCCCTGTAGGTAAATTGTTGTAGCATGTGAAAAACAATCTGGCTTAAGAAACCAGAGGTGAATCAACTCTCATGATATAAATGGTGGGACCATTTGACTTTAGTCAATACCGATTTCATTTCCTTCAATTAAAAGACAAAAAAAGGTGCCACAAAAGCTACATCTGTTTCTGCAATTTGTTTCTGCCAAATTTATTTATAATACACCAAGCTATCCCTTAAAACTTTCGTTAGCATTAAACAGTACATCTTCTTCCTACACAGTGAACCTTTTCCAACAGACTTCATTTGTTTATTTATTATTTATCGATTATCATAAAGAGGTGCTTTCTATGTTTTGCAAGAAGATAAAGGAGCCCTGAAGACGCTTTCTCTTATCTGAGAATTTCAACATCTAATATCTATTTTTATGACTCCACATCATGACATATCACACATTGCAGTCCATTGCTACCAATCTAGTGAGGTAAAGCCTTTGTAACGTCCTTCTGTCAGCTATCTCAGCCGGAGACAGCGTTCAAGGGCGAATATCATTGCCAACATATCTGTCTGGGGAGGGATTCTTCCGTGTACGCCATCACGTAGGTATGCCATTCACTAGTGTCCCAATTTTCTGATCTCTGTCCATTTATTTTATTAATCACATTACATTACGAGAACAACGGGCTCAGTTTATTTTAGATATGGCTATTAGATGAATGGACCCTCTCTGAATGAAATACCTGACACTGGTACATCTATCCGGGTGTAATGATTAATTGCTGACGAGTACTTAAGTCTTCTGCCAAATAAGTATAGGATACTGTTGTCTGTGTGGTTGTGGTTCCCATTTTAGTGTTCTTGAGTTGCATAAGATATTCAAATGAAAAGACGATTCGTGATCCCAGGGCCGGCGCAAGCTATGTGCGAGCAGTATGCTTGCACAGGGAGCCGTTTTCAGAGGGGCGCCAAATCGGAGAAGAAAAGTGGCGCCAAAATCAGACAAGGGAGCTAAAATGAAACAAATCGTTTATTTTCTTTTCATCTGAAAATCTTGATATGTTATACATGTTTCCGAAGTTTGAATACAAATGGGGGGGGGGGGGGCACCAAATGTCTGTTTCGCACATGGCGCCGTATTGCCTCGCGCCGGCCCTGCGGGATCCAGAACAAATGATACTTTAAAAAAATCAAAGCTTCCACTATGGACAAAGAAGAAAAATTACACACTCAATCCCATCTTTTAAATTAAATATCTTCGACGTAGATATTTTGAAAATAGGGCACATGGTCTTTCCTACAATCCTACAAGAATAACGAATCTTTTCGTACATAGACATTTGTTTGCAAAAATCTCTGTATCTTTATAAATTCATATTTGGTATTAGCCACCAACAAAACCCTAAAACTGAATAATTCCACAGGTCTTAGGCACTAGCTGGTTTGGTTATACTCTTGTATTGGATTCCAAACATGGGCACATTCATGTAGTTCTCATTTTATTTCGCCAATGATTTTCACTTTTCAGCAAATAAGGTTGTATTTTGAGAGGTCAAAAGCATGAGATATAACTAAAGTATTGTATGGTGGTGACCCGCGTGCTAACGGAATGCCAATACATCATAAGCTCTTCGTGACGGAAGAAAATTCTCTGTCAGTCTTTTTTAGTCGAGTGTGTGTGCGTATGTGTGCATTTAGACTTGGGTAAAGAATTAATACATCATTTTCTCGACACTCTTATGACGGATTGCATATTTGTTTTGTGACAAGGGTTATTCAGTAGTCTGATAAATTTTGATGCATACTTTGTTTAGAAAGCCTCGAAACTGTGAATCAACATTACAACATTGATAAATATTATATTTACTTTGAATGTGATGTCTTAGTGATGACAGATGAATACACGTCGTAAGTGAGTATATACGGTAGTACGCGTAGATCAGTGGTTCCCAAACGTTTTTGATTGCGACACTAAATACCATCTTTTGCGACCCAAAATGCAGTACCAGGGTTTGGGAACCATGGTCCATAATGGTGTTCTTCTGACAATGAATTCGCCGCTCCGTTCGTAATGTATCAAGGAACCTATCTTCCAAATGGACAAAATCAAGCAGTTTTACAAAATATTTACAAAATAATGTTGTTGGTGGTGGTGGTGGTGGTAGTGGTGGAGAGGGGCTGATATTTCAATACGTGTGTTTTTAATGGTACAGAAATTGAGTAAACTAACGCTATTCTTTGCCCACTGATCGTCGAATGAGATGCCATTTCACACTTAAAATCGTTTTTTTTTTTAAATTTTTTATTCGTCACTCCAAGTAATAAGAAAATTCTTAATGACATGGTTTCATGGTTTTCAACACAACCAGTTACCGGTAAACCTGTACACGTGTGATGCCAGGTCTGTCTATACAAACAATCCGACATGTAATTGACCAATAATGTGCTTATTTAGAGGTCTGTTCACTTACACAGTCAGGGATGAAACATCTCAGTTAATCCTCCTTTTACACGTCAGTCCTGTCTTTACATGTATATTTCATGGGTGAAACAAAGTTATATAAAGAAAGAAAATTGGAACGATTTAATGGAATAACTTTTTATTTTTAGCCATATTCTTATTACCTCGTTGAAGATAGAGACAAATTTCAGTCCGTTGAAATTATACTTTTTCACTTTTTTGCATGTAAATATTTGATAGAAACTTTACCGTATTTAACTGTATCCAAAATAGAACTAAAATATATTATTGTGCATTTAATATTTAAAAATGTTTTACCATGAATAAAATGTTTTATAGATATCTGCAGGACTGTTTACTGCATTCTTGATTTTTTCCGCAAGAATCCTAATAATTGCAGCAGTTCCTGGAAGGAATCTAGTTAACCTAGCCGTATTGCCGTATTGTCACATACATTAGTGGTTTCACGTTGACTGACAATTATAGCCCCCACCCCCATCCCTCTCTCTTCCCCCCCCCCCCCCCACTATCTCTCTTTAGAAAACTTTGGCATTTCCGAATGGGTTAAAGACAGGCTGACCTGTGCTGTCTGTACTCTTGTCCCTTGGTTGCTGAGGTGGACATATGTGACTTACTTTCAGCAACATCCATCATTCTGGCGCAATGCTGTGGCAAGGAGTTCGATTTGGGGATTAGTGATGACACCAGGTTCAAAAACATGGCGGGCAGATGGGAGATAGATTAGGGAATCATTACTCCGATGACAAAACGATGGCGAGGCCGACCAGATGTTTCCAAGACCGCCAGGTAATGACAGGATGGGAAAGCAAAGTGATTGTTTTTATATGAAACATTTACCCCATTTGATAAACGATAATAATTTCAATGTAGTCCATCATACGAACATATCTGTCCAAAATACATGCAGACAACACTAGCATGCACACAGCTTGCAAGATAACATCAAATCGTTAAGAGGTACTTTTATTAGGACACGGAGATTAACAGTGAAAGTTTCTGACACTGAATTCTCGCAGGATGGCTGAGAGTTTAAATCAATCGGAAATTCTTTTACGAGTAGTCCCAGTTACCAATTAGACAGAGCATTTTAATAAACATTCTAATCTTTAAGCACACACCTTGGTATACACTTGTTAAGAAACCATCGTATAACGTACTTTCTTTAACATTATGATGAATAAAACCTATCCGTCATTTTTATAGTTTTTTCTTCTGTAAAGAATGTTTTTCTGTTAAAATAAATGACATGCAATTTATATGTGTGCACTAATGCATTTGTCCGCCTACCTTACTTAAGTCCGTCTTAGGGGACAATGTTGACTGCATTAATAAACCGCATTTGTTAATATTATCAGCTATAATCTCCGTTACTGCAACTGCATAAAATTCAACCAAGAGACGGGATAAAAGACACAAAGGTACGAACTTCCTGCCACCCAGTTTACTCTGTGACAAATAGGAAAAAATATAATGCGTATATCTGCATGCGTGTCAAAATACCAATTATTAAATAATCCTCTTTTATGTGGGACGAATGATAGTAATACAAAACTAGTGACAGGAGATGAGGTGTACAATGCGCTTAGTATATCGCATACGTAAGTCATAACAAACGCGTAACACAAAACTTATGAGACAGAAAAGTATTACATTATTGTACGAAGAAACTTACCCTGCTAAATAAATGAAAAAATAAGAAGAAAAAAAATTTGAAAAAAAAAAACAAAGATACAATGTACGATAAAAAGTAACTACATCTCTTTTCGAGTTAGATTAATCAAGAACAAAAGTCTTTGCATGAGACAAAAACTATTGAAATGAAGAAACAATCAAAAGTATATGCATTATCTCTAACATTATATATATATATATATATATATATATATATATATATATATATATATATATATATATATCATAGCTTGTAACAATACATATCGTAAAATGAACTTAGTTATTAATATTAAATGTTTTTAAAATAAGTAGTTTGAAGAAAAACCAAATCTAAAGTATCATATTATATAATATTCACCTAGCACATGTATTCACCTAGCACATATATTAGTCACATGTGTTTTGTGTAAAAATATTTAGTAGATAGGGTAAATTAGACCATTACAACCACCACCCCCACCACCCGCAAATAGTTGTACAATCGAATTGATTTTTGTACAAGTCAAATTTTTATATATAGATTTAATGGTTTATTATTCTTAGAATTAAACAAAGCACTAAAATTCAGAATATTAAATCTACTGTAGTAATGTTCTCTCCAAAACAACTTACATTGTGCTTTGAAATAAATACAGTTAAATATATCATGAAAATGATAGACTAAGCCCCTTTTCATAACATAGGGACAAAATTGTCACAATATGGTCATTGCATTCCCCCATCCCAGCCTCCCCAACCCCCACCTAAATTTTGAGTGACAAAATCCATACAAATAGATAGAATTAAGATATTTTCTGGAATTACATTTATTGTAAGTGTAAAATATTTTTGGCACCGGTCTTTTTTAACGCTTTACCTTTACTTATGTTGAAAATACTAACATATATGCTACTGTTGAAAATACTAACATATATGCTACTGTTGAAAATAATAACATATATGCCACTGTTGAAAATAATAACATATATGCTACTGTTGAAAATACTAACATATATGCTACTGTTGAAAATAATAACATATATGCTACTGTTGAAAATACTAACATATATGCTACTGATGAAAATAATAACATATATCCTACTGTTGAAAATACTAACATATATGCTACTGTTGAAAATAATAACATATATGTTACTGTTGAAAATACTAATATATATGCTACTGATGAAAATAATAACATATATGCTACTGTTGAAAAAAAAAACACTAACAGATATGCTACAGTGAGCACACATATGTTGAAAATACTAACATATATGCTACTGTAAGCACACAGTTTCAGTATGAGAGAGATTAAATTCATTATTCTTTTCACCCGACCAATTAATCATTCGTTCCGACATACTGAAATGGTCTATTATTCTCCCTGTTTTGCGTAGTGGGTAAAATCTCTTAAAATCAATTTGATTATGTCACAGTGAGAGATATAAGGGTTTGCCTAAAATACTTGAAACTGGACAATCACCGTATCTTATCTATTGCATTAAAATGTTTACCGTTCGTTTGCGGTGATTCAATAAACTGCTTCACCAACTGACTTCATCTAAATACGGGATTGGTTTTCCCATATAAATCGCCTTCATTTTAGGATCTGACATAAAAGAGCAATTTATTAATTCCAGGATCACTATGAATTAAATGTATGATTTTTCGTGAGCAGTAAAGAAAGGCCTTTGGCGCTTGGCCCATTCATTGTGACTGACGATCTGCGCGCTGTATACACACCGAGCCAAAATTAAGGAAATTAATATCGGAAATCTCTACTACATTTCGGAATTATTTGTCATTTTAACAACCGTACAGAATTTCATTGATATTGTATCTGTATTAGAGACGATAGAAAATATCTTTTGCTAATAGTCCGTTGTGCGCATAATGAAGAATCAATCTCGGAAGGTAATATATCACAAATTAATTCACTCGGCCGGCGGGAGAGCGGAAAAGCGGACCTAATGTTGCGCATGTGGGTACGATCACACGGTCCTAGGTCGTATCGAGGAATATCTGTAAATAGCAAAATCTTCACAAGATTAAACTTCGCGAATCACGAAGCAACTGAATTCGCGAAAATTGTGTTCAAGTTTGTAGTGACATACCGAAAAGTTGCTATAATTGTAATGGCACAACGCGAAAATTTGACGTCGTGGAACTGATGAATTCACCAAATTTACAAAAATTAAATAACACTATAAGTACTTTAATTTGCTGTTGTTTAATATTCATTAACAGCAACACATACCTTTTTAAATATCGCAGAGAATGACAATTCGAACACACATATACCATAAATATTTCAGCAATATACTCACAGCACAAAAGGTGAAAGAGTCTGAAAAGTGGTTAACACTTTTATTGCTAATTAGAACAATGCATTATTGCAGTGTTGTTACATAATTGTATGTCAAAGAATGGTTTTGGACCACTAGACTACCTTCATTCCTGGAATTTAAATGTGTGGCAATTTCAATGAAGCCACTGACTTTGAATAATGCTTGCGATGATAACAAATATTCCGTTGACTATTCAGGTTTTACACACACACACACACACACACACACACACACACACACACACACACACACACACACATATATATATATATATATATATATATATATATATATATATATATATATAATATAATATAATATAATATAATAATCTATACAACAACTACTGCTACTATTGCTGTGCTGTTACTACTGGTATTATATTATTATTATTAGTAGTAGTAGTAGCAGTAGCAGTAGTATATCGTACAGTTTGTAAAATAGATTCTCTGGAATACACATTGCATGCTTTCATATTTTAAATCTTATATGTATGCATGCATGTATATATATATATATATATATATATATATATATATATATATATATATATATGTTTGTGTGTGTGTATGTATGTATATATTTCAAAAAAATAGATGGATGAACGATTTTATCTATCCATTATTTATCCAAAAATACAAATCATTGCAGTCTTGTCATGTATGAAAGAATAGAGAAGCAAAATTGTGCGTGTATATTTAGATCTAATTATTATTATTATTATTATTAAAGCTATAATATAAATCAGAAAAATTAGTTTCTCTATTTATCTTTATATATATATATATATATATATATATATATATATATATATATATATATATGTGTGTGTGTATGTATGTGTGTGTGTGTGTGTGTCCGTAGCAAAGAGATTGAGAACACAGGAACAGGTAGAACCTAGTATATTTCTAGTATATTGTTCAGACATATCAACTTAATTTGGATTGACATACCAAGTCAACCGTACAAACTTGCCCCATGCTTATAACATAACATAGTATTTCAAGTTTTCAAAGATAACAAATAATGATTTAGACGTGCCCTACAAAGACTTCGCCTACAGAGTTTTAGACGATGCTAAATTCAACTGTTTTATAGTAATTTTTCACGAGTTTAACATTACAAGCAATATTGTCGTTATCAAGATATAATCTATCTTTGTTTACAAGGATAGATCGGTTAACGTTTGGTCAAAGTTAGTTGTATTGAAGATGAACACTCAAGAAAATAAAAGTGTCGATTTGTTAATTTCAAACATTACAAAAGATTTACTTCAATACTTTTGAAACGATGCAGATTTACATATTACATTTAAGGATGATACCATTGAGATAGGCAGCAACAGCTTGGACAGCAAAATGATTAAAACGATATAGCATAAAGACGAAATAAAGTACGTATTTAACGTGGATACATACTCAAATTTGTACGCGGCTAAAATTACGGTACAACTTGAAGATGTCTTACATTTTACTTGGTCAATTTATAATGATGGGACACAGCAGAGGTGGTGTTTAGTCAGATTAAAACAACACGTGATGGCTCAGTATATAAAGTGTCTGTAAAAGAGTAAACCATTTGACATAAATCTGAAATCATTCACACATTTGAATGAACTGAAGAAAAGTTGCAAACTACTGAAAATAAAACTACCTGTTTAGGAAAGTCAACCTCTTGGCTTATTGGCAACATCTAGGGACAAATTATCAGACATGAGGTATTATTTGGATGTTTTTATTTCTTTTTAAATGCCTGAAAAAAACAGTTTTCGAGACATCTTTAGTACGATCCTGAAAGACCAGTTGCTTACACCAATATCAATCATTTGATGTTAACAAATTAAACTGGAAAAAATAAAATAAAATAGAATTGGAAGAATGGTTAACTGAACAGTGTACTTAAATATCACTCAAGCAAGCACAAAAAATGATTTTCATATAGAAGGGTACATGTTAGTCATGTAGATGACCTTTAGCAGGCAGACATTGTTGACACGCAAGCATATGAAAATGACAATGATGAATATAAATACAATGTGACAGTGGTAGCTATTTTCTTAAAATAAGTTTTGTCTGTAAAAGTGAATGCAAAATAGGGAGATGACATATACAATACTTTTAAAAAGATATTTAAAAGCGAAAACTTGAACAAATTCTGTTTGATGAAGAAAAAGAGTTTTAAAACAGAAAATTTGCTGGAAAGGAAAACATTAAATATTGCTCAACTTCCCAGAAATAAAAACGGTTGAAGAATAGAATGTGGAAGTATTTTAAACTTACACAAAATAAAACAAGAAAATAGGTTGACGTTACATCAAAGCTAATTGATGGTTACAATTTGGAGACCTTTAAACTTCGCTCGAAGTTCATACAAAGAAAGTATACCAACGGTACGAAACGCTTCGCGCAACTACACCATCAACTATCCATCTTTTTCTGGACACGATTTTTTTACACTGTAGAATGGTAATACATCCTTAAACCTTCTTTCACATAGAATTATCACAAAATAAACACAAACCAATTGATATGTAAATATTGTTTGCAAAAAAATGGTAAACTATTGTGCAACTTTCACTGTGTGTAGATATAAAAACTTAAAATATACAATTTATTTCCTTACGTTCATATGATAGTTAGTATTAATTGAAGCTAAACTAACCCAATAAATGAAATGATCAACGTTTTATGTCGTGGCCAAAGTCTTACCATGCTGGAGGCAATGCATAACAGAGGTACAGTCAGTTGCAAAATGTTACAAATGTAAAAGGAAACTAAGATATAGGAAATGGAAAAAGAAATACAAAAAATACCAGATATATTAAGAGAGTATAAAAACAACGAGATTGAAATGGTATTTCACTGGAGGAAAATAAACATTAAAGATAAAAGTCAGCAAAGAATTACATATGAATGTGATGGGAAAAAAAACAGTAAAGAGAGGATGTATTTACACAAGAAAGGCATATTCTGCACCATTTTTTAAAACTTAAATAATGGGTTCCAGATCCTTGTCCTGCATCCGAGTTTAACGCTCTAGGCAACCTGAATATAGCACAAATATTTAACAAATTAAGAATTTACTGTATTAACACCATTAAACATTTGTGACAATTACACTTTACTATTTGACGGTGATGAAGATACATTGTACACAGTGACATTAAATTTTGACATAATTTATTTATCTGGGTAGTACGGATGGCTACAGCTGGTTGTGAAATTTCCTAGTGGTGTTTAAGAGATCCAAGTGTACCAGAGTTAGTGAAATCACTATAGAGGTTTCATGTTGACTTTGGTATAAGAAAACTGTGATCTGAATGTAACATACCTTTGCATAGTGAACAAGCTTTAAATGCAAACAATAACGTCATAGATTTGAAATAGATAACATATTCTGCAAGAATTATAACATCCTCCTCATCATTATTGGAGATATCTCAATTGTAAAAAATAAAACAATTTTGGGCGCGTTATTGAGATAACAAAATCTAGCATATATTATAATAAAAGAAAAACAATGAACAAGGAAGTAAGCTTGTCATACCTTTTCTACAAGAAAGCAATGATCTGATAGTAGAGAAAATAAAAATATTTGAACGAAATTATCAGGAATTATGTAATCTGTATTTTGGATCACCTGTACAAAACAGAAGATCGACTACACAGTCTATTTCCAGAGTATTAGATACTGCTATATGAATCAAACTACTAATTATTAATTGAGTACGGTACCAGTCTTAACGTGTGGGAATATTTAACACAGTGCTTAATACTTGGAGATCAGGCCATTGGCTGTAATATCAGCGTGGAAGTTATCTCTTTTACTTGTCCGAAACGTTTATCAGTGCTTTCAACTTATATATATCTTTCGTCTGTGCACCTACACGATTTCGATTTAGGGACATTTATCTCGAGAAAATGTGATGAAACACATAATTTTGTTTGTTCAGAAAGTTTGCACTTACTTTAGTCAAGAAGTGGATGTGTTGTGTTCTGCTCTATCTAGTTCACAAAAGAGTTTTATTTTCTCCAACGTTAACACTGATGTCTATGGGAAATGAATTAGTGGTCTCATCCCTCAAACGTAATTCGAGAAATTATTACTCTGTGAACATGGTTACGACTCAGACAAAAACATTATGGTAAGATTTCAACAATACATATTAGATGCAAGACTTAAATTAAACTATGCTGTTAGTGGTGAAGGTATCTTTAGTATCTTTATATTATCGAGAGACACGGTAAGGCAAATTATTTATTATGGTTGGATACATCAACAATTTAGAGAAATCCAGTGACTCATTTAAACGCGGATAATCCCTTACATAAATACCGACATAGTAAAACAAATACTTTTGTAAACGTTTATAAACAGTCTGTAATAGTGAGACAAAAATTGATAACCTAGAAGAAGACGAAGTGAGTAAATATATATCGAGGAGGAGGATTATGATGGTCCTACAGTTGTATCTGATACTCTGTTGTTCAAATGAAACATGACAATTTAAGAAAGTAAAACAATAAATAAACAATATTAATTGTTAATTTACAACTTTTAAATCATGTACATAACCCCTTAATTATATTACCTTTTGTGTAGTAAATACTCTGTTCACTGCAGGTGTAAGTTCTCCTCTTGTAATATTTAGTGGCAATCATCTAGTACATTTTCTACTTCTCTTACCTATTCATCAAAAGGCTCATTATGGGGCTAAACTTTAAACTTACTTTACTTAATTCCTTTACAAATCTAAAACCTCTACATTGCTTTAGAATTGAGCAGTTTGCCTTTCCACCTTTATGAGCAATGCGTACAATTTCTTGTCCGGGCCTTGCTTTGAATACTATATAAATTTCACCATCACTATCTTTAAATGCAGTTTAAGCATAATTGTTGATAAATTCATCACTAACGTTTAAATTGTTATCAATCCTAAAAGATATCGCATTACTGGATGAGCATTTAAGTCTAGATTGTTGAGGAGTTATAAAACCTTGTATAGATTGGTACGGCTAATATAAACATGGCTTTGAATATTTTGTACTGATTCGATGTATACATAATCATCTCTTGTGTATCCTTCATGCCATTCATGCATTCCAAAATCTTCACCACCGTCTTTCATTTTTTGTGGTTATTTAAATAGCAACAATTTTATCAGTGATAAATGAGCATTGCTATTCTCAAAGGAAAAGGTAGCAATTAATATTATTGCAGGAAAAGGTAGCAATTTCTACCTCTGATCAATTATCAATACAAACAATACCTGCTACTTTAAACGTAAGTTACAAAGAGATAACTGGTAAAAATTAAACTCCGAACGAGTTGGAAAAATTAAACGAGAAACAAATTAAGAAGATATATGAATTTGTTTCAGTGCTGGAGCTGAAAAAAAAATTCAAATCGTTGTCAGATGCTGCAATTTATATTGTGACATCACGGATCAGCAGATTTCTTCCGATCGAAATCTTAGACAGCTCCAGAATGAAATGGCATATGATTACACGATTACACGACTTCAAACTTCAAATAGAATTAAATAATTCACTCGAGTTTTGTCCTTTATGCTAGTTTTGCATTTCTGCATCTGCATTGAGTGCAACTTTGCATCTGCATCTGCAATGAGTGTATACTCTGCATTGGGTATCTCCAATGAGTGCAACTTTGCATTCACACACACACACACACACACACACACACACACACACACACACACACATATATATATATATATATATATATATATATATATATATATATATATATATATATATATATATATATATATATATATATATAAAAGGCCACGCAAAGCAATACATAAAATTGTGAACAAGTTCGTACATAAATGTGTACTGGTTGTTTTATTTTTGATGCATATGTACCTTTAAAATAGTTGTTACAGTAGTTGTTATTACGAGATTGGCTGCCTATTATGCAAATAAGTCGATAAGGAAAAACAATCTCTATACATTACTGTTGAAGAAAGACGGCAACCTTGGCGATTTAACATTTCTCTTTTGCTCTCTCTCTCTCTCTCTCTCTCTCTCTCTCTCTCTCTCTCTCTATATATATATATATATATATATATATATATATATATATATATATATATATATATATATCGTAGAAACATCGGGTTTGACGCCCTTAAACGCTTTACCTTTATCTATTCATAAATATACTTCAATTAGCCTGATATACCTCATTTCTTTTCAAAAATAAGTTCTTTTAGTAAAGGATCAATATACAAAGTTAGTGATATGTTTTCTTGTACTTTTCTTGCTATGGTTGCAACCAGGTGACCCCTTGTCTGAACGTTAGTATGTTATGTCACATGTTTTGACAAACTGCGCATGAATCTACGTCTGCCCGTTACACCACTGTACATATGATACGCGACAGAAATACTTGGTAGAACAACATCAATATCACATATACAATAGAAGTTTTTTGGAGAAATCACATAAATAAACTTAATTTAGCATCCATAAAGCTGTTCTTAGTTATAGCATAATTTTGATGTTATTCTCAAAAGCTAAACAAATTAAATGGACAAATCATTATGGTATTAAATAGTCTTTTTTGTAAGCAAAAAATATTACATTTAGATTGTGAACTATCTTTTTTTTTAAAATTCTGACAATATGGGTATATACAATTTCTATCTCTTGAATGTATCATTTTAGAACTTTGCCTTTAGATAGAAAAGACTACTGCTTTGATAGAGATAAGAAAAAGGTTAGATGACACTGAATCAAGAATAAAATATATGGTAAAACTATATTGTTCTTCAACATTATAATAACATAGAGCCACCTCAGAACATCAGCGACGACAGCCCCACATAAAACTTTACAACATAGTACACCGGTCTAAACAGTGTTACTGATGCAGTTGTCCACTGTGAGTCACGTTGCTATGACATGCTCAATAGCTGATTGAATGACCGTTAATGGCGGGAAGCTGATTTGCCCCATCAGGAATCAGGACACAATTAATACTTCCGGTTCAGTACCCACGAATGTAGTCCGAGTCTATTTTTAGATCATTTTTTCCTCTCTCAATTTGGTGGTGATGTATGCATTAGATTTAGTCATTCTTAGTATTAATTTAAAGGAAATTGGTTATTGTTTAGAATATGAGCATTATAGTGTGGTTGTCTGTGTGTATTTTGGCAACAGTGCACAGTGAGTAATGAGGCATTGGTGCTGATCCGGAAGTGAAATCTGTGATTCATTGCACGTTGCTTTGTTTACAGTCCAGCCATTCATAAGAATGCCGGTTAACCTATGACAAGAACTTCAGCATGAGTTCATCTTTGAAGATACTTTACAGCAACATATGATTTATTAGGATTTGGACACAGTGGAAAGTTCAGTACTGACAAACAATGTAGAGACTATATAGGAAAATTAATTGTAGTCTGAGGCCTGTCAGTAAGGAAGGTTATAAAAGTTTAAATTGTTATCCTGAGTTTATTATTCAAAGTAGATGCATGAAATTTGGACATTCTGTGTATATTGACTTTAAAAATAGAACCATGAAATTTAAAATTAAAAAATTTAAATATTTGTAAAACTTTAAATTAATTTTTAAAATAAAGTTAAAATTTAAAAATATTTGTAAAAAAAATACACATGTATAGAGCCTATGGGGTTGATACTCATTATTATCACCATGTATGTATTTCTACATCTTATACAAGTTACAAAGGTGGATATTGTTGAAATTCTGTCAGAGAAAATCTTGTTAAAATCTGTGCCAGCACCTAACAGTATTTGGAAACTTTGGACAGGCAATGTAACATCAAATAGGTTATATGGGCTATTGTCATATAGGGACCCTGAGACTAACATTTCGAAAAAGAAACATGTCCATAGACTGGCATTCATTATAAAGATGGGAAGTGTAAACATTCCAAAAGAGTTAGATGCATAGCATTTATGCCACAATAGTTTGTGTGTGAATGCGGATCACATCAGCCTGGAACCCCATCATATCAACAACAAATTGGCAGTACTGCATAGAATATGGGAATTGTTTAGGACATGGTGAATTTCCAAACTGCAGTTGAAATTGTGATATGGAAATTACAGGTATAATGATATGCCCTGCACACCCACCCACCTACATCCATAGAGAAATGTACATTAGCATGACATGGCTGGCTTGCTGGTTGCATGGATAAAATGGGATTAGTTTATTGATTGATTGATTGATTGATTGATTGATTGATTGATTGATTGATTGATTGATTGATTGATTGATTGATAAATAGATGTATGCATTGATGATTGTTTGGGTTCAGTAAGGAGGATAGAAGAAAGAAAGAAAGACTGGTCTTTATTTTATTTGACTATGCTGGTATGACAGCTTTATCTTAAATCATACATACACTATTTCATTTTTTCATTCAATGCTACATTCATTCATTCAGTCAGTCTGTCAGTCGGACAGTCAGTCAGTTCATGTTATTTTAGAATATGTTAAAATATTTGTTTGTTTGTTTGTTTATTTCTTTATGTATGTCTTGATATTCTGAGAAAACTGTTTCGACCTCTCCATAGGTCTCATCAGGTGGTAGTAGGTAACACAACTGCACATAGCATGCGTTGTGTTACCTACGGATTTCCCCACGACAGTTTTTCTTTCTGTATTATGTGTTTTTCATTGTGCCTTTTGGGCACTGTCCTTTTGTACATGGACTAAGATCATCTTTTCTGTCTGTAGTGTCCTATTCTCCTGGTAAACCTGTGCGTAGGAGTGATCGCCCTTGGAATAACTGTGCAGTCAGACTTCCTGTGTTGCTGGGCTGAGGTCTGTACCTCAGATGAGCCTGAATCATATATCCCTGTCTTTCCAGTACATGTTTCCTGTTTTCCGGATACTTTTGATACAAATGATGTTAAGTACAGTGTTTTATCCATTTGATCCAGTGATCTCAGAGTACTTGGTGAAAGTATACCCTCCAAGTGTTTTACTTTTGTTTTCAGAGATGATCCAAGTCTATTATTGAGTCTGTGAATTGTTGAATACACTCTTGCCTCAAAGTTTCTTGAATAGTTAACATTTTTAGGTACGGAAACACTGATTGATCTGTTCACAGCCTCTCATTTCTGCGTGTTTGTATTAAGTTGCAGTCTTTGTACAACATCACAGGAAAGTTTCATTTTCAGCACTTCCAGGAGAATATTCTTATCACTTTCTGTCATGTTTAGATGAGTCACTTGATGAAGTCCCAGAAATGCAAATCATATCCACCAACTGTTAGTACTTCCTCCCCAACAAACCTTACAGTAATGCTGACATTTGTTGCAGTCCACAGAATAACACTGCAGAGCGGCATCCAGTACTTGGGAAAGTTGACATTGGATAATTCTAACATCACCACCGGTGTCTTCCATCATTTGTTTGAAGATCAAAACTGCAGCGGGCTTTAACATCTTGACTGAGAATTGTCTGTTTAAGCTTTTTTCCTTCTCTTGTTCTTATTCCCAGAAACATATATTTCACTAAAAGTTGCAGAACTGCACTGTTTGAGATCAGATCTCTCTCATCTGTTATCTTGATTGCCATTACAATGGATGATATCATTCCACATTTCAACATTTTTATTCATACAGATCATATGTGTCCCCTCATGCTCATTCACTTCTGTCTCTTTCAGGGTCAGTCTTGCTTTGGATGATGGCCATAGAATTCTACCAGACCCAGGTGTGCCATTACAGTCTGGTGCCACAACTGACTGGAGACCCCCACCTGTCGGCTTCATCACTGCCATGAGAGAGAACTTCTCTGCATCCATTCTTCTGGTCACTTGAGCAGATGCAGCACTGGAACTTGACAGAGCAGCATCAGTCAGAAATCTGATCCCTTTGTTATGTGGAATATTTCCTGGTTTAAAAAAAGTTTTCTTCTTGGTGTACCCTTTCATGGTTTCAGTTTAAAAAAAACTGCATGTAAAGGTACAAGAATTATCCTCTCTCCCCCTTATATAACTAGGAAAAGGTGTGCTGCCCTGGTATTATAGAACTCCACCAAATCTTCAATACTATTGGAAGCCTAACATCTACCCTTCATGGGTGAAAATGACATCACTACCTTAGTTACCACCCCTAACTAGCGTATTCAGATGCTACCAGATTTAAGGTGCTACCTATTATTGACAGGCCCTGGTTTAATTACTGCACACCTGATAAGGAAAACCATTGATGTTTGTGATAAAGGAATGGTGACATGTTGCAAAGGAACAAAATTGGTCAACTTGAGTTTTTAAATTTTCATGATAATTTAATTTAAATTCAAATTTTTAAATAAAAATATGTATCATATTTTAAAATTGACTCTCCACAGAGAGTTTAGCAGCCAGGTTTAATTTCTAGTAATTTCCAGATTTGAATGAGGACTAAAAACTAACTACAGTTTATTTCAAGTGTTTAACTTAATTAATAAATTAACCATTCAACTTTAAGTTTTGTGCATTGTTCACAGTCGGCCATTTTTAATTTCATAGTGTTTGCAATACAATGGTGTCAGATAAAATGTATATGGATGCATCAAATTCATTGAAACTTTCTGAAAATTTCTGACCCTGATAGGAATCAGGACACAATTAATACTTCCGGTTCAGTACCCACGAATGTAGTCCGAGTCTATTTTTAGATCATTTTTTCCTCTCTTAATTTGGTGGTGATGTATGCGTTAGATTTAGTCATTCTTAGTATTAATTTAAAGGAAATTGGTTATTGTTTAGAATATGAACATTATAGTGTGGTTGTCTGTGTGTATTTTGGCGACAGTGCACAGTGAGTAATGAGGCATTGGTGCTGATCCGGAAGTGAAATCTGTGACTCATTGCACGTTGCTTTGTTTACAGTCCAGCCATTCATAAGAATGCCGGTTAACCTATGACAAGAACTTCAGTGTGAGTTCATCTTTGAAGATACTTTACAGCAACATATGATTTATTAGGATTTGGACACAGTGGAAAGTTCAGTACTGACAAACAAATGTAGAGACTATATAGGAAAATTAATTGTAGTCTGAGGCCATCAGAGTAACTAGTAAGAAATTTTTACTGGTTGGACAAAAAGAGAATTAGTCAAGTGGAGTTATTTTCATGTTATGTATCTTTGATTCAATTCGCATCTATTAATTATATTATCTTCCAAAATATTTTCTGTCCACATGGATCAATGTTGACAAGTATACCAAATGTTATGGTCATCACGTGAATGAAAGATGCATTCTCTCGAGAAATGGGAGTTTATGACAGTGCGTCAAAACAAAGAAGCGTCAAAATAAGAGACTGACGATATATAGTGTTGGACCGTTGAAAACATTTTCTGTGCTGTTCAGTATGGGATAGATCAAATGGAGACCATAGACAAAATGATTCATGTCTAAATCATCTTTATGAGCATCTTCAGGTTTTGTAACATTTAGCCATCTCCTATAGAAGTCAAACAGTCGAAACACCAAGGAATTGTATAGTTCATTCAGATTTAATATTTTGTTTTCAATGCGTACGATATTCTAACTCTTACTTTAAGATATCATCATTATTGTACTTCTGGCTTGTTTACTTTTTCTTGTACTCTGTTTTTTCCTTATTCTTTTGTGTCTTTCATTTCTTTTTAGATGGTTTGCAATGATCGCTTTTGTAGAACTCGGCAATATATTTCTCTTTTTCACGTCCAGCACGTACTTTTGTCTCCATTGTTTTGTTTACCTTATACATTTTAAATTAAGTGTAAAATTCACATTTACATTAAGCTAACTTACACATTTGTCTTGCAAATAAATGGAATGTAAACAAGACAAAAAGCAAGATCAATCTAAGATTGAGAGAAAACCCGTAAAGTTTACACCACAAAAGCAAAAAGATCAACCTAGAGTTGAACTTGCCATGCAACTTGGAAAACGTTGACAAGAATTAAACAAAAACAACCCAATGCTGAACCTTTAATGCAAAAGCAAGAAGATTCTAAAACATCGTAAGATAAAAGAAATTATGCAAGTCAACAAAGCACCAATTAAATCAATTATATGATAGGTTGTGGCGTGACTGTTTTAGGTAATTTATTCATTTGGTACAAAAGTAAAGTTATTTCTTCACATAGTCTTCAACATCCAGATGTAAAAGATGCTGAAGTTAACAATGAGCAATCAACCAAATTACAGCAATCAACCAAATTACAGTCTGTGCGAAGCAAAACAAAAAGATAAAACATGTCTGCATCTTACAATCCAATACCAGAAATGCTTTAACTTCTTTTACTAATAAATAGCGTATCTTTTATCTACAGATAAATGTTGACTGAAATAAAAAACATTATTAATACAATATATTATGCAACATTATACTCTGCTCTTACAATCGCATACAGAAAATGTTTTGCAAAGGTTATTGTGGTTTACAATTGGACAAGAATCAAACACGCATACGGAAAATGCTGAAAAACTGAGTATTCCAGTTTCATTTCGACTGTTCAAAATTGTCTACCTGATAGCGCATGGACTTTTACCACATAACATTGTTAGCCGATGAATGCTTACTTCTTGACCAAAGGACCAGGCCTCTGGTACACGTGCAGAGTACAAACTACATTTCTGTTTTGAAAAGTAGTTCCAAGAAAAATGTTAAAATAATAAATACAACAGTACAGCCTAAAACATTTACAGATTCAATAAAATCCGTTGCGACTCAGCAATCGTGCCCTGTACGGATGCTTCCAGCATCAACACAGCTGCCTCTTTCCTATAAATTAAATAATGGAAAGACACTGGGTGCACCTCCTTTGTAGCCCTCACTGTTGATAGGCAATGGTTTTAATTTCAGGTTGCACAAAAGTATCCAGATTAAAACTATATAATGAAATGAATCATGAGGAGTTTCTTTTGATCATCAACAAGTACAACAGATACAAAGAGATAGAATGCAATCAGAAAGAAAATAAACAATAGTGAAAGCGAAAACACTGAAAACAGAAAACCTTTTTTTAAGAAGGAAACAAATTAAAGGAGAAAAGAGTTTTTAGAAACGTTAACTGCTAACATATGATATATCATGTCATAGGTGTACCTACGGCACACGTGCAGACACGAAACAGTAATCGCGTCACAGCATGATTATCATTATTCCAAAGAAACATGTACAAAGGTCAATTAAAAAAAGGTCACAAATTTTAACAGAAAAAAGATAACTCTTGGCCGTTTAAATTGTTCCTATACAAATGGAAAGTTATTTTACTATCTAAAAGCGCAGGACGGACACAGTTTGATGGACTCCCTGAAAAATAAGTTTATCTTAACAATCCATTTGACAAAAGGAATGGTGGTCTATCAATTTTATAACAGAGAATAGATTCTGGTTTTGGGTAGTACAATATTTCCAATGAACTGAGAAACAACATCTTTTACTCCATTAATGACAAGAATGAAGCAAGGGATGTTTAAATTCTTGGTGGTTTTTGCAACCTTGGAATTTACGTGAAAAGTGAGATGGAATGGATGATAAGAATTAAAATCAAGAACGTATAGATGTTGAATGTCTAAAACACAATTCAAAAGTTCAAATCACTCTGAGTAACCATTACACAGTGAATATAAGAAACAATTCTAAATTGTTAGGATTCAATAACCAATGATCTATACAAAATCACAAGACATCAGACAGTATTTGTGTGTGTGTGTGTGTGTGTGTGTGTTTTAAAACCAACAACGTTTTATATTTACCTGGACCAAATCAATAACACAAAATACACTCAATAGTAACTATTCAACTTTGCTAGAGTCTTTACCTGTCAAAAATGTTTTTCACGGATTCTTGGTTGTTTAAAATTGTAATGGTTATTGCAAGCAATTGTAAACATAAACCATAAACAGATGAAATATCAACATAAACGATTAAGATGGGAATATACTTTATTTTCACGATATGCCTGGATATGTTTTCCATATAAAGTAAATAGCGTACCTCGTGCATCACACGATGGGAGAGGTTTCTGCAAACGATTCTAGTGACTTGCGTTTTGGTTTAAACTTTAAGAAAGAAAGAAACAGTAACTAGATCAATGTGTGTTACAATTAGGAGTGACTTAAATCTTAACAAAAACCGTGTCACCTATTAAGGTGATTTAAACAAATTAACTGATGCAGCTACTAGTCAGTTTGTACGAATACGAGTTTATGCTCAATACGGAAGAGTTTTGAGGATAATAATTTAAAACATATTAAGACATGCGCCAAAAAGTAGTCAATGAATTAACAGACATTTGGCTGAGTAGTAATGAAAGAACTACAGGAATCTTAGATTTACAGCCCCTAACAGAAACAAACAAACAAACATACAGAGAAATGACAACATAATAGGAGATGATAGATGCTCAAGACTTGCTTAAACAGATATTCGACATGTTGTCTAATGCAAATCAAGCCTTGCAAACAGGAAGAGAAAGAGCAGATGAAATACCTAACATTCACCAATATTTAGAATCAGTTAAACAGATAATGAATAGTGGGATATCAGTTAAACAGATAATGAATAGTGGGATATCAGTTAAACAGATAATGAATAGTGGGATATCAGTTAAACAGATAATGAATAGTGTGATATCAGTTAAACAGATAATGAATAGTGGGATATATGCTTTATCAGCATCAAGAAGATAAAACATCTCTTGAAGAATACGTTACAATCTCAACTGGAACAATTACAAAAGACTCAAAGAAGAAAATTAAACAACATGATCAAGAGTTTTAAAAGCTAATGATTGATTTTAACAAAACAATTACTGACCTGAACAACAAGATAAAAGCTAACACTTATATTATGTCATAGATACAAAACAAGAATGATTTCATAGACATAATCAAAGAAATCGGTTACCACAAGAAAAAGATAAATGTGTATGAAAGCATGACGAAAGCTAAGAAAACAACTTACGATTTATCGATTTTCCTGATTTGAGCAATAAGACCAGAACAATATAAAAGATTACTTTTCAATAGTTTCACAACAAGTGACATGCTGATATTGAACAATTTAAAACAGATATAAAAGAGGCTGTAAATCAAACGCTGATTAATAACATCGGTGTATTACAGGGTGGTATTGATGAATTATACAAAAGGATAAAACGAATTAGAAATGACTTAAATGACTTGGAACAAACGTTTACAACTGTAATGGCTGAATTTAAGACTGAAATTGATGAAGCCACTGATTTGGTGGAAAGGGTTTTCAATTGAGTGCAAGAAAATATACATTGAAAGTAGAATTCGACAAATATGAAACAGAATTTCGATGGCAAACCAAACTAATGCATGGAGGCATATTGCCTAACGAATAGCATATTGTTCTACGTCACGAGACGCCAGCTGGTACTGAATTAGTTATATATAACCTTGCTGTAGACAATTTTCCAGGATTTATCGATGCTAAAATTACACCTCAAACAGTAGATACTAGTTGTGAACTTAACTATGCTCCATCGACTTTTGCTAAAGCCAAATTATTATAGCCGAGTACAACAGTCATTAAAATAAAATGAAAAAATCATGTATATATACCATAATTTTTTTTATTAACAATGCTTTTCGACAATACATAAATATGAAAGCGATTAGCTTGAAATATATATTGGGGAGAGCGAAAAAAACAAAAAAACAAAAACAAACAACAGCAACAACAACAACAACAACAACAAACAAACAAACAGCTTTTTGCTTATACCATGGATCCAGAAAGAGAAGTTGACTTTTATAAAATAAAATAAGTAGAGACAGATTACATACAAGGGAACAAATATTTAAACTTTTGGATTAAAAATAAAAATTCATATGAGAAAACTTGCTAGATATTAAATCAAATCAGGTAGCAATATAAAACGTGTTGCCATTAAATATAGCAAAATGTCACCAACAGGATCTATTTTCTATTCGTAGAAAAATGATTCTTCCTGTTATTTGATCCTAATGGAGCTGATGATTAAAATAAAGAATTAGATATGACAAGGCCATAGAACAATTACAGAGGAAAACTGCAGAGTTCAATGACTACACAGCCAAGGTACTAGATTACTTGAATGAACTGTTGAGAGAGCAAGGTTTGGTTACTCAGTACTTGAACAACTTTGATGAAGTTTTTTTTTCGCAACATGCATCTACTAACCCAGAAAATAAGGTAAACTTTGAAAAACCAAGACAGTCAAAACGTAATGATTTCTATCAGCCGTCTGAGGAACAGGAAAATGCGAGTACGTATTCGTTGCTCTTGTGATGGGTGTTGGTGAGTATTTTGCTTCTAGGTTTTTGTAGCATAGAAATATCATAGCCGTGCCTAAGACACCTGTGCAAGCACAGCTTTTATCGCTACATAAATGGCAATGTACGGCAAACACATAGCACCTCACACGCATGAAATTGGATTGGATAAGGCATAATGAATGAAAAACTGATTGTAAAAAGTTACAATTCAGAGCTTGTATTGCACAAACCGCTGGCAAAGAATCTATCCAATTTAAAGTGTATGGAAAAAGTGTCTAATACTTTTAGACTCTCATATTCTAACAGATCATTGTCCACTGTATCCTTGTGGTATTCCTCGGGATTTCAGAGTTAACAGAACACTTAAGTGATAGAAGGGTGTGAACGAGACTACAAACGGGAAAACATTTATTTACAGAACGGAACGATTACCTCAGAATCATTTGTATACTCAGCTAATAACAAAACACAAATGAAACTGCTTTTTTATGACTGCATTACCAGAGAGAAATATATCAAACAGCATCCAATACAACTTTAACAAATGTAACGCTGGATTCTCCTAAAATGAGTTTAAAGGTTTAAAGTAAAGAAAGTGGTTCAGAAATGTTTTTCAACTCAGCAATGGAACAAATTTTAATGACTGTTTATCAGGTCTGCCAAATATTGTTTTGGTTGTAGGATTTCTAATTGAGGCAACAGTTTACAAAAGCCAGAAAGTACTTATTCGATGAAAAACAAAAACACGCTGAATTATTAATACGAGTGCTAAGAACATTTACACAGACACGAGGATCTGAGAAGTACACATGATAGTAGATTTGGATGGTACTGGTCATACATTAGTTACTGTTCAACAAGGTATCCAGGTACAGGTCAACGAAAATAAAATGTAGATGCTCACATAATGTATTTTCGTTTCGTGTCTGATGCTCACGTAAATACTCAAAACAATCGACTAAAATTAATAATGTTTCAGGCATGAATAAATGTATAGATTTGCGTTAGATCTGATAGAAACTGACTACGGAAAGGTTTGTGACCACATCGTTCTGACCTGTGAAACTTTTTTGTTCAGTAAGATTTACAATAGAAGGTGGTTACACAAAGATGAGAAGGCGATTTTTATAGAACCAAAGATAAAATAGATAAGTGGATAGAGTTACTGGTTGATATTTACCAAGACAAACAATACTATGCTTCAGATTGATGACTGTGGAAACATTGACGATGCAGAAAAGAAAGCAATTAACCAAACCAAACTAGCTCTTAGTGTAAGACATTTTGTTACATTTTAAAATATTTGTTTGGACGATTGTAGAAACAGAACAACTCTTATAAAGGACCTGCGCGATGATGTTAGGTATTTCAGTTGCCTTCTACTCCCAAGAAAAAAGGTCACACAAAAAATGCATTCGAGAAGAACAGTGTAGTGCTTGTGATTGTGAGAGAAGAGAGAGAGAGAGAGAGAGAGAGAATAAATAGCTAAAATACGGAAACAAAACAAAGGAAATAAACTTTAATTAGATTGGAATTCTCTTATCAGAACAAGATCATTGCCAATATATATATATATATATATATATATATATATATATATATATATATATATATATATATATATATATATACATACATATATATATATATATATATATATATATATATATATATATATATATATATATAATTGTTATTCCACAACTCTTCTAATTCATTTGCTAGAACGTTTTGTATTACTATCTCAACATTTGGTGTCATTTTGTCTCCTTTTAGGATATGTTGTCTTATGCATCAATAAGAATAAGATTTCTCTAAGTAATACATTTTTTTTTCTCCTTGGGACTGGACAGATCACAACTTGCACAAGGAATTAAATGAAGTTTTCCTACCACACTGTCAAGCGTTTTACAGGAGGAACACCTAAAAGTAATAGACCGTTCCTGACTTGTAATTGTTTTAAGAGATTGGTAAATTATACCATGACATACAGGAGGTATCTTTAAACTTTCATCATGTAACATTTTTCTTTAAAATACTTTCTGTTGTTTTCATTTATCTTATCTGCGTTCCTTTGTTTGTACAATGTGTTATTTTTAATCATTTGTTCTCTCTTTGCACAGTAACGTTCCCTAACGTGTCTTCATATTTCTTACAAATTTATATCGTATTAATGTCGTTTGTATAATCTCTGTCTTTCCTATAGTTCCTCTGATCTTGTCTACACTAACTTTGATTTTTCCTGAAGCTACTATCCGGTTTCTCTTCATAACACTTACCAAATATTTTGCTATCCATTTATTATGTTACTATTTAAATTTCTATCGGTCAGGCTGTGGTTCTTTTCCTGAGATTTTATAAGCTGTTTAACAAACACACTGCTATTCATCATTTTGAGAGAAAAAAAAGTTTTTTCTTCAAAATGATTTGTTGCGAAATGTCTCAAATTTGTATTCTGTTTTAGGTAGGATTTTATCCACGGTTGTTGATCAAAGAAGACAATCCTGCGTATTGGTTTCAGTTTGAAACCCAATTGTATCTAAAGTTTAAGATTCTATACTGAAGGACATATTTCTCGATGTTTGATAATGCACAAATAGTCTTTGTACAGTTGGTTTTATACTTTTGGAATCATAAATCACCTTCTTTTGCAACGGAGATAAATTATTTTCACTTTGAAGCCAGTGGGTACTCTTTGAAATAGTCATGCAAGTGTAATGGAATGCCCAAATCCACCTATAAAATACAGCCAGTGTCATAGTTGTCTGATATTTCGAACATATTTTCTCCTCTACATATAATTCGTCCATGAGTTGCTCATCTGAAATGTTTTTACCGCCATGTATTGACTCATGTCTTAACAAGAGTTTGTTAGCAGATAGGTCCATAATGAATAACCTTGAACTTTCATACTCCCCATCATACTTTGTCTAGCTATCTATGTACAAATAATATTCATAACTTGATGCCAATTCCACCTCATATTCCACACTCAGTCATCAAGAGCGTCAACAATTTAAGATCTGTATCAGATATCTTTAATGATGCATCATGTGGTAATATCCAGGAACACTGAAATAATGAGATGGATCTAGTTTCTAATTTGCAATACACGTCTATATTTTTCAAAGATATGTAACACAACATCAGTGAACCAGCCTTACGTATTAGTTATGAAGATCATATAATTTATTACGATAAAAATGTTTAATGACATCATATGAGTACTGGTAGTTTTGACATCATATGAGTACTGGTAGTTTTGACATCATATGAGTACTGGTATTTTTGACATCATATGAGTACTGGTATTTTTGACATCATATGAGTATTGGTATTTTTGACATCATATGAGTACTGGTAGTTTGATGTGTTTAAAACATTTAGACTTGAATATAACTTTTCTTTAGGTGGTATAACTGTTTCGTTAAATCTTTCAAAACTACCCAAGTATTCATGCTGGTAAATGTATTTTATTTGTAAACTGTTTCAGACTTTCTGTAAATTTGTCATTGTTAAAGTATTTTGCTAGTTATTCTCCAGATTGTCCCATGAATCTAAAGCTATATACAAACCTGTATGTCCTTTAAACTTGTATTTTTTTGGTTGGTCTTTTACAAATTTGTCAGCTATGAAATCCTTGCTGAATGATATTTATTTTTCCAACGTTGTTCGGTATGATTTTTACCTCATTATCTGGATCAGATAACTGTCATATCCGGGCAAGTTATGAATAAACAATAGTATGGATTTTGTATATTTTTAATGCATACTGCATTCTTTTTATAATTGACGTCTATATTCGGTAATTGTTTGATGTAAATTTACAATGATCATGATCGCGAACTTTGCCATCTTGTACTATACCTCAGGTACTCGCAACTTTTGGCACTATGTCGTTTTCACATATGTAACATATATTTGCTGAGTTGTAATTCTGTTCGTCTTCACTAACAGTTCTACAGTACATTTAATTTTTAATTTTTTCCCTACCATTTTTGACACCTCTAAATAAAGATTCATATCCTTTTATAGAGAAACTCTTTAGTTTTCATAAGAGAAGATCTTTATAAGTCATTGGCTTTAATTTATTTTTCATTCTCTTTAAATGCTGGAATTTTCATTGTATATTTTTTAAGAACATAAAAACTTGTTTTCACCAAATAATCCATAGTATCAAATTAAAGCATAACTGAAAAAGGTATTGTGAAATATTTAACCTAGAAGTATAAACATGGAAAATACAAAAATACAAATGACACGATCGAAAAATATGAAGCAAAAAACACCACGGCACTTAAAGTCCATAAGCAATTGACTGTTTAAGTTAGGTTAAGTTATGTATAAGAGTCACTCATTTACAAATACAGTCAACAATCTAAAATAGTCAACAATCTGTAAATGATGGGGTCATTCTGTACATAAATCCATCAAAAGCCAGCAAATATATGTAACAAAATCTATACAAATTAATAATATTAGAAGGTAGGTGTTACGACTCTGTTGTTCGGTGGCTAGCGTGCCGGATTTGCGTCCAGAAGTGTGCGGGTGGGTTCGAATCCTGTCCAACCAGACTGGGTTGGCCCGCCGTGGTGTGTCTCTTTGCAAGGTACTTTACTCCAATTGCCTCCGCACGACATAGTCTTTTATGTGTTGATGTACCGTTAAGCACCAAACAATCAATCAATGGCTGTGTCTATTCCTCTCCATCAGTAGCATACCCAAAAAAAGAGACGCTGCCATAACTATAGGTTTTTGAGAATTGGAATACTTCTACGCATCACAAGAGGGAAGCTGTGCAAAACACCAGTAATAATTATGGTCGTGAATAAGAATGTATAGCCAGTTCCCTTTGACACAATTATTGCTTGTGATCAAATGATAAAATAAAAAGAATGGTAAAATGTGACTAACTTTATGCATAGTTAAAATGCAGGAAACAATCTTTTGCCCAATTAAATTTTCTCAAAGCAATACGAATATTGTAACCTGTATATTTCAAAATAAACATGATAGATAGATAGATAGATAGATAGATAGATAGATAGATAGATAGATAGATAGATAGATAGATAGATAGATAGATAGATAGGATCATGGATGAACGCCAACAATTCTAATAAGATACAGAAATATGCCTTAAGCTTTATTCAGACACTAAAAACACGCCTGACGGAGATGTGTGTGTGTATGTGTGTCGTGATTTATATAAACGGAAGGAGGGGGGCGTTAGAGAAAGTGAAGCACACCTGGGCTATAAGGGCCATATATCAAACGATTTCGTCTTAAATATACTTAGCAGTTTATCCTGGTCTTTGTTGTATCTCTTTGCACTATACAGAGTAATCTATTAACGGATATTGTTATACAGCCACTACATACCTTAAATGACTTCCCTATCATTCCACTCTCACAACTTTGTTATTAAATTTTCCTGTTTTCTTTTGAATGTGATGAAAAGATCCAGATAGGCGGGATTAGTTGGTTTTATCAGGAATACTTCAAAGGAAGACAGTTTGATATTTGAATAATTATATCCGGCGCGAGAATTTTTGGAAATCCCTGTCGTGTGTATCGTGTCCTCTCGCACAGCAGGACGAGATAAGATGAGATAAAATTTGAATATCAGTGACAAATTGCGATTGGTCATATTCGGTTTAGAAAGCTCCAAGCAGCGACCAACTCAATAACAGTACAACCTGTTGTTAAATTAGTGACGGATTTATAATTTTGCCGCTCATAGGCACTATCAGGATGTCAAATTGGACGCTCCCTCCCCCGCCACACCTGCCCAAAACAAAGCCTTAAAACCAGAACCTTTAAAAACCTTTACGCCTTTAAACAATGGAAAAAATTAACTAGGGCTTTTTTTTTACATAATAAATACAATTTTTAGCAAAACAAGATTTTCATACTTTAAAATCTGCCGCCCCCTGAATTTTGCCGACCTAGGCAGCTGCCGTGTCTGCCTAATGGGATGTCCGACACTGTGTTAAATCCTCGCTGTAATACTGTGGTTTTGTTTCGATTTTACCCGTAATTCCCAAAGTTTTAAATAGGTTTTATTTGCAAACATGTTGTTCTCATATTCTCTTTTAAACTCAAAGGGAATTCAAATCTTTGCAAAATCCAGCGTGAAATTGTTTGCACAACCTATTAAAAGAAAATTAGAGATACATGTTCTATTATCTATATCAATGTCTCTTTCGAGGTGCTGGATGAAAAGTTGTGAATCGTTAGAAATCTTGCAGCAAAGTAGCTAACACTGTTCTTGCGTAACAGTAAACAGCAGAATAATTATGTCTAAGGAACCGATTACAATTACAAATACGTGTTAAATTGCAAAGTGCGTTAACACAAATATTGAACATTAGAGAGAAACAACATAAATTGTTTATTTGTTTGTTGTTGTTTTGGGGGTTTTGGAGAAAAAATATCACGAGTTGATACTCGAAACTTAGATGTTATACCACAAAAATAGTGACAATGGTTATTTCATGTTTTTGGTTTCTTATTGTCATCATTCGAGAGGCGTAGAGAAACATGTCAAGAAATATTTAGCATCTTTACTCATATTAGATTTGTGTGAATTAAACAGTAACAATAAAAATAAATATAATGGAATTATTGTAAGTAGTGTCATCCATCTGAGAGAGAGAGAGAGAGAGAGAGAGAGAGAGAGAGAGAGAGAGAGAGAGAGAGAGAGAGAGAGAGAGAGAGAGAGAGAGGCTAAGCATACAAACCCTTTTATAGACAAGTTTCCATTCGGCCCCAGGTTTGTAATTTTAATCGGTTCCTAAAATGTCATTATTTTTGGTAAATGTGGTATTGAGTGGTGAAATGTAAAGTCCAACATCTTTTATTTAGTATATAAGAGAAGAAAAAAATGTATGCACCTATTTCAACAGAAATTGATGTACAAAGTATTTAGTACTACAAACCTACAGAGGTCATTTGGTACATCCATCCATCTTTACATTCATTGAAGTCTATCCTTGTAATCATTTATTCATCCAATTATCGTTCTGTCTGCCTCTTTTTTGTCTTTTCATCTATCGGATCGTCCGATTGTTTATCTAGGTATCGATCCATCCAGCTAAATAGGATAGATAGATAGATAGATAGATAGATAGATAGATAGATAGATAGATAGATAGATAGATAGATAGATAGATAGATAGATAGATGGATGGATGGATGGATGGATGGATGGATGGATGGGTGGGTGGGTGGGATGGTGAGTGGATGAATGGATGGATAGATAGATAGATAGATAGATAGACAGACAGACAGACAGATATATAGATAGAGAGACAGATAGATAGATTAAATATCACTTGAAACTGGTGTTTGATCTTCTTTCTGACCTATCGTAACCTTAAGGTGAGAGTTGCAGGCCGTGTCTGCATTGAGTAAGGCGACTTTGTGTGGACTAATCTAATTATACAAGTATAGAATTAACCGTTTACTCATTGGCCGGCCAAACATGGCAAATTAATTGCAACATCTTCTAAGAATATGAAAATTGGCTTTTGGCAGCTGAAGGTTTCAGTTCGACATATTTACAACACAATGGTCAGAAGAGATTCCGTATTGTGCTTTGTCGTGGGAGTCCATCGCCGTGATTGTAAGATCTGCATGATTTATAATCGTCCAGATCTCAATGACAATGTCTAAATAGCAATGATACATTGCTTGACTTTCGCCATTTCTCTTCAAATCACATGGTTTATTGAGACTAATCAAGTACCCTCTAACATCAGACCATCAACCTTTCTTATGTCTATATTCCAGAAGTAGATGATAAATTCATCCATCATGAAAACAAATTAATACAGATTTGTTGTTATCAAAGCTTTTGTCAAAACTAGCATTGAAATACTTTGCTGATTGAATTAAGGACAAGACATCAATTAGTTTGGTTACAACCAGCTGATTTATGACTCGAAACGGAGCTCTGGCAGCTCTTGGCGCGAGTTCTACATATCGTCTGCAACAGCAGAAGCCACGAAATATTGATGAGGGATGCACACCACTCTTAGTCTTCTCTTTCCATCAAGACGAAAATCAAAAGCATATCCATGACGAATGTCAGAATGTTTAGGGGCTTCTGTTGCGGCTAGGATATACTTTTATCTATATATTTGTTTATAGGAATCCTGGTCCATAGTTTTTCCGTTATCAGCCTTCTAGCATAAATGATATATATGATGACGTGTTCGGTAAAATATTTCCAAGAAGTCTCTTGCACCTCTCTCAGGGATTATAGTGTGACAGTGGGTTAGGAGGTTGATCATGATCTTGGGTTACGTCAGTACAAAAAAGAGTCGTTTTAGTTAATAATTTCTATTAACTAGTCAAGTAACAACAGACACCTGACTATCATAAGGTATAACAAAGAACATCCTACTTTCCGGGTATCACTTGTCAATTTTAAAATCTTACATCTAGATATTCTGTTGACATTTATCACTAAATAATAATATATCAGTGCATATTCATTGCTATCCCAATCCCAAAGCAATTGTAATTTTTTTCCCCATTATCTTACTAGTTTAGAGTTTTATTTTCCACGAGAATACTGGGATACATACATACATATATATATATATATATATATATATATATATATATATATATATATATATATATATATATATATATTACTGTCAACCGAGTCGTTAGAAAATACATCCCTAACACATTCTATGTTTATTTTATTACTTTTCACGTTATTTAACAGTATACATTACAAATCACTTTCTTCTTTACCTTTATTTTGATGTTTGTATTCATTTATTTTTAATTATTCTTGGACAGCTGGTTAAAGTTTGCTGTCTCCAGCTTATTCTTGACTTGATCTTATTTCTTAACAGCTGTTAATGGGGGGAAAAATCAAGTTTTGTTATCGGCAGAGTACCTCTGTTTGTATTGATATTTTATGGCATAGCAACACAAGTAGGTTGTTTAGTGCCTTGGCGATTGGAGTAAAGTGCCTTGCCCAAGGACACGCCACGGTAGCCGACGTGGGCTGATACAATAGTAGGATTCGAACCCTTACCCTTTCGGCCGCGAGTTCGACATACTAACCACTGCAGTGTTGGAGCTCCTGTATCCATTAGTCGTCTTTTATGACATACGGGAAGGTGCATCGGGCCAATTCTACATCCCCCAGCCAGCAGAGGGCAAAGTATCTCTATAACATGTTTAATTTCATGTACATAAGAGGGCACAGTATCTCTATAACATGTTTGATTTCATGTACATAAGAGGGCACAGTATCTCTAATATGTTTGATTGTATGTACATAAGAGGGCACAGTATCTCTCTAACATGTTTAATTTCATGTACATAAGAGGGCACAGTATCTCTATAACATGTTGAATTTCATGTACATAAGAGGGCACAGTATCTCTATGACATGTTTAATTTCATGTACATAAGTGGGCACAGTATCTCTATAACATGTTTGATTGTATGTACATAAGAGGGCACAGTATCTCTAATATGTTTGATTGTATGTACATAAGAGGGCACAGTATCTCTATAACATGTTGAATTTCATGTACATAAGAGGGCACAGTATCTCTATAACATGTTGAATTTCATGTACATAAGTGGGCACAGTATCTCTATAACATGTTTGATTTCATGTACATAAGAGGGAACAGTATCTCTATAACATATTTGATTGTATGTACATAAGAGGGCACAGTATCTCTATAACATGTTGAATTTCATGTACATAAGAGGGCAAAGTATCTCTATAACATGTTTAATTTCATGTACATAAGAGGGCACAGTATCTCTATAACATATTTGATTGTATGTACATAAGAGGGCACAATATCTCTATAACATATTTGATTTTATGTACATAAGAGGGCACAGTATCTCTAACATGTTTAATTTTATGTACATAAGAGAAAAAGCTATAACAGACCAATTTACAGAGGAATAAAGAGCGAAAGAAAGTAAAAACATCAATCATATATTGTACATTTCTGCGTATGCGGTTCAATTTTTCGCAATTTTGTGACCTGGTCACAAACAGTAGCATTTCAATCTTGCTGAATAGAGTAAAATGAAATTGCGAAATTTCAACAACGCATACATTTATCCATTCAGAGTATTTGTTGGTAATAATGTAAATGACAGTGTTATGGCAAAGTAGATACTAGTATTAACTTGCTACCTCTTTCTTCTAGCTTTCGATAAGGAATATTTCGGATCAAAATGACTTGCCCTTTCACCGCAGGTGGTCATAAAGCCAGTTATATTTATCGTCAGTATAATATACCACTATAAACTGTGAGAAATACAGTCTCGGGGTAATGAAGTGACGAGTGAGATCAAAGCTTACAAATATATATCTGTAGATATGAACTACTTCCAGCTGTTTGAAGTTCATCAATTCACAATGGCGAGTACACCTTCTTTTCGGCACGGTCCTGTAATGACCGAATCTCATTTTACACGCTTATATGACATGCACGCCCACCATGGGACAATAAAGCGGCACTAATGAAAAGAAGGAAGGGGAATCCAGGACGAACAAATTTGCGTGTAATTTATGAATCAGAAGTGATCACGTGATTACATTTTCGCCTTTAGCTGGCTCTTTGATGTCTTTCTTAATTCATGAAACACAGAATAATATCTATATTTTTGCACTTACAGACATAAAAACTTTCATACTCAATTATAATTTGCCGTTAATGATTATCCGAGATATCTTCGTCACGGTCGACTTCTTGGTGGTGATTCTATTGAGTTAAAAAAAAACATACAGAATCCGGTTCAAAACAATGGTCGGACACTTTCTTTCTCTGCCTTGCTTTCTCGGTCTCTTCCCGCGGGACTATGTGTACAAAGTATCTTTCCATCAGCACAAAACTGGAGAAAACTAAGTTCATTCGACAAATTAACTACAAATATTTTTGAGGTTTATCATACTAAATCAGTGACGCTAAATCGTAAAGTTTCGACAGTTTACGTATAACTAAAGCTGCGACAAAGCTTGACTGTATGTAGATAGAGACAGTAAGTCATGAAATACTTGGTTTATATTTCCTTTAAATAAAGTGAAACTATTATTAATAATTTTTTTAATGTTCGTGAAGCTATATACCTGGATTCCCTAAGCGGTGTACCCGCAACGCATGCAGTATCGTATATAAAGAATGATATATGTTAATTCCTGCGGGAAGAGGTGTAGTTAGTTATTTGTGATAAACAACCGAGTCACTCTAAAAGTCTAAATGAATAACTTTAATTTGGTACTATGAAAAATATTTAGAAAAATAACTTGAAACAAAACACTAATCACTGTAAACAAAACGTAAGTGTTTGTGCTGCTATCGTCTTGATAACAAATACTCTGGTCCTATTTTATCACAGAACGCTTGCCTTTTTTGGCGTTTTGACGTCTATCATAAAAGATCATTCTCAGCACTGTGACGTAACACTTAGAAACGTCACGTGGCAACGTCATTAATTATGGCAAAGTCCTTATCGTTATATCATAAATATATAGAGGAAATATACGTTTTTTTTAGTAGATATAAGGAAATATTTCACGAGTGAAGTGGGAAACATTGTATTGTCACGAGTGGCGAAGAAAGCCACCCGTGACAACACAAAATGTTTCCACTTCACTAGTGAAATATTTCCTTATATCTACTCAAAAATTAGATTTTCTTTTTATTATATATTTTTAAAGGCAAAAACCGTCGATTTGCCCGGATTTTTCTCTCCAGTCTGTGCCAATCTAATTAACGGCTGCATTACTACATCGCTGAAAAAAGAAGTTCCGAAATTTAAAATAATTTTAGGACAGCGACCATTTACAAATTTAGCTTGTACAAAAATTGCTTTAAATTGTGTATTTTGGCAAATTAATGACTGTTTTCAAATGAAAATGAAGAGATTTTAATTTTCGTTTACACATTTCTTGTGCGGATTGATACAGTGAAAATGTTTGGGGTGAGGGTACCTTAGAAACATCACAGAATGGTCCCATCTGACAGATTTCAGAGCATTCCTTCTTTAAACAAAAGATTTTAATGATTGTGAGTTCACTTGTATGCATTTTGGTTCTTTATTTTGTTCATTTCTGCATTCAAACGTGAATTGTTGGCCTCGGCAAGCTTGCAGTCTAGTTCGGTAACAGATGTTGCACACAAATTTCGTTCGATTGTCACTTAATTTTGGTTTGCAATAAACACTCATCAATGCCCGATTTCTCCACCGTTTTCAAACATGATTATGATTGTGTTGAAAGTTAGAATCTCTACTAAAACAATTTTATTACTATATTTAACCAAGCGTTTTTCCTAAACTTTTTTCCGTTTGTTGTAGAGTGTAAAAGGCATGCGATACTGTATGGATGACAGCATATCGAATAGCAACATGTCATGTAAGTTCGGTCACTAATAACTTGCAGGATTCATGTGGAAAACTAATTAAAAAATAGGTAATACTTGTTTTGGAGTTCGTTTTTAGGCATTTTATTTGTATGGTCTCTCTTTATTGATTAAAAAAATATATACTCGAGGGTCTATAGTCTTGACACGTTTTAAGGTTTGTTCATCCTGAGAGAGAGAGAGACAGAGAGACAGAGAGAGAGACAGACAGAGAGACAGACAGAGAGAGACAGAGAGACAGAGAGAGGGAGAGAGGGAGCGAGAGAGCGAGAGAGAGAGAGACAGAGACAGAGAGAGAGAGAGCGAGAGCGATAGCGAGAGCGAGAGAGAGCGAGAGAGAGCAAGAGAGAGCGAAAGAGAGAGAGAGAGGGAGCGAGAGCGAGAGAGAGAGAGAGAGCGAGCGAGCGAGAGAGAGAGAGAGAGAGAGAGAGAGAGAGAGAGAGAGAAGAAGAAGAAGAAGAAGAAGAAAAATGAAATCGGCCTAAATATGGAAATACAGATTTAATAACATACAGAAGGGCAGATATATTACCTAAATGGGAAACTAAAGTCGTTCCAAAAGTGCCGAGCCGAATGCAGCAAGTGCCATGTTGTATTTTGCAACAAATTGTATTAAATTTCATACCAACTATATACGATTTTAAGATTCTGTTTATCAAATAACGTTAGGAACTTTTTGTTACAACGATGTGGCTATGTGAAGTTGCTCAATGTTACGCCACAGTGTGGCCTACGATTTTTATAACATCATGACGCTAAGAAAAGTGAGCGATATATTGACAAAATTGAATCTGACACAAATTCAAGTGAATTATAACTGAAACTTTTTATCTTTTTCAGAAACGATTCCAAATAGAGTAGTAAATTTAATATCCTGTGGTAAATGTTCCTTTTAAAATAATTACATAAATGTTGAGAATATTGTTTCCACGCGTGCAACAACTTTCACGCATCTATGATTTAAATATTTGAATTTATATTCGTCATCTCATCAGTGTATGTCGTTTCATTTGTCACTTATAAAACTTTTTTTTTAACCTTTTTAATTTTTTTTTTTCTGTCCTATTCTTTTCTTCATCTTATATACCTTACCTTCGCAACCGCTGAAATAATATTTCTCTGTATTCCTTAATAGTGAAAATTGGTTAGCTTATTATCGGGCACGGCGGAATTTAGGGGTTATGTTTACTTTTGAGTCAGAAAATCGTAAGGCATTTATTTACATGTTACCGTAATGCACTGAGTTTGCAAGCTCATTTTATGCATATTATTCATGGTTTCAGATTTTAAAAATGTATGCTGCTGAAAAGAAATCGTGTTTGCCGCGCTACTAATGATGACTTGATCAATTTATTTTATATCCACGTTATGAAGTCGGTCGTTATTGCTAGGTAGCGTAGCGCTAGGAAATATGGGATATATTGCAAATAATTTCTGGGTAATAACGACATCGCTCTGCTATTATAGTAGAAGTATACTCATCAATTGAAGAGCAGTTTACGGCAGTTTTTACATTAGCAAAAAAAAAATATTTAAAAAAAAAAAATTTGTTGTAAAAGAAATACGTTTTAACGTATAAGTGGTTGACAAATAATAATTAAGAACATAAACAATTGAATTAACTGACTATTTACCTATTAATCGAAAATGCTAGTTACACATCTCATTTTACAGCATGCCATAAAATGGTCTCAACAGAGCGTGGCTTGCTGAATGACATGCTATTTTGACATTCAGATTAAAACAACCAAATTTACCAATTTTTAAAATAAAATTACCGTCGCATTGGGTCACGTGTACCTGGCAAAATTAAAATATTCCGACATGCGTTTTTGGTACCAATTATTTTCAATTTAGTTTATATTCCCTTTCTACATAAAAATTCTGCTATATGTTAATTTTCAATTTAGTTTATATTCCCTTTCTACATACAAATTCTGCTATATGTTAATTTTCAATTTAGTTTTTATTCCCTTTTTACATAAAAATTCTGCCATATATTAATTTCAAGCACGATGAGCCATGAATTTTATTTCGAATATCAAAAGCTTATATCATTCAAGATATCTCTGCAAAAAATCAGGAAAATACGGATGCAAGAACTAGATAAATTGTAAAAAGTCTCGAACACGGTAAAGTAACGCTGAATCGTATTACAATAAAATCGAGACAGTCATATTACAAAGGAGAAAACTAGTTCTGTGACACCCCACTTTTTAATTTTTATGTTTTTATCACGGTCCAATCTTCAGTTTCCCCTTGCGGGTTCAAGGTTCCAAAATACGTCCCATGCGCCCTCCTCCGTGATATAAGCGGCTACTAATGAAGGCAGTTGTTTTGCCCTGGGATATGTGCCATGATCATGTTTCAGCTGAGAAGGTATTTGAGGTTTTAAAAGATTGTGGTTTTTATCCAATATTTAACTTTCACTCATTGTTTTTGATACCTTATTTTTGGATACCTAAACTTACTCGGTACTATATTGCCTGGATTGTGCTGATGTGTCGTTAAACCTTCTATATGCATATACATACCAATATTCAATTTATTTAAAAATGAACAATTTCTGGATGTAAATAATCGCTGTCATTTTCTTCCTTAAGAAAAAAGGAATGGGAAAGATCTAAATACCAACATGCTACATGGAATACAATAATGTAAACGAAAACAAATAACATAATAAGTAAATGTATACAACTCAAGATAAAGGCTACTTTTCCCCGAAGCTGATCTGAAACCTTGCATCAAATGTGTATCTGATATAGATCCCTCGCTGTCACAGATGACGTCACCTAAGAATGGTCCAATAACAATTACGCTATATTTAGACGCAATGTACAATGTGAGGAGATGGATGGAGTTAAAGTAAATGGACAAAACATAAAAACTTGTTATTTTGTTATGAAATAACCGTTTAGGATATAGAATAAGCACATTGTTAGTATATTAACTTGATATTAGTGCTTGTATCGCGTCTCGTTTGATAGCGAAAGGGCGTCGGATCACGTTCGACCCTTCCGTTATCAAACTCGACGCAATAAAAACAGCCAGACCAAGTTACTATACTGATAACCTCTATGTACCATCAATCATTCTCAAATACATACATTAATATATTGGTAATAAAGATAAAAGCGGTTGTACATCTATGTACACAAACAATTTGACTTTACTGTCACGTTTATGGCGTCATTTGCTTTCAAAAAATACCATCAGCATAAGTCTGCATGTATGATGCAGTGCTATTTTTGCAACTTATTATTCATACAGGAAAATCTTATATCTATATATGTAGGAAGAAAGAGACTTAGGCCTTATATAAAATTAGGAATACTGCACACTACTCTTGACTATTATATTCACTTGACTATTACTCTTGACTATTATATTCACTTGACTATTACTCTTGACTATTATATTCACTTGACTATTACTCTTGACTATTATATTCACTTGACTATTACTCTTGACTATTATATTCATGCATTAAAATTTCAATTTTTTTCAAATACGACCAATATGAAAACTACCTGTTGTCATATAACCGTTTTGGCTTAGTGGTTAGGGTGTTGGACTCGTTACCTGAAGGGCGTGGGTTCAAGCATATCAACACAGATTGGTTACTGTGGTGTATCCTTGGGCAAGGTACTTTTTCTGATTGCATCAGCACGATATATCCTACAAAGTGTTGCTGTGGCGTTAAACACCAAAAATACCCCAAAAATGAAAATCATACCAGTTGCTATGGTATTTTTGATTTTTGGAAAACTGAATAAAATATACGGTAATGAAATGTTTTATCTCGATTCCCAAAATCCAAAGTGGCGTTGCATCCAATACTGAAAATCTATTTCTAACTAGTTCTACAAAATATTTTCATTTAATCAGTTAACAAAAGACATGAATTTTCTAACTGGATTTTTCTTTTGTTCGAATCAAAGCTGTACGCTTAAAAATACAAATTAAGCTCTTCTGAAAAATTAATTATCTAAACTAGACACTGATATAACAGGATATCTATAATATCAAGAGTTTCATTTTCTCTCCCTCACTTCTCAGATTTAATATGCGATTTCATTATCTGACTTAAATATATGATTTTCTTTTTTCATTATTCAATTGTTACTTTTTAAAATCTGACACCATTATTTTAAAATAATCTAAGTTTGTGATACAAAATTATATGGCACTTCATCTTATTTAATCACGCATACAAAAGATCACCATCTTTTAATTTCAAAGATCTTTTTTTGGTTTTCTTTTATCCCGTTGATTCTGGTTTTACCAACCCAAGGTAATTCAATTATTCAACAAAACAAGCAAATTTGTTATAATGCACATCGACAGGCACTGGGGATTTGTCTGATGCTTTCATATCCTTTCCTTATTTACTGTTTACCTGCTTCCAAGCAGACCTTTGAAACCCAAAGGTCGTTGGTGTGGTTGTTATTGTTTAGATCACGAAACTCTACTTTGCAATAAGGCTTTCATAAAAGCTCGAACCCAGATTTAGACCTAAACAACTTAGAATTACGCTTTCAACCACTTGGACAAGGACGCTATTAAATGAAGATATTTTGTAGTTTTGTTGTGGTCATGGGTACTACAAACACTTTTGCATTTTCAATACTTGTTTAAGTTTCGATCGCTCGATGTTGAGGTGTACACTTGTTCCTTACGCCAAGTTTGGACACGTTATGAATATTAAGTTATTTTCTGTGTGGGAACCTACAACTAAGATACACCTAGGATTGCGAACAATTCATCATAGCCATGTCGAGGTCTCTTAGGCACGAAATGAAAAAGACCCATGCCACCACCTTCGGGATATTCCATCAGAGCACACCTGGCAAAGCCGAACTTAAAGGGACTAAGAGCCGCACTAATCGTTATTGCTACAATGAGTTTATTGGAGCCGCCATTCGGTGTCGAGATTTTATTCTGATCTTCATGTACACCACTGGAAATTAGCTTTGCTCTCTCTCTCTCTCTCTCTCTCTCTCTCTCTCTCTCTCTCTCTCTCTCTCTCTCTCTCTCTCCAAAGAATTTGCCTTCAGCCTTCAGCCGAACATCAGAGAGAAGATATATATATATATATATATATATATATATATATATATATATATATATATATATATATATATATATATATATATATATATTCATGGGATTTAAATAACCTCTCCAACCTGATGGTCAAAGTGTGCTAACAAGACACTTTGAGCTCCGAAAAATTCGATAAACAACCAGGGGCCAAAACTGTAATGGATAACTTTTATTTCCATCGTCTCAAATAGGTGACAATAGAAGCCAGTAACAGTCATTCAGACCAATTGCTCTTTAACTATAACGATGCAGTGTCAGGATTTCACGGTAACTTTTATGCATAATATTGGCAGTTAATTTTGTCAACACTCATACATCAATTGAACTTGACTTTGAGCAAAATATTTAGATTGAGAGTCACACAGTTTTGCCACCGAAAATACCATGCATTAGCTAATGTTCACAATGAGCTAAAATTTCAATTTGATCTCAGAAGGATTTTAAAAACACTTTTGGCAACCAAGGGGTCGACTCGCCGCGGGTAAACTTTATTTTCATGGTCTCAAATAGTCGACAATACCCATGAACGACAGTCGGTCTGACTAATTGCTCTTTAAATCTAAATTCAGACGAAAATGATTCGTCCTAATCGATTCCCGATGTCGTCTTTCCTGGGTCATGTTTGTCCATTTATCTGAGCCTAATCAGACAGAGCTATTGCTTTGTTCCGATGTACAGCAGACTCAATGAATATAAAATACACTGGAAGAACTACCTTCTTTATTTGCATTTTTAGCGTCCTTTAATGCCCGACCCAATGGCTCCCTGTTCATCTAAACTTTAGAAATTCGGAAGGATGCACTTGTTTTTTTTTAAATTTAAAGTGAGCATTAGATGTGAAATGCTGAATTATATCACTGAAACAGACCATTTGATTATTTATTAACATTGAGACATTTCCTTTTTCTGCTAGTGTTCATTGCCTCTGACAAATGTAATATAGAAGAATTACCAAAGCAACTTGTATGTATAGATGATTGTCTTTACTCAAGACGCTGTTTTTAATGAAGAATCCACTGGGTAATAAAGACACAATTAATCAGTGGCAAAAGGAATGGGTTCATTTTTCTGTGGTTGAGGTGTCTTGGTTTAATGGCCGATATTATTAACATCGAGGGCACTTGGATATGTCCTTACCCGTCACGTAGAATGCAATGGCCTTTGACTCGAACCGAGCTTTGGCGAATGAATGAAAAACAGACCTCCTTTGGGTTTATAACATGAAATAACTCGTCGAATTCATCGAATTAATATCCAATGAAAGTCGGTCCCATTCCGCGTTAAAAAGCCATTAATTCAAATTAAGTTCAATCGATTAAATTCGAAAACGATTAGATCTCAACCTGCAGAGTTGGCGAGACCTAGCCAGGACGGAACAAAAGTGCACGTTTAGTCATTACCGTTAATACTTGACCATTTGGATGTTTAACAAAATTACCAATAAATTGGCGATCCCCACTATAGAGGGCTTTTACAGAGCTTTCACAAGTGCCGAGTAATTCACCTTTCTCAGTAAATTAGAATTCTTTAATTAATAGGATACTTGACTCTGCGTGTGATGAGTTTATTGTCCGCAGGAATGTCGGCTGAAGGGGATTAAGACGTTTAGTTCTCGCCGCTAGGACAAAAAACATGAAGTGCCAGCAGCTGACCTATACCTTATCTCTGTCACTTTTTTCCTTCACTTTGTTGTTCACCAGAAAGGACTGTTACTTTTACGCAACGCCATTGAAAGTGGGCGTCATATTTTCCTAAAAGAAATCGCATCTACTGTAAATGCCAACAGTAGATGCGGAACTTTGTTTTCGGGATTTTTTGGTTGTTCTGCCCCCTCCACCTGTTTATATTTCACACATGGTGATAAAAGCGAAGATAAAGTTGTTGATTATAATGGGATGAGTGTTATTGCCTACGTAAAGAGTACAACTTAACACTGAACGCGAAAACCGTTGAGAACAGACAATGAAATCCTCACCTTGATCTTTCAAGCGTTTTTTGTTTTTTTTTTTTCATTCAGTAATGCTCTTGAAACTTATTTGCCTCACGCGCATGTGGACAACGTATCTAAAATCCCTATACCCCACAAAACGATGTTCAAAAGAGGTCTAAAAGTGAAAGGATTTCTCGATGACCAAAGAAGCAATTTAGGTTACTCAATCCCGGATGCCGGAATAGAGTGGTCTTCATTTAGGAATAAAAAATCTGAATCAGGAACGGATCCTTATCCAATTCATGGATTCATTATTAAAAGACATTGTGGGGTCTTTGACAAGACAATCGCGTATATCTTAACAGCCCCTAATTAAAACACAACCTTGTACACTCAGTAAGAGTAAGAGAAGAAATCGTGATATAACTTTATTTCAGCAATGTCTACTCTGATTTTTTCTAAATTTTTATCAAACATTTGCATCGTTAGAGATTAGAGAAAACACTGCATCTGCTTTGTCATTTACCAAAGAAGGTTTTATTTATTTTTTGTGACATAGCCTGAACTGGTTTTAAAAAAACAAAATATCTGACGGCTTTACGTATAAATTTGCATTAACAGAGTGAATTTGTTCGTCTTTTAAGATAATGAATTTTATGCTTGTGTTTGTTCTAAAAATAATGGTTTCATAGTTTTCAACCTTTTGTACTTATTTCAATATTTTGCAAACTTTACTATATTCATTGATATGGTGATGCAACAACAACAACAACAACAATAATAATAATAATAATAATAATAATAATAATAATAATAATAATAATAATAATAATAATTATTATTATTATTATTATTATTGTTGTTATTATTATTATTATTATTATTATTATTATTATTATTATTATTATTATTGACTTCGTATGATATGAATAATCTATTTATGATAATTTTATGGTTGTCATAAAATGAACATTGTCCAGATTGTCTTATTTAAATTATTTAACATGCACTAGATTGTCTGTTGAAATGGTTTAACATAGTCTCGATTGTCTATTTAAATGGTTTAACATGATCTAGACCAATCTAGACAATTTTAAATCATTTCAATAGACAATATTGAAATGACTTAAAATGGTCTTGATTGTCTATTGAAATGATTTAACATGGTCTAGATTGTCTATTGAAATTATTTAGCATGGTCTAGATTGTCTATTAAAATGATTTAAAATGGTCTAGATTGTCTATTGAAATGATTTAGCGTGGTCTAGATTGTCTATATAAATGATTTAACATGATCTAGATTGTCTATAGAAATGATTTAACATAGTCTAGATTGTCTATTGAAATGGTTTAACATGGTCTAGATTGCCTATTGAAATGATTTAAAATGGTCTAGATTGTCTATAGAAATGATTTAGCATGGTCTAGATTGTCTATGGAAATGATTTAACATGGTCTAGATTGTCTATTGAAATGATTTAGCATGGCCTAGATTGTCTATTTAAATGATTTAGCATGGTCTAGATTTGTCTATTGAAATGATTTAACATGGTCTAGAGTGTCTACTGAAATGGTTTAACATGGTCTAGATTGTCTTTTGAAATAGTTTAAAGTTTGACATTGGAATAATTTCTATTTTCTTTTGAAAAAAAAGGAATAATATTTGCAACCCATATTTGTTATAAAGAAAAGTTACAATACTCCCTGAAAATATTTTCAAATAACTTTTCTATCTTTTAAACAAATTATGTTGTTAGTAATGTTCATAGATTACCATAAAACTGGATTTTGTGGGCATGTTCAAAAACCATATAATAGTTCATTTTAAATCAGCACAATAAGGCAATTACTCACAATGAAAGTGTAGTACAAATATCAAAATCTAAAATACCTCTAATTTAGATTCCAATAAAAAAAGGAAAGAATTGTTGTTGTTCTGGTTTTAACACCATTTTTCAGCACATGATAGGGCTATACATGGCGGCCAGTATATCTGGTGGAGAACCCGGGAAGAATCACCGACCCACGGGAAGCTACTGGCAAGCTTTCTCACATATCCACGTTGTCCGAGCCCGAGATTCGAACCGACACAAACAGAGGTGAGATGTCAGTGATCGGTAAAGGCGCCCACCCGGGGTCCCAAAAAAGAAAGAAAGAAATATGAACAATGATACACTAAAATATTTCAGTTATAACTATGAAAGAAAAAAGGCACTTTTTCTGATCACAATTCGATGTAGAGTTTATCCAGTAGGGTCCAAGTTTATACAAGACTTTGTCATGTCATGAGGGGAATTAATTTCAATCACGGGCTTCATTCTACAAACATTTTAATTTCCTATTTGGTTTCAATAAATAAGTTAATTTTATGCCCTACAATTTTTCGGAATTAAATTTACCACAAAATAGATTGCCTTTAAAGTCAATGAATAATCATGCCAATAGAAACAACGTAAAAACAGTATAAAAACTTATCGCTTATAAAATGCAAGCTATTTCTAGCTCTGCTTTGATTCCTTCTAATCAAAGACTTGATCTTGAAAATAGACGATAAAATAAATGAAAGCTACACGTGGGGACTGACAACATTTAATAAGATCAGGACTTTGTTGAAGGCATGGCTGTTCTGATACACAGTACGATCAACATTCAGTTAAACAAACAACCAACGGTAGAAGTTGAATGAGTAGGACACATATTTGTTATAACGAATAGAGAGATTATAAGAATTAACAAGAAAGTACAGTGGCAAATCGTTTTTAAAGAAGCGAAAATCGAACACGTATACAAATGTTGCTGTCTTGTGGGTGCCTTTGGGAGTACGTTGAACAGAGATTGTGAGATCTGGAAGGAGATATCAAGTAGATTTGGAAAGCGAGCACATCATTCAACTAAATGAGGAATATTGGGGAATATAGAAACACCACCCTGAATACCGAAATAAAGTACTGAAAAGTAACAGTCGATATCAATATTGGTGTATGGACCAGAAACATCAATGACAAAGGATGGTGTTAGGGAAAGATTTTTGAGAGTGGTGTGGCAGGATAAGATCACAGTTGAAGAGGTTTTGAAGAAAATTTGGATGAATAACAACAATTTGTAAGTCAAGAACAGAAAATGGCGATGGGTTTCACACGTATTCAGGATGGATAGCAACTGGTGGATTAAGAAAGTTTTGAAGTGGACACCTATGGGAAGAGAAAGAGATGTAGACCAAAAAGTTTTTAACCAGGAACCATGGAACAGTAATAGAAGAAAATTGTTTAACCCGGAAATGTAAGTGGCGAAGCCAAATAAAGAAAAGAGTGATGTGGAGGTCCATTCTTGACACATGATGTGTAAAATTACATGAAGAGGATTAATGTAGGATATGATATGGTATGGAAGGAGATACAGCCAAAATATACGTTCTTCGTCCTTTACACCATTCGGAAGCAGACCCTGGACAAAAATGATAAATGCTTTGTCTAAATAAAATTACAATTTTATTTTTTCTCCAGCCATCTCTTATCAATGTAAATCAAGATTCGTTCCCTATAAAACTGTCTAAGTCTTCCATATCAAATATTAATTTGTATTTTATTTTATTTTGTTTGTCTGTGTCTGTTGAGCAAACTACATGATATTAGACTTGTTTGGAGTGACCTTTCAAAATGTCATGAACTAACATAAAACAAAGTATAAAAGTTCGTGAAAAGTGATCGAGATGAGTATTTCATATCAGGTACCGGCATTACGACAAATACCTGGTAGATATGGATATAGATGTTTAAAAACTCGAGTATTCACTTTGCAATTGGCAGCGAATTAACAACAGCAATAACAATAACATAAAGAGTGATAGGTGTAAGAAAGATATTGTCAGGTCTTTAACCCGTGTTAGATCCATTAGGAGCATTTCGGCGGTAAAGAAAACAACGTAAAAACAGTATGAGATTTAATTATTGCGTAAGACCTTAAGGCTAAAGTATTTCAATTTATCGCTGAAAATGATGCTTCTTTGCATGTAGGGATAAAAATAAGGAAAAGAATCTTAGAAATGAAGATCCAGTGTCTAATATTATAAATCAATCGCCTTTAATGTCGTATTGTGATGGAAATCCTTTGGATTGTATATGATGAAATTGCGTATCACCTGCGCATTGGTAAGTGGTTTCTTTGACTGTGGTGCTATTTTCATAAATAACGTTTGATTGAAAAAAAAGATAAGCACTAACTCAATGCGAACATCTGCGTGGAAAGGATGTTTACACCCCGTCATTAAAATCAATTTCAAGATTTCAAAGTTCATTGATTTATTATGGTGAATGAAATTTTGTATCCTGCTACTTTGCTCTCATCTTTGATGTGTAGTGACCGTTCCCTAAATGGATCTGCCCTTCCAATGTTCTCATTAATCAGTTAGTGATAATTCACCGTGTTATGATCGCGAAAGATGACACACATATCACGTTATTGCGATTTATACCTAGTTTGAGAACAACAAAATAGATCGTACATCACTGTGTTAGATCACATTCAAAACGGTTTCCTTAGATGTGGTCCGACACCTGCGGCGGGACAAAATCCGCGTCCGCGTCGATGCTGATTCGTGTTTTATTGACGGTCGTTTTTCCCCACAATTACTCGCTGCGTTGAAATTCTTTTCATATGGTAAGTAAAATGAGTCTACGTATAATAAATGAAGCAAAGGATGATTTATTTGATGTTAATATAAAATGTTTTGAGATCAAGTCTTATATTACAGTTATTAAAACCCTACACATGTTTCTCTGAAAAATTGTTATGTGTCTAATTCTGTCGCTAGGGCAAAAATCGAGTGTTAAATATACCAAATTAAACTTGCATCTTTCGTGGATTCTATTACTGAACAACACCGCATACCTTAAAAACTTTCAAATAAATACTGAATATGTGTACAATATATTATAAATATGTTTAAATGTCTTCACTAATGTAGACCTAAACTGAGTAACTTCTATCGCCGGTTGAAAAGTGTACTGTGCATCTTTCACATTTAAAAAAAAAAAAAAAAAAAAGGGAAAGCAAAGTTTATGGTGTTATTTATGTATCCTTATAAAATCAAAGATATGGTATTCAATAATTTCATATAGCTTGGTAATTTGTTCAAGTTAAACAAAATGTGTTTTACACTCTACAGTATCACCGAAGTAAAACTGAACATTTGTGAAATCACTGTAAGAGATGTCTCCAAGATGTTTTGTGATATTTGACATCTGTATATTTTTGTTCTTATTATCATTTGCGCTAATACAGAGGCTTACTTCATTTGAAAATAATGTTTCTGTCATCATAGAGGCTATCAAGGTCATAAAAACGAACGGTTACCTCATTTTTTATCGCACCGTAAACGCAGATCTCATTCTAACAAAATCCAATATACTAGTATTTCTACGCAGTAACAACACATCATCCACCAATATATTTGTTGTCAAAACATTCGGGTCACATTACCTTTATTTTATGAAGTATTTGCACAACAACGTGGCAAATATCGTTTACGAAAGTGCATATAATTTGACCAGGGCTCGTCAAATTTGTAATGCCAATTCGTTTTAAAGGGAATGGGATTCATATATTCTATTGTATTCACTGGTGTATGATAGGAAAGTCCCATCCGTGGATTATTTTGGCAGGAACATGTGAGGTAGGATTATCCTACTTGACTTTCTCACATGGGAAAACTATTTCACAAAAGTATAGGAGCGAGCGAGAGAGAAAGAGAGAAATATTTGAAGATATGATAACTAAAACATTTGTAATTCATATCAGCTTATACCATGATCACATACAATTAGTGGCTACAATGTATAATTTTGAACTGAAATATACCTTTAAAGTCTACTTATGATAACAAATACCGGCCATCGCATTGTTTGCAGCAGAATGACGAGGTAAAAACGACTAAAAATATTATACGCAAATATACATATAAACAATGGACATCTCAAAAGAATCGGCCACATCTTTGAAATAAGTATATAATTTGATTTGAAAAGTTTGCGTTAATGTCTTTCAAGTTATTGTATTGATGCATTGGAGACAAAGTCAAGATTACACAGAGCTATTGTATTCAACTTAGATGTAAATATGTAAAGCTCTTTGAAATATCATATCATATCACTCATTATCGTCATGGAAGTTGTTGCTGTGGAAACCTTTATGTCCAGATTCCAGCAATATCCATGAAGCTCTTAGATGGGCATCGCAGATGCACCCATGCAGCCTGAGGGTGGGTGAAAGAAGTAATGTTTGAGAAAAGAATGAGTTTTGATTTACAACCATGTTAAAAAAGATTTATCTTCTAAGCTAGTCCTTTGCGTGTTAAGATATACTGTGAAGTAGTCTAAAAAAAATGAACAGACTTTAAGTTAATAAATAAATATGAATAATTTCAGGATATTTCGACATTATGGAGTGTCATAGAAAAGTAGAAGCAAAGCTACTATCAAAATTCTGTTAAAAAAGCCATGCTGGTCTTAGGTTTTGCTGCATATCATACCAAACATTATCGTCTTGAATGTGTTGCTTTTGAAAACAATTTGTCCTGATTTTGCAATGTCCATGCAGCCTAATGATGGAAACCTGTGATTAGAAAATGGCTGTCTGATTAATAAAACAAGTTGATTTGATTTTGTTTTTCATCTATCTAAATGGTTGGAAGACTATAATCTTATCTATGTATATCTATGGAGCGATTCGGCAAAATACGTGTAATGCAACCACAAGCCAGTATTATACGTACAGTGTTAGATAGTGTAAGCATGAGCAGTTGGCCAGGTAATCTGGGTCAGTAGAGTGTTTTCTTTACAAATTTCTTCAGATTATGTTGATTGGCTATGAGAAAGAGTTATTTAATTTTGTTAAAATAAATGTTTAGTATCTGCAGCCATGTTTTTATAACAGATCAGCGTCACTTGTATAAAGTTATAAAGAATTTATACCAAGATGTTTTCTATTAAATTTGGTCACATTCTATTGAAGAATTTATGTGTTAAATTAGGTATAATTCTGTTTAGTTGTTTGTGAACAAAAATCGTTTCAAGTTTTTTCTATTTTTAGTAAAGGCTGTCATAATGGATGGTAGATCTATATCATTTATATAATTTGAGAGGCCTTTATGACAGTATGCTCTCTGTCAAAGCTGTATCATTTATATAATATGAAATGCCTTTATGGCAGTATGCGCTCTGTCAAAGCTGTATCATTTATATAATATGAAAGGCCTTTATGACAGTATGCTCTCTCTCAAAGCCATATCATTTATATAATATGAAATGCCTTTATGACAGTATGTTCTCTGTCAAAGCTGTATCATTTATATAATATGAAAGGCCTTTATCGCAGTATGCTCTCTGTCAAAGCTGTATCATTTATATAATATGAAAGGTCTTTATGACAGTATGCTCTCTGTCAAAGCTGTATCATTTATATAATATGAAAGGCCTTTATTTCAGTATGCCCTCTGTCAAAGCTGTATCATTTATATAATATGAAAGGCCTTTATGACAGTATGCTCTCTGTCAAAGCTGTATCATTTATATAATATGAAAGGCCTTTATTTCAGTATGCCCTCTGTCAAAGCTGTATCATTTATATAATATGAAAGGCCTTTATGGCAGTATGCTCTCTGTCAAAGCTGTATCATTTATATAATATGAAAGGCCTTTATAGCAGTATGCTCTCTGTCAAAGCTGTATCATGTATATAATATGAAAGGCCTTTATAGTAGTATGCTCTCTGTCAAAGCTGTATCATGTATATAATTGTAAAGGCCTTTATTTCAGTATGCCCTCTGTCAAAGCTGGTCTAATTATGTTGAGCGGTGTTTGGGAAGAAGTAATTTAAAGCTTTTCAACTTATTAGTAATGTCGGTCTTATGGAAGGACATATCGGCAGATTAGTCTAATTCTGTTTAGTAGTACTTGAGCAGACGTCATTTAATTTTTTTTTAATATTATTATTTTTTTCTTATAATTTTAGCCATGTTGGAATTCGGTATTCAAAGCAGGGTAATTTCCATCAAATATGGTTAAATTGTATTGGGATCGTTTTTGAGAATTATTTATTTTTTTGAAGCGGCGGCCTTACTGGATGGCGAATCGGTATCATTTGTAAAAACAGGAAAGAAAAACCTTTATGCCAGAATGCTCTCTTTAAAATTTGGGTTAATTTTGATGAATGGTGTTTTAGGAGAATTCCTTCCGATATTTTTCTTTTTTCTTTCTTTCTTTTCTTTATAAAGGCAGCAATATTCTAAAGTGGATCGGCATCATTCGCACAAAACTGAAATGCCTTTACGTGGCAATCCTTCTCTTAAATTTGGTCGAATTCTGTTGAGCGATCTGACGAGTAGTAGTTTAAATGTTGTTCCATTTTTAAAAACGGCGGAGATATTTGGTGACGAATTGGCATCATCTGTACAAACAAAATTTATGCTTTCTGCCAAATTTAGTTGACATTGCTTCGGCAGTTTTTGAGAAGAAGTTACAAATAGAAATCTTGACGGAAGAAGGACGCACGCCAGACGCAGTCACTAAGTCCTAGCCTTACGTCCAGGTCAGCTAGAAATTGACAGGCAAGCACCCTGTAACGCATGCTTGTGCAACTTCCTCCAGGACGCGGGCCGGATAAGCGATTTTTAAAGCCACACCCTATGATGTAAATAAGCTGATAAAACCAGTTTGATCGCGGGCTGTAGGTTGCACATGCCTGCTGTAACGTAACGTAAACACAACGATCACAATACGTTACATGTAAATTAGTTCATACGGCTCTTCAAGAAACAATACATATTTGTGAAGCTGATAAACCTTTAGATAGGTGATAGATTAATGTGTCCAAATCTTTAAAGAGTCAAACATTTTTGCTTGTTTCTTTTCTTGAAAATTGGAGTATACCTAGCTCAAGTTTCAGCAGTAAATGTAACAGATTTACCGACTATGATCTCCCTCAGTATACACAGCTCGGTGAAGATAAATAACGCTCAGTAGGGTATCACTCACTGTATGCAATCCTTTTCACCCCATCTGAGTGTAATTTCTCTGAATCTTTTTGTACCAAGTGACGCGTGAAGTAAATGTCATCACTTAGCCCCTTATGTAATAAATAATAATACCGTCATCTATGCTTTCATTCTTTTTTCATAATTCATCCTATTTACCGTATAAAATAAACTAAAAGTTGGCATTCAATATTCACCATGGGGTCAAAGTTTGACCCGTTGTAACAATATGGACGATGTTTGTAATTACCATCCGACATGAAAGCCACCGCCGCTGCCAAAAGAGCGTTGTCTGTCAAAAATCTCCAGCTCAACCTTATATCCTTTGCCAATCTATCACTCTTCTAATTTTATAGCTGATTAGAAAGCGGTAAATTTGATACAAAATATTTTTGTCAAACTTGAGAAACTTCTAAAACACATTTATCAACAGATAAATAAATCAAGCACCTTCCCTTATGATATTAATCTATTTTGTTTGCAGTCTCTCCAATTAAATTTAACGGTGTGAAGAATATAATCAGAAGAAACGGTTAAAAAAAAGAAGAAAAAACACCAATAGTCCTAACTGTAATATTTAATGGAGTAGAAAACTTAAGAACTCTATGTTGTATAGATACACAAATATTCCTATCTTTACCTGTATTTACACTGATACACAAATATTCTTATCTTTACATGTATTTATACTGATAGCCAAAATGATGTTAACATCAAGTCTACGTCCAATGAGCTTCCTATCGGTTCTAAGCTTCATCCCCCTCTGTCTGTCTGTCTGTGCATGCACTTATTTTTTTTATTATGATCTTGATTTGATGGTACACACAATTTTGTCTTACTATTTGTGATGCACTATAGTTGATATAGTCTCCTAATCTTGGCTTTATTCACCTTTTGTTTTTCGATGGAGAGATGAGGGGGGGGGGAGAGGGGGGAGTGGGGGAAGCGGGGAGGCTTATACAAGCTTTTCGTGGAATGACCACCGGCCTATGCCATCAACGAAATGGTCAAAAATCACCAGAATTACTGTATATTCCTATTGGATGCGTGGATTTTAAAATATGCATGGGATTTTTAAAAGTATTTTCGATAATATTAGATCTACAGGATTTTTTACTCGTTCTTCTCATTTATACATGCTACTTTTACAACGATAAGACAAGAATGATAACTCCTCTAATCAAAGGCATTTTTTTTACAAGAACAGATTCGTTACTACGAAAAAATGGCTGGAAACTAACTTGGTCGTTGTAACGAGAGCTGACTGCATTTTTGTATATTTGCTGTCGTTGCTTCAAATAACTTAACAAAGTTACGTGACTCATAGTATAGATAAACACTTGTGCGTGCAGAGGTGATCAATTCATCGGAGGATTTTTCTGGAAGCAATGAAATAGTACTTAAACTTTTAAACATAATCTCCTTAACCGTTTTCTTCGGGGAAAAAACCCCAGAAACAAACCCAGTTTTCTACAAATCCGGATCTTTTTAACCGTACAATCTTTCGCCTTGCCGATTTTTCTTTTCTTTTTGTCTTTTTTTATTGAAGTCAAACTTAGAGTTTAGTTCCGAACTAGAGTACCACTCTTTTCAGTTGTTTTCTATTTTTGAAACTGGAACAAATAAAGAACTGTGTGCCAAATCCAAAAAGGTTCCCGAACTTTCCCTCTGTTTGATTCCTATAATTAAAATCACCTGTACGAAAAAGTTCAACAATAGACATATTTCGTTCTCGAAAATTTGATAGCAGTTTCAACACTTGATTCTGAAAATTTCATTTACTCAGGAGCATGACAATGACTCCATTTACGCAAAATAGCATATTGTTTTGTTTCTTTCTGTTTTCTTTACCAATAGCCTGCGTTTCATTGACATTGTCAGAGAATGAATTGTTCATTGTCAAAGTTTTTTTAGTATTTCCTTACAAATATCATTGACATATGCAAATTTCCTTTTCCTATATTTTGCAATTACAATATACTGGTAATATATGTAAGTGTGATTGTGCGAGACTTCATCACATCATCTCCAATAATTATACAATCACATTGCTAATACGTGTCTGTGATTTGCTTTTAACGTTACTTCCTCAACGCTGCGTTTAACTGCTGCTATTCGAATCCCTTAGATTTAAAACAAAAAGATTTTTTTCAATGAAGCCTTTTTAAACCTAGAAATGTGTCATGAAACATCGATGTCCCACCACAGAGCCTCAAAACTGACATAAACGCAATACTTCAGTAAGGTGTGACGGACAGACGGACAGACAAGGGTAACACTATACGGCCTTACCACTATAGCGACGAGACGATACAACATTGACGGATTTTTTTTTGTTTTGTTCAAAGAGCCAAGACTTCTTAGGTATATTAGTCTTATATGTGCCATTTCCTTAGCCATTCAATAATAATAATATTTTATAAGCCATTCAACAATAATAATATTTTATAAGCCATTCAACAATAATAATATTTTATAAGCCATTCAACAATAATAATATTTTATAAGCCATTCAACAATAATAATATTTTATTAGCCATTCAACAATAATAACATTTTATAAGCCATTCAATAATAATAGGTTGTTTTTTAGCCATTTAACAATAATAATATTTTATTAGCCAAAGACAGACCTGAAAATTTATTTTTTTAGCAGGAACTTCAAACATAAAATATTTCTGTTTTATTATAAGAATTGGACGATAGACTAAAAGCAAAAAAAAAAAATCACTCTCAGTAAGTGATTCCATAACGATATCATTTACTTGATACAAATACTGTACTCTTGACCGCTAAATTGTCTTCAGATCACCGAATCAGTGAATAAAAGACAGTCATCGGTCTTTTTCCTCGCTGCAGAAAGACGTAAAACACACAGTTTAAGAGCTGAATTTATTATCTCTTTATCGATCAAGTGACTGGTTAGCAGACAACAACAATAATAGGCACCCAATTCTCAAATGAGCCGTGAACAGAAGGATTAAATTGAGGACTGATGAAAAGTGGCTGATTAAATTGACCCTGCACGTGTAGAACGTGCTCGGGTGTTATCGAGTACAATTGCTGGTTGTAGAGACAGAGTCGGGACGTGTTCAAGCATTAAAAGCGGTAATTAAATAAAGTAGATTATAATGTTCGATATTTCATATATAAACCCGCCTCAACTTTCTTTTCGATACAATCTCATTACTTTGGCATTCTTACAGATTTAGCCGAATGGAAGAATTAAATATAAATATTCCTGCTTTTTTACAAATTATAATACGAACCATATGTGTACATATTCAATCACTGCAACATGAACAAAACAATCTCATAGTGGACTCAGTATTAGCCCATTATAGATCTTACATAAGCGATGTTTTGTTGCTTCAGTTACCGTTTATGGCCTGAGTAAATGATTAATTAATTAATTTATTTATTGGTGTTCAACGGCAAATCAACACATGAAAGGTTATATCGTACCCAGGCAATTGGAGTAACGTGCCTTCACCAAAGACACATCGTGTCGGTGGACCCAGCCTGTTCTGGGAAGGATACGAACCCGCGTATTTTTGGTCGCTTTTATAGGCACGCTAGCCACTAGGGAGCCACTGCTCCAGCGTGAGTAAAGAACATAACATCTATACTCGCGTATAATATAATACCAACTGCAAACTGCATAGACCCAGATCTGCCGTCGCATAATGCGCCGGAAGATCTGGGTCTATGCAGTTTGTAAGGACTAATCAGTAGAACCAACAACATAGACCCTGATCTGCCTGTGCATTATGCAACGGCAGATTAGGGTCTATTTTGTTTGTATTTGGATCCGTCTTATACGCGCGTATATACGGTATGTTGGTTCGCTCTTTCTTGTTGTTGTTAAAGTCATTCAAAAATTCTCAGGTTTTTGCGAGTTTGCCTTAGAAAGCTTAGATTTCAAAACATCATGAGGGCGTAGTTCTTCTCCCGACAAATCTAAAAAACAATCACAAAATTACAAAGGGGCTGGGGGGCGGGGGTGAGGAGCTTGGAGCATGGATGTAAAAATACAACAAGAGAACAAATTACAGATATAAGCGGGTAAAGTGCATCAAAAGAGACAAAAAATGAATCTTACTCTGGTTGCCAGAATGTCGATACCGTTCCCTCTTTTTTCTTCCGGTCAGTTTTCTTTTCCTTTCTATTTTAGTTTACCTGTTGTGTATTGGCGGCGGAAAAGGCATATTGTGAGCTTCTTTTGAAATGTGCGTACCATTGTCCTAATACTGTACACTTGTTTGCCGTTCTTTTAATCAGAAGACATACGTTTCGTTATTTTACTGTCGCAACATACTTTTCATTGATGTGATTGCTTTTGAAGAAGATTTTAATTATATACAAAAAACAAAACTGAATAAGAGTGGAGTTAACATTTTGACAGCTTGTGTTGTCCGCTTTACCTGTACAGGTCAAGGATTTGCGTAATACAGGAAGTCATGACGCATTTTACATTAAAAACAAATATTTGTATAAGAACATAAATAATATATAAACGTTAGAAAGGCCAAGTTTGGAGAAAGCAACCAGACAGGTTTATACTGGTTTTTCTTATCTTTGGATGGGCAGGTACTTGCTCATAAAATTGGTTAAGCTAGTGGAATTCTTCAGCCATTATTGGATCTAAATCAGGTTTGTATTATTTTTATGTTCCTGCCTTTAATTGAGAGCATAAGCCCACACTTTATTCCGTGTGATTTGATGTATACCACGTGGAGAGAGAGAGAGAGAGAGAGAGAGAGAGAGAGAGAGAGAGAGAGAGAGAGAGAGAGAGAGAGAGAGAGAAGACAAAAGTGTATACAAGACAGACGTCCATTCGAAAGGCACTGGCTCACTTTTACATTTACCATCTGGTATGATTTCAGAGCGAAGTGTTTTTCACCAACGATAAAAGACAGTATGTTCCCTGAGACTATGTTGATTCATAATTTTGGTCACCAAGTCCTTTGTCATTCATCTAGCCTGCTCTCTTACAAAAAGTCCTGGTTTGAAAACGAGGCTTACTGAGATTTTTATGAAACAGTTGATTGTACGGCGACAGACAAAAGCAGTCCCAAGTCGTAAAGTCGCTCATATTTCATAAAACGAAATACGTACTTCTAGGTAATTTCAATTGTTGTGAGTCGTCATATTGAAATGGCATGTGTTGTGATATACCACATCAAATGGTGAATTATTTCATTGTACAAAGCTACAAGGCGCTTGCCGTGAGAGAGATCAGAAAGGACACTCGTCTCGGTGACACAATACATTTTACCATAGCTTTTTTAAAAAATTGATTTTCTTCCTGCAATACCACTGACAGGTGAACTCATTCCAAAGTTTTACTAGGATCTTATTTTGACGTATAGTTTATTTTTCCTATCAGACTGATAAATAAAGTCATCTTCTTCCATTAAATTTGGTGTTAAATATGTCATTCGGTCCATGAATATGTTCTGTAAGATATCGTGTTATCAAGGAGATCGGACAGTCAGGCAGATCGGACACTGTTATATTGACAGACAGTACAGGCAGATAAACATGTAGCTTCATAGATAGAGACATGGATGATAGATAGATAGATAGATAGATAGATAGATAGATAGATAGATAGATAGATAGATAAATCCGACTGAATCTATCTATCTCAATGATCCCGCACAATGTTTCGTAAAAAACGACAAAATATTATAGCTTGAAAAAAGAAATAAAATAAAATAAAAATAAAAATGTACAACACTACGATCAAGATTACACCATCGGTGAAATTTCAAAATAAATCTCAGCTCCTAAACGATCAACCCAAATTTTTTTCTTTCATTCCTACTTGCTTTCGATCAGCAGATGTTGTGCTCAATTGCCAATCACTCTCAAATGATCTTTACTACAGTTTGTACTAAAATATTTAAACAGATGTTTTAGGTAGACAGGCGGATAGACAGAAAGACATGTAGATTCGCAAATAGAGAGATGGATGGTAGAGATAGATAGATAGATAGATAGATAGATAGATAGATAGATAGATAGATAGATAGATAGATAGATAGATAGATAGATAGATAGATAGATAGATAGATAGATAGATAGATAGATAGATAGATAGATAGATAGATAGATTGATAGTTATCGCAGATGCTAACTCACTCAACAACTTTAAACCGGTTTTAAAGAGTTATGAAAAAAAAACTTAGCTCACCAACATTTGACACCCAACCACTTTCAGAATGTTTTAAAAAGCAGATAAATACTTTTAAAATTTGTTGAAAAAAAAACTACCTCACCAAGATGAGACCCCCCCCCTTTTTTTTAAAATAAAAAATCCTAGCTCACTCAATCAATTTAAAGCGGTTTTTAAAATTGAATTAAAACATAAATAACTGCTAATTACCAAACTCGTTAGATTCAATCTCGGAGGTTTCTCTCTTAAAAAGTATAACCATAGTCATATACGTGTCTCGAACGAAATGAGTGAGGTGTCTACCTCGCTGAATGGTAATTACTTGGTTTTAGACAAAACCCATCATCCCAACAAACAGAGAACACATTTGTAAGTAACGGGCAATGTTGGTATTTATACTATTACAAACATTGATATCTGATAAATTATTTCATATGCATAAAGATAACAGACAGACAGAAAGTATACATTTATAGTTGAGAAATTAAATTAGTACTGTTTCATACATCATACATCATGCACAACCAGAAAGAGAAAATCAATCTTCACATAGTGCACACGCAGGAAGTGAAAATCATTATTCAGATAGACTAGAAATTATATAGTAATATTAACTGACTCAAATAGCTTAGTATTATGTATAATCGTTGGATTTGTAAGCTAAAGATTGACGTATAGAAACTCACGCCTAAAATGTTTTGCATATATAATTGAGTACCATCTTCGTACCTAAAGCTAGCCGCATGAAAAACAGCAAAAAAAACCTCGGCGTTTCAAATAAAAATAACTCCAATAAACTGACTAACTTCTGGAAATTCTAGCCTTTCGTTTTGATTAGGATCTTCAGTGTGGGGTTATAGTCAAGTGCGTAGACATACCTAAAATAAATGAATGTGTCCGATATATGATAAAGCATGACAAAGAATCTCGTGTACGCAAAACAAATCTTTTGGCATGTAAAAACAAATTACAATCATACTGTTGAAGTGTGATAAAGCATGACACAGGACCTCATGTATGCAGAAAACGGAGCACAAATTTTAATAGCAGAGATTGGAATAAAGATATGCATAAGAAATGTGTCCTGCGTCTGTGAGTGGAAGAATGGTTTATTTCCTATGTACCATCCACAGGGAAGAGGCGCTAGGTATTGAGGTAGGCATTTTGTAACTTTTTGAAATATAATTAATCAAGTAACAATTCATTTAAATAGATTTATTAAATAAATGGAATTCTGATTTTTTTTTAAAATCACTGGCAGTGTACCTTAGTCTAGTCTTTCATCTCATGTTGGTGCACCAGTTGATACAGAACTATTCATTGTATTAAAAATATAAAGATTTGCTGCACATAAAATAGAAATTTTACATGCAAAACATTTTTTATGCTTACACATACAAAGTTGATAATGTTAACTCAGTGATGATATATATGAATACCAAAATAATGTCTGGATGAAAATATCATTACCTGATGATCAATCTTTAATCCAATAGAAAATTATATATATATATATATATATATATATATATATATATATATATATATATATATATATATATATATATATATAAAAATATATATTCACAATTTAAAATAATTTGTAATAACTAATTCATGGAAAATAAATATTTGATTGATAGTGGACATAAAGAACACAGAAAAGTAAATACATTCTTTTCAGACCCATCACCTGCTGATGCGTTGAGTAAATATAAATTACATTATGAACCAATATCTTCATTATTCTCAAGTGATGAAAAAATAGGATGGACCTATTTCACGGTCTGTATCAACTGTACTATACACTAAAAACGTTAATTGAAAATTTAATTTTAGGCCAGTAAGGATATGACTCGGATGAAAATATTACAATAAGATTTAAACAATATATTTTAGATTCAAAAGTTAGACTAAACTATGCTGTTGGTGGTGATGGACTATTTTTATTTCCAAGGGATATAGTGATGAAAATAGGAAGCATTCTAGTTTATAATAACAATTTACAAAACTCATCTGATACTAATACATTCACTCTTGGATAGAATACTGATATAAATACTGACGTTGTAAAGATTTTAATACCAGTAGCTAACAACCAGTCTGTAAACATTGGATAAAAGATAATGGAAGAAGTTAAAACTGAACAATTGACCAATCTTATGTATATAAAGAAATAAATAACAAAATTGCTAGCTTTTCTCATGAAACAGATAAACAACTTTTAATAATTTTGTTTATGACTGTAGGACATGGTATAATTTACTTTTTTAAGTAGGAATAAAACTTACTCTAGAACTTGTTCGTGTTTGCTTTTTTATTTTTAAAATTCTTTTTGTTGTTCATTCGGTATCTTGGATTATAATTACAAACAACAACCATTTATTACAGTCACAAGATAAATATCATATTCAGATATCACAAAAATAATTGTCCACCTGATTTTATAAGCCCGCTTGTTACACTGCCAATGATACCAGGCAATGCTGCTGCTTCTTTTTTTATAGCTAACTTATACAAATAGTTTGCAATATTCTTCAAACCTTTTTTCAATGCTTCAATAAATGTATCTATTATACTTCCACTTCCAGGACTTGATCCACAACCTAGTACGCCACCGATAGGTTGTTTCGCTCCAACTGTTAAACTTCTTACATAATGTGTTATGGATAAAACAAGAGCTGTTGAAATCATAGATATAGATACAAAATCGTATCAATTGTTACACCTTTTACCTTAAACAGTCGTTTTAAGTTTCCAACTACTGGTAACTTTTCTCTAATTTTTTATTCAATGTCATTATTATTTTCTCTATACTATTTTTCCACTCTAATAAATGACCAAATATTTGTGCCTTCTCACTTTCATTATTTTGTAGTTCTTTCAAATTTCCTTTTTTCCATTCATTTGCTTCTTTTTAAATCTCATTTTATTTTTATATCGCATTTGTTAGTCAAGATTCATATGAGCAAATTTTGATTTTACTACATCAACAACAATTACGTAACCTCTTAATTGCAATTCTTTTTCTGGGCTATATGATCTTAAATACTCTTTAAACATGGTCTATATATCCCTTAACTGTTGAGCAGTTTGTCACATATCTGTGTCATCTAAAACTGTAGCTAGTTGTCTTTGTTGAACCATTAGTGCAACTGAATCAAGAGCTTCTTATACCCCCTGGTAAGTTCACGTACCTCATTTTCTTTAGGTATGTTAGATTTATTTCCTTCCCGAATAAATCTTACTCACTTTTTAAAAATTTCTCCACAATATAATTCAATAACTCTGGGAGATAACGTACTTTATTTGTAGTTTACCCTACTTTGAAATAGGTATTTTAATACCATCTAATTCCTTGAAAACTATTTGATTTAGGTGTTTTATATTTGAAGCCTAATTAATTTATACTGATCTTCATCTACGCGTAACCATGCCTAATATCCTCTTGATAGCAATATCTGTATATATTGATGATTGTGTCATATTTTGTTGAAATCCTTCATCATTTAAATTATCAGTATAAGGCCCACCAATTACTGCAACTGTATCATTTGCATCAAACAATATTCATCATCGTAAACAAGATGTTCAATTCTACCAGAATCTGCCATTTGTTTCACTATGTAAATGACTCATAAACAACTTTTTCAAACAACATTTGTTAAAGAAATGGTAATGAAGTGAGAGAACAAGCTGCCGTTTTCTGCGAGAACAGTGATCACGCTCTCGAAGTAGTCGTAGAGCACATAAAAAATACAAACAAGAAATAATATTGCAAATGCAGTATAAAAAGAGATAACAGGTAATCATTTAACAGAAAATGATTTATATAAAATGGATAGAAAACAATATTGTAAAAAATACATACGAAATATTTGTAAATGCTAGATCAGCAAAAAATATCAAAATCACTGTCAGGAGTAATAAGATTTGTGTCAGCATCTCTGATGAGTAAATATTCCAATTGATAATTGAAAAGATTTGCAAAAAAGGGTTGAAAGAAGATTATGTTACCTCTATCTGAACTGAGTGCAAAGTTAATAACATATAAACACATTCAATTTGAGAGAGAGAGAGAGAGAGAGAAAGAGAGTGAGAATTATTGAAATTATTCCAAAATAATCATAAAACAAATTAAATCAACTTGTCCTAGATATAAAGTTAGTAAGAAATCAAGTTCTGAAACAAATTAGCAAGCAAGTTCTCGTTCGCGAGTCAGCGAAAGATAGCAAGGCTGGTACTAAGTGTTTGTTCGTAAACTAACTAGGATTTAATAGTCAGATATTTTTACAAACAACAACTGAATCTGATACCGTTTGTGGATTTTTAAAACCTAAACATTGATATATTTTCCTTGATCTAACGAATAACACAAAATGTACTTTAATGACAGTTACTCTACCCTATTAATGTCTTGACCAGCTACAATGGTTTTCAAGGTGATTTTGTTTCATACACTAGCCGTGATGGAAATTACAAACTGTTATAAAGAGGTACAATAAGTAGATTAAATATCAGAGTTAGGGATGAAGACTTGAAAGTAACAGGTTTCCACAGAATGCCTGTATCATATCATGTTCACGTTAAGTAAATGGAACTAGCAATAAGAGGCTATATGATTTTAAAGTGATAAGTGAACCAGTTGAAGAAGGGAAGAAGTCGCTAGATGAATCAATAAACAGCTAACTAAGCTTAAACAATGACCGTGTTACAAATTTAAGTGATGCTGTAAAATTAACTGATGCGGCTAATCGTATGTTTGTACAAAACAAATACGTAAGACGTTAGAGGACAATAATTTGAGATATAAAAAACATATATAAAAACATGAAGATCCCAATTTAAGAATGAATTAACAGTTGTAAATCAAAGTATAAAAGAAAAGAAAATCTCAGAACTGCAGAAACAAATAGACGATAAGAAGAAGAATATTTCAGATGGTCAAGATTTATTTATCAGCAGATAAATTATTATATTCAGTGTTTTAAGCTTTACAAACTGTTAGAGAAAGACTTGCAGAAATACCAAACATACAACAATACTGACAACCAATTGAACAAAGGATAAACAGTGAGATATCTGCCTTAGCCAGCGACATAGACGTAAACACGAAGTCTCTGGAAAAGTGCAATACTCTACAAGTAAAAGTACAATCTCAACTTCAACAGCTGCACAACGAATTAAGTGATGAGAATCAACAGAACGATGAAGTGATTAAAAGTTAGTTGAGGACTTTAAAGATGTTGTGATAAAGATAAACTGACTACTATCGCTAACATTTAATCGCAGTTACAAAAAAGACAATGATTTGAAAGAAATAACAAAACAAAAGTTGGATGAAAATAAAAACAAAATAAGTGTGAGTGAAACTATGATTAGATCTATTAGAACTACGTACGATTTATCTATTACTGACTTAAGTGTTGATATAAAATTTATAAATAATCAGACTTTACCAATTTAAAAATGAAATTACTGCTGGAATAGAGAAAGTTACAGAGCTATCGAGCTAAAGTGAACAAATTCTAAAAGAATATACTGATAAGGAAAATTTTAGTAATGTTTGTGTTGTACAATGAATTATTGATAAATGTGACATAAAGGTGTTCCGATTACGAAAAGATTTCAATGATACTGAACATAAGTTAAAGATAGGAAAAAAAAAAAAAAGACTCAAGTAGCTAAAGAGACTTAGCATTACGTGAAATAATTGATACAGCAAAATCAGAAATATAAACGAACATAGAGTCATTTAAAACCCATTTATCCATTTATACACAAAGGCTGGAATAAGGACTATTGCAATAGATTCTAAGATTAGACAGCAATAAAAGAAAAGCAAACAAGTTCTTAAAATTAATAAGCATTTAAGAGGGCAAACTAGTAAACTAGAGCATGTTCAATTACTGATAGCTGTTTGTGTACTACTTTATGAGTTTATAAATATATCAGATCTTGTGTTGCAACATTTGCAGTACAACCACATGAACTGTATTTTGCTCGATATTTAAACGGCATAGCCATAAATAAATATGTTTTGTTTGGTTTGTTGTCTGGTTACACAACACCACAAACGATAGCTACTACTTTTGTATATAATTATGCTCCATCGCATTTTACTGAATACAAGTTGCATACATTAATCAGTACTACACAGTATTATGTTATTCAAATAAATATAGAAATATCAACAACAACAACAACAACAACAGCAAAAACAGTAAAAATCAAACAGCAGGTTGATATACAATTTCTTAAAACTTCAACATTCACTAAAAAACTTATATTAATTTGTCTGTTAGATTTGCGGTCATTAAAATACTTATTTTATTACTTATTGGATCTCGAATGAGACTCTGAAAATAAAGTAACTAAATTAAAATGTTAAAGAATACAAGAATCAAAAACACACTATCTTGAAGAGAACAATATTGTATATTTTTGCATGGAAAGAGTTGATAAAAGTGCAGAATAAAATTGTATTCTTATTTGATATCGGAGACAGTATCAAAATTTGTTAACATTAAATAGCGAGCAAGTTCAAGTTATAAATATTACAACCGCAGCAGTTATGCTTTGTGGGGCAATCACTAAAGCCTTAGCATTCACAGCAAGTAATATTCTATTTCAAGTATTTGATCCAACTGGTGAAAATAATGAAATGTCAGGCATGATAAATCGTTTGAGGAATTACAAAAAGAAAACTAATGAATTCAATGAAAACAGTAAAATCACTATATTACCTCAATGAAAGATTGAGATAACAAGGTTTCTTTACACACAACTTAAATAATCTGGATGAATCTTCTACACATCCTAAAGAGCAAAGCGAACAAGTTCTAGATATTGTAGATATTCACAGACAACCTAAACCTAATGATTTTTAACTCCTATGTGGGTAAACAGATAACTTATCAATATTTATGTATTGTTGTTGCAATGGAAGCTAGTACTTATATTGATTACAAATATATGTGAATAAATCGAACTTTGTTGTCAAATAAATAGGAGCACAGCTAACAAGTTATGTGGTCATACATAAAATATATAACTCCTCTCAAACAAGAAAGAAAAAAAGAAAAGAAAAAAAAACACCTCCAGGTGTAAAAGATCTCATCACTATATTATACTGATTATACCTGGTAATTGTTTTTTTTGCTTCGTTCAATACGAAGGTCAAAGGAGATGTTAATAATTATGTTGTGAGCAATTTAGAAAGAATGCATGATGTTAGAGATATAAAAAAGTTTTTTACGGTGGTGATAACATTTTCAAGCTAAATATTTACAATATTTTTAGGATATTTAAAGATTTGGTTTTACCTTTATCTGTGAAAATAATTAGAAGAGAGCAGGGTATTATGAACAAAAAATTAAGAGAGTTAATATCAGGAGCGGCTAATGCGCAGAACACTTGTACTGAAACTATATGGTTTATCGTATATGGTAAGAAGTTTAGAATAACACTTGATTTCCAGATACTGACAGATCATTGTCTGTTGTATCCCTTTGTTCTTCCTCAGGACTTAAGATTTACGATTACATTAGAGAAATCATCTGAAGTGATGGATGATGATAACCCGGATTATGAACTGGATAATATGTGTCTTCGGTATAATGCTATTATCTCTGACATAATGGCTAACTCTGTGAACAAAAAGTATCGAAATGTCCTTCCTTCCTTTTATGACTACATTATAGGAGAGAGAATTATTAATGTTGCTCCTATTACAACCTTAATCAATGTCATACTTTAAAACGAGTATTAAAGCTATGTAGAAAAACGCAATTAAATTTAGTGTTTAATGAAGCAAACAAATATTTCTTTGATGAGGAACAAAGAACACGGATATTAATAATATCACTGGTAATAATTGTTATACTGATCACCATCGTTTAAGATTGAATCTAAGAAGCACATATGATAATACAAATTATCAATTATTCAACAAGGAACGCACATGTAGATAAACAGAAAAGGAAACGCAAACGCCACCATATATATGTGTGTGTGTGTGTGTGTGTGTGTGTGTGTGTGTGTGATACACAGGGAACATATTAGAACATCTTGATGAAAGCTTTCATGTTCTAGTTTTTTTATTTGAAATTTTACAATATTAATAAATGGATAAAATATCATGATCAAAGAAAACAAGTTCAATGAATGTATTCTGATACGATGTTCAAAAAGTGTGTAATGTGTAATAAGAATGGATTAACTGATGATGAATATATAATATCTATCTGTGCATAAACAAATTAGTATCACTGGTAAATTAACGTCTTTAAACTCAAAAGTGTTCAAGAGAAGAAAAAAAAACTTGATAAAAGATGTTATTACTTAATTGTATATTTATTTAAGCAATTCGCTAACTTTATGCACAAAACAAAATATAACATAATATTCTCACTGTATGATCTAAGAAAAGTTAAAGTTAAGATTGAAAGATCAAGAAAAATTAAATCACTATCAATAAAATCTTTGAAGATTTTCTCAATGTTATCAAAGATAGAAATAGAACTAATTTTGATTTATCAATTAGAAATTCTACAGATATTTTGTATGAAAAGATAGAGTTTTTAAATGGCACATGAGAGCCAGAAATTTGTGTTCTCCAACTTATTCCATTATCTCAATGCTCTCTAGCTTTGCTTATAAATAAGTATTGTACTTAAAAGATCTTGACAATTTGATAATATGCTGTGTAACCAATTGTGGATGAACAAACTGCACTAGATTTCGTAGAAACTGAATATAAACGTTTTTTTGTACTTTATTGTTGTTATTTGTGGTAGGGTCTAGTTAAATTCATCTCCTGGTCATTTATAGTTAGGTTAAATAAAAAATCTGTGTTCATTTCAAACTTTAAATTCTTTTTAATCACACACGTGTAATACCTGTACTGGCCGGTGACCAATTTTCGTCACTTTGTCTGGAACCTTCTAAGTTTAATCCGAAATTACGCAGACCCTTGAAAAGACAAAATGTGATAGAAAAATATATCCTTTTTCGATGTTTTTCAAATATATCGGTTCCAACAAAGATAACGGACCTCGTTAGGGGGGAGCATTCATTGCTAGAAAGGTTTCGTTAAATGTTCGATTGTCACAGTAGCAATTGCCGCCACGTACAACATTATTAATTCTTTCTTTTTCGGATTCGGGAAACTTGATTAATTGGAATAAATATCTGTTCGTAATAAAACATTCTCCTGTTATGAATATTGACTTTTTGTTAAGGTATCTGCGAATAAAATGTACATGTTCAGTGATTTTCTTCACACAAAATTTACACGACAATGTTTTTACTCAAAGACCACTTTGTAGACAATGTAGTTGCACTTAATGAGCATCATAGGTGACGGAGAGACAGACTGGTGAAGTATATATTTTTAATTCACAAGGTCATAAATAACATTTAAATTACATGAATTCAAAGAAAACAAAATTAATTGAACAATTGGACCTGTAGTCAAAATACAAATATGAGAAGAGTTTAATCGTTGCAAAGGTTATGAATAACAGAACCCGGAAGTGTAGTATGTATCGAGTACAGTAGTATATCTTTGCAATGATTAGTAACAGGGTATGCAGGGGTTACTGCCCTTTGTGAAATTTGAAACCAATAAATGCTCCCCAGATCAAGACCTTGACATTGTTTGGCGTTTGTAATGGAGACGCTGCACTAGAGCAGTATGGAATAAAAACATTACAGTGTATGCACTTAATGGATCCATTTGGAAACAAACGTATGTTACAGATATCAGAAATCCAAATCCATTTTGTGCAATTTATTCATATTAATATAATGTGAACACGACCACATCGACATATGTAAATGATGTTACGTGATTTCCCCTCTCTTACCCCACCCCCAAATAAACAGTTGAAAATTGTGATAATAAGGGCAATATTGTTTGCAACTTTGCTTATATGACTTACCTATATCTTGTTTTTGCAGACGATTGTCAACTTTGCATTCTCTTCATACTGTAAAAACCTAAAACTGAAATTCGCGTGCGTTCGCGAAAAAATATAGCCATGGCGACAATTGGTACGTGGCGACAATTGGTCGCCGACCAGTACATACTTTCTTTTCTTCTACATCTGTTCTGAATAAATATAGCTTACTTCGAAGTCCACAATTTTTGGTTATATCCATACATATTCTTACTTGAGTTCTCTTTCTAAGATTCTCCATTTTGTTTCCAAAGACTGAAGTATTCAGTATTCATGTTTTAAAACAAAGTTACTTTCAAACTATTTTTTTTTTGGTTTTAAAAAACAAAGTTACTTTTAAACTATTTCCTTTTTTTTTAATTATTATTATTATTTTGTTTTTTGTTTTTTTTTTAAGCTTTTCCTAATCTGGTATTTGATTCAATGCATGATTTTAACCAGAGTTTTTGATCTACTCATTTAACTCGATGCATTTTTTTTAGTTTTATACTTAATTGTATATGTATGTATGTATGTATGTATGTATGTATGTATGTATGTATGTATGTATGTATGTATGTATGTATGTATGTATGTATGTATGTATGTATGTATGTGTATATATATATATATATATATATATATATATATATATATATATATATATATATATATATATATATATATATATATATATTCTTCTTTATTTTTTTAGTGTACATAATAATTTTTCTTCTGACGGTTTTGTTCCTTTATTTTCACCTATTAATTTCTTTCATAATGAAGATAGCTCAGTCAAAACTGGAGCTAATCATTCAGGGGCTAGTAATAATTCAGTCAAAAATGGAGCTAATCTTTCAGGGGCTGGTAATAATTCAGTCAAAAATGGAGCTAATCTTTCAGGGGATAGTGGATAGTCTTTAAAAGAATGACGAAGTTGTATGGAAACTTCTAAATCAACATACAGAATTCCACTGAATTCATTATCATCATTCCAATGCATTATATTTCCCTGAATATGTTTTTTCGCCTGTTTATTTGCCCATCTATACTTATTTACAGTAATAGGTTGGCACATTGCCCAACCATATATATTGTTCATTTATTAATGATATAAGATTTTGGTTATAAGTTGCTATATTTTAAAGCATCCATTATTCTTTCATCACTAGAGTAAAACCCATGATCACTTTTGCATATCTGTGTGAAATCATATTTATTCTTCCTCTTATTCATGATTCGATCACCATAAACGATACATAAACATTTAATATTACTAATTATACAGCTGCTATTTTAAAACTAGCATCATGAGCTAGCCCAGGAGCACTAAAACAATGTGCAGGATTTGTACAGGATTTGTAGCTGGTTAAACAGACAGATCTAAATTCTGCAAAAATATCGCACAGCATTATTGTATCTTTTTTTAAATTAATAATAGTGAAGATCACTGAGAGTTTTCAAACTGAAATATTTACTAACATCCTTAACATATTTGTAATCATCTTTGCTAATGGATAGTTCCGATATCGAACGATAAGCTTCGCCTACTTAGTTACTGTTGCTCCGGCTCACAAGCTATCCTCAAAATGGCGGATTCAGTAGCATCAGCAACAGATTCATTGGTAAATATTCCAGACAATAATTCTGAAACTTTCCTGCCTGATTACAAGAATCTTTTAGATCGCGTGTAAAGAAAGGATATATTCATTAAATTTGGATTTTCGATGGCGACAATCAAGTGAAAGTTACAGCACGTTTCTGGCGGTATATGAGAAAGAACGAACATCCTCACAAAATTCAAGTAGACATTTCTGTTCTTGCATTGTTAGGTATGTTTATTAATTAAATCAGAATTTCTAGTATGGCTTCAGTAACGGTCCCCCCCCCCCCTTTTTAAAATTAAAATAAAACATTCGTTATGTATTCGCACCCGTTAAATTATTATCGTACATGAACAATTATCATTTAATAATAAAAAACAAGTACTTTTTCTGATTTACAATAAAAAAAATTATTTATCAATTATTAATTTAATTATGTTTAGGAAAAACATTAAAATTACCAAAAAATAAGTAAACAATTTATACAAAGTTTCCTGAGTGATTCGAGGGAGTGTTTTGCGTTCTATGCGCCGCGTTAACATGTATCCTTAGTTGGACGGATAAAAGCATTTTATAATGGTATCATTGATAAACCAGTAAATTTTAATTATTTCAGATCCATGTGGAACGATCACTTTCATAATCTCTTTAAAAAGAAAGAAATAATAATGGCACGTCGAAATAAAGAACAGCAGGTACGTTGACGGGGTTATATTTGCATCCGCTGTTACCTTTGTACGCTAATTAGTGTAAAGCATTTTATCTTTCGTATTGATGTCATAGCATGCTGCAGGTGTTGTAAAATCAGTAATTTGTCAGAGATAAGTTTTATTTGAAGTGACCATGACAAACATACAATAAATCGCAGGATATAGCTCACTGTTATGTTATAGTCTCAGGCCTAATAAAGACCAAAAAAATATTTTATTACAGTTTCACCTCTTCATAAAGTTAAAATATTTTTTAATAAGCTCCATAACAAAAATTTTATTTAAAAAAATTCAATTTAAAATTTTGAAATAAACGATGTCAAAATCCAATATTGCAAGTATAGATATTAAATAGCATCAGGGCCATTCCAAAACTTAATTTACAGGGTGGAAATGGTTTAAAAAACCCACAACCAACAGTAATTTTTTTTATTAAATTTCTTCAAGAAAAATAACCTGTGCCAATCAACCATGTAGTTGTTGCCAGAGAATAGAAAATGAAAATCATTTTTTATCAACTTGACACCAATCACAAGTAAATGCTCAATTTTGAATATTTTAACAACATCAGCACTAATGAAGTATGATGCAGAATTTCAATAATCCAAATTTAATTTTAAAGAAACAAAAACAATCCAAGGTAATAAAAAGACAAAATAACAACACGTATACACACATTTTCTTTCTTGCATACAATTAGCATAAAATGTATTCAAAAGTTTCGCAAGAAAAACAAATAATGTTATTATTTTAAAACAACTATGTGTATTTATAAATGAAATAAAATTATAATCATCATTAATATATCACATCAAAAGCAGACATGTTTCCATGTTGGTTTTTGGTCTGAGAGAATTTACAAAGAAACCCCCTTTGAAGCCGTTCAGGATACAATAATCTGCGCTGCATGTGCCCCAAGCACAACGGTGAACCATTTTTTCTGATAAATGTGATTTTCTGCGTAATCTTTCAAAATCCTTTGCAATGTAATAAGAAAGTAATCAAGCGTGGTCTTGTACTTGTGAGCAAATGTGATGGATAGCAACGCGTAACTACGCAGTGAATTCGATGTCTATTTTTGATTGCTAAAAAATAACTAATGTGCCCGGTGTGATTGTCAGGTCGGAACTATCCATTCCAGATCCAGCTAGATTTGAATTCAATTTTTCAATTTTTGGTAGTTTAGTTTCATTACACTTTTCAAATGAAACTTTATATTCATAAGGATATATGTCTTTTTATAAATATTTTGAATTGATACTACTAGAATTACTTTTTGTTTTTGTCAGTTTATCATTACTTAGATGTCTCGCAAATTGCTGTAAAGATTCTTCCATAATACGAAACATATTAACAAATCTTTTCATCTTTTTAAAACTTATCCACCAAATACTTTGTTTGAAAATGAATTATACTTTTTATCATTGTTTGGTATTATAGTGACTTCCTGTTCAGGATCATGTTTTGCTAGCATGTTTATGATTAGAATTGAATCATATCAAGATAGAATATGGAAAAATATATGTATATACTTTGGATATTGATAATTTAAATTACAGTCGTTGTGTGCTAGTCTTCTATATTTACTAGTTAGGTGGCCGTGATCTATAACTTTATAATTTTTAAACTTGTTCGCTTTGCTCTCTTGATATTGTATGACTTAGTACCATAATGTATTTCTTGTTAACAAACATGACAAATATTAGTGAAATTATAATGGTTTTTATTTTCTTCAGAAAATAATTTCCTTAAACGTTTTTAGGCCTTAATTAATTAATTGTGATTTCTCATACATTTGTGCCATACAATCTTCACCTATGTAAATTATTGGATCATACTGATTAATAGCTTACTTTATGTGTTTAGAAAATCTTGATGGAACGTGCCTAGCTGTTTCAACTGTTCATGATTCATTAGGATTTTATTTGCAATTATCTATGGGAACAATTATATTCTCAAAATCACAATACAGTCGTAATGGGATTTTACGTTTGTTTTGATAACTTTGAACTTTTATTACTGGTCTCTTTTGGGGGATTATATCCATCGCATTAACGTTACTACATGCAAGTTTAGGACAATTTAATTTTAACTCAGAATCATAATAAGGAAAGTACTTTTTACAGAAGAATGTGTATGATCATGATTATCTACCCGTGAAGATAGTAATGTTGATAAATCTTTTATCCCGACCTAATCTCTTACTTGTTCGCAGAAAAACTTTTTTTTTCGATCACTGCTGTCATCGTTCATTTATTTAAACCTATTACTATATAAATAAATTGATGGAGAGCAAATTATTGTATTAAAATATAAAATATTGGAGAAATAAATTTTAATATATTCGTTGGCATCTATGAGAAGGCAGCTGTGGTAATATCAGAGACCAATATATGTTAATATATAGTCTTAAATATGTAAACGTATGGTCTAAAATAGTAATTCTAATCCAGAAAATAGAGAAAAGTATGAATATATAAATCAAAGAAATAAAGAAAAACATAATTCCTTGGTTTAAAAAATATGATAAAGTTTGAATGAAAATCACATGGAAATTACCACACTGTACAATAATGGACAAATTTTAAAATGTATAAAGTATGAAAAGGGGAATAATTTTGACTTTGATACAAACACATATTTTAAGTCTTGTAAATATGCCTCTTTAGCTATTAAATCTAAATGACTTTATAACTTTTTCTGAATGACATGTAAACCAAAAATAGATTTTGCATAATTTTTCAGTTAGATTTTATAATTTAGGAACTTGTATGAAGTGCCTTTAATTAGATCAGAAAAAGAAGAATTTATAAGCAATGCTAAATTCCTTACTTCTATGAATAGTTTTTAAGGTCTAAGAGGATTAAAAGAACGATATAAAATACATAAAATTAGAGTAATATAAACTATTGATTATTCTGGGGTGTTAATATCACCTTTGTCACAAGATAATAGTTACTTATTTCACATGTTTATACCATTTATATAAGATTGTTTTGATATTTAAGTCAATTGTTATTTAATTAATTGTATTTTATAAAAACAAACATTGCAAAATGCCTACCTCATTACCTTAAGCATCTCCCACTGTGTATGGTACATAGGAAAGAAACCACTTACCACCCACATGGGGAGGACACATTTCCTTTGCATATATTTTTCTTACTTATGCTTTTAATTTTTTAAATTGCAATTTTATGTTTTTGGCATACACGAGAGTCTGTATCATGTAGTATCATACTCCAGCCTTATTATTTTATTTTAGTCATATCTTTACACACTTGTCTATAACCCAGATTGGACATCCTAGGCGAATCGAAAGGCTAGAATTTCCTAAAGTGAGTCAAGCTATTGGAGCTATTTTTATTTAAAATGCAGAAGTATTTTATCTGCTTTGTATGCAGCCAGTTTCAGGTACTAAGGTTATACGTGCAAAATATTTTAGGTGTATACCGCGTCTCGATCCCTCAGCCCTTGGTTTACAAATCCAACAATTATGTCACTGATCTATTTCAGTCAGTTACTATTACCATCATTTTTAGTCTATGTAAAGATTGATTTTCACTTTCTGTGTGTGCACTATGTATAAAACAGTGCTGGTTTAATTTGTCAGCTATTAATGTATGATGTCTGTCCGTCTGTTATCTTTATGAATCTGAATTAATGTATCAGATGTCAATGTTTGTGATGTTACGAATACTAGCAGTGCCCGTTACTTAAAAACTTGTTCTCTATTTGTTGGGATTATAAGTTTTGTCTAAACAAGTATTTCCTATTAGGTGGGGTAGACGCCTCACTCACTTCGTTCGTGACGCGAATATGATCATGGTTATACTTTTTTAAGCGAGACATCAGAGATTGAACTTAACATTGTTGGTAGTTAATTTGTTTAAATTTCATTTTGAAACCTGCTTTACATTGGTGGAGTAAGCTAGGGTTTTTAGAAAAATAAAATGGGGGTGGGGGGGGTGGAGGTCACATGTTCGTGAGCTAGGTTTTTTTAAAAAAAACTTTTGAAAGTATCAATTATATCCCTAGACAACTGCTTTCTAAAACATTTTGAAAATGGTGGGATGTCACATGTTGGTGAGCAAAGGCTTTTGTGTAATCTATATATTGCCGAGAGTGGTCTTCGTACAATTCGCTATTTATAATCTACTGGTGCGTAGCTATGAGGAGCTGAAAATGTGATCGTATCCCTGATGTTTGTGGTAACTTTGTATTCTTGGTTAAAACATTATATACAGTGTGCTAAAATAATAAGCCATATATTAACAGTCTTAGCTCTTTCAAAATTGTCTTTCGGTCGAAATTTCCTTTTTGTTTTTGAAGGAACGCCGATTTTCGACATTAGCCATCGTCGCAAGCCACAGGCGAAACTCCGCTACGCTCTCCTTTCACCCTTGGCTGCCTGCGATAAGATTTCCTCGTTTTTCATGAATATGCATACACCTGCTTAACCAATCATTGCGAGCTCGAGTAAAATTTTACTAGGAAGTTTGACTCAACATGACCATTCATGCTTACTGAGTAAATCAATCACATTTTCTCTTCCGAACACAATAACTTATCTGATAATGTGACGTCACTTTCGTTGATGCATAACTACTTATTTCATTCACTCTTTGTTTACATATTTTTGTTTATGCATAATCATGAGAAACGAGAAAACGGTGCCGCTGGCATCTGCGTTTGAAAAGAGAGAGCTGCGGATTTATTGCTCGTATCCAGCGACAATGGACGTGCTTCTAAACTGACTGAACTTTTTTATTCATGTCTTTTAAAAGACTTTTTTTAATTAACACCATACAGACAGAAAAAGGACGACGAATTGTAAGTCAAAACTTTATTCATACGTATGCAAAAAAAATGCAGTTGGTCTTCAGACGCTTAACAATTTCAAAATGAGATAATAGTATTGGAAAGATAATCTATCGTCATATGAGATAAATTTATACACACTAATATTCTGAAATGGTTAGTTATGAGAACCGACCGTTTTGGTAGTAAGAAAACAAAAAGCAATTCTGATGTTCAAAAGCATACAATCTCGTGACCATGACACGCCAGTTCTGGACCATAGGGGTATAGACACTGATTAGACGCTCACGTTCTAAAGCATACAATCTCCAGCCCTCGACACGCCGGCTCTGGGTTACAGGGGTGTATACACTAATCAAACACCCACGTTCTGAAGCATATAATCTCCAGCCCTCGACACACCGGCTGTGGGTTATAATGGTAAAGATACTGTTCAGGCTCCAAGATTATAAAAATGTTTTCATGCTCACAATGTTGAAGTCTGCTTTAGCTGAGTCTGAGCATGAACAGAATTGAACAGAACTGAACAGAACGAAGCATTCACTCTTCATAGCTCAGATCCAATAATTACATATGAGCAACCATAATAAAAATAATAAAATAGCGATGACAAAAGAATACAAGAAAAGCATTTTAAGGTTAATACGAATATTTTTCTGATTAGAGCATTGATGAAATGTACATTGCCTTATTTTATGAACGCGCTTTTACAATCGATCAATGATGTAAATAAAAAGGAAAGAAAATGGAAAATGAGAAAAGAAGTAAAAAGAAAAGTACGTTGAACTTTATAAAGAGGAAAAGAAGGGAAGATCATATTGAAAGAGAGAATAACCTGAATTTACATAACAATTGTATAATTAACACACACACACACACACACACACACACACACACACATATATATATATATATATATATATATATATATATATATATATATATATATATATATATATATATATATATATATATACTATCATACATGAGAATGTCTTTAGCTATGTTGAGACCTGGTCACATGCACATTGGGAATACAATATCATGCATGTACATTGTATTATTTAGTTTAATTTCTATCAAAATGATTGGTTGCGTCGTTTTTTACCTTCCTGTCTATGCGAATTAAAGCTCTATGTCAGATTGAGACATGGATCAATTTTTTCTGGATATGTCTCGATAGAAGATCCAGATTGGATCGTGTAATATCTATTCTTGGCACATGGAGAAAAAAACAAAACGCTATATTTTTGAAACATCTGGTTGTGTATATCGTGTCAATTTTGTAGTATAACCATAGATGGTGTTCTTAATGAAACATGTGTCCATGATACAGAGCTTATATAAATATACACGAAGAAGGAATAGACCATTTATGTCTTCATCTTGTTTTTATCGATCAAGAATGTATCAAAACATTTTATCGCTCAAGAATATATCAGAACATTTTATCGATTAAGACTATATCAGAACATTGTATGGATCAAGAATGTATTATGGATCAAGAATATATCAGAACATTTTATCGATCAAGAATGTATCAGAACATTGTATCGATCAAGAATGTATCAGAACATTTTATGGATCAAGAGTATATCAGAACATTTTATCGATCAGGAATATATCAGAATATTGTAAAGATCAAGAATGTATCAGAGCATATCTATACCTACATATATTACTCCTAAGGTTCCTATGTAAAGGAGGATACCTTTTTTGTTCTTCCTAAATGCTAAATAAGCATGCGTTCCTCATTTAAACAATATGTGGTTTTGTATTTAAATTACAGATCTGTTAGACTATAATTGCATCCTAGAAATCAGAAATCTCTTCTTTTTTTAAAAAAAAAAACAACGCGGCTTTCCTATTTTGGCAACAAGACGCATTAGTAGGTTCATATATATATATATATATATATATATATATATATATATATATATATATATATATATATACACTATTTAAACACAGCGTCTTTTTAGTGCACAAACTGCACTTTCTTTGTATGACGTCACAGCAAGCAGGGTCCATGTTACCATGTTATATATTGTGTCCCGTGACTAGAGATTAATATGATAATAATATCTTTTTTTACGTGAGTATTCTTGTAGTTTACAAGTCAAAAACAAGAACCCACATTCTTTTGTCACTCTTCATATTGTCTAAAACTGTGAAAGGTTTGTTATCTGTTGTTCTCTGCTAGACATTTCTTTTAAATGCAAACTTCTGTGTTAGATGACAACACTCTAAAAAAGTTCGTCAACGAGAATTAATGGCAGATATACAGTATCACGATTAACTAACTGGAATCAAGCACCAACCTATAAAAAAGACAGCTATCTATCTCTTTTTATGCATCAATGATGACGCACAATTTTTTGTCAGAAAATGTTGTCTGCTCTACGGAGAATAATTTAACTTTTACTAATAGTTCTTCTCACAGTTTTCACCATCTTGTCAGCATGCCAACATCAGCTAAAGTGGCGTGTTAAATGTCAGTAAAATGAGGTCCTTTGGCCTATATTTTAATGTACATTATCAGCTTTCCGAGGCTGATGCCGTCGCCTCCTCTTCATTTTCTGATGTCAATTCCCCATCTTCCATGTCCTCGGCAAATTCCTGCTTTTTCTTGGCTGAAGCCATTTCAGCCGCATGCTTCTTCCGCCATTTTGTCCTGCGATTCTGGAACCAAACCTGGAACGAAAAATGTATACGAAGGAAAATTAGCACCAGTAAAATAGTAGTAGTAGTAGTAGTAGAAGGAGGAGGAGGAAGAGGAGAAAAAGTGACAGTTGATGATGATGATGTTGCTACGGTTGCTGCTCGGTTGTGACAGTGACGTTAGCAATATCGCTGATTGGTGTAGTGATTTAGCAATTGAAACTCCAAATTTGCGCACCTATGGTTTGATGAAAAGTTTTATGAAAGTCTTGGGAAAAGACCAAAGAAAAATTAACTTCCTGATTCATATAAACAACAGGCCTACACCGCGCGCATTGATACTCTTGGTGTAGCGGTTACTGTGGTAACGGGACTTCACATCGCAGCATGTCTTGGGTATATAGAGACAGTTTTGTCACGCTCAGCACCTGCATTCAATGATAAGAAGTTTCCATTGTGTCTTTAAGAAACTTAGATCGTGACCAGAATGAACTTTTTGACACATTATGCAAATGATGTTCTTTTCAATACCCTGTTTTACATGCCAACTGTACGATAAATGACAATGATGAGTGGTCGGGATTACCTGTTCACAATAGCTCAACCTCGAATGTCGAAGGTATCAATGGATTGCCGTTTTAACTTTCAACCCTAATAGAGCAAAAATGAACACAATTAAAGGGAATGTCCTTGGGAATTTTCACTCTTTATTATTATTATTATTATTATTATTATTATTATTATTATTATATATATATATATATATATATATATATATATATATATATATATATATATATATATATATATATATATATATATATATATATATATCACGTTCGAAAATATACAGAAAACGTAAAATGTTCGGAAGAACACATGCTGATGGAAATAAGTTTTGTTCACACTTTTGAAACGCAATGTAACCGACCATGTTTTTAAGGTGACCATATTACATAGGTAAGAAGTATAAAGGAGATGAAAGCATCAGAGGATCTCCGAATGGTTTGTTGCGACACGAGCTCGGTTTATGTCCCTTGTAGTGTTAAATATGCTACAGCCAGCTCAGAATGTTGTTTGAGATAAATATTTTCATGAAATGAAAACTTTAACTGCACTTAAAACTCGAGTTATGTTTGCTTTTAATTCAACCACGCTTTTCTCTTTTTAGGGCCCACGGGAACTCAGGTTTGTGACGAGTTCCGACACAAATAAAGTAAAAAGTCGATGTTGTGATTGCTACAACTATCACTTGAAAACAGATCAATCATGCTTTATCTGAGCCGAAAATTAAAACCATTGGTTCCTATTTTAAACAATAAGGAATGTCTGACAAGTAAGTAAATAGTTTGCTTCAGCATGAAAGTACTGTAATCACGAGCTTCAACTGCATAGTGCATGTCGCCATTGTAAACAAACCAACCTGGTGACGCCCACAAATAGACTCTAATGCCGGCCGACATTGACAATGATAATAAGGTACTTTTAAGTACTTTATTTCATAAAAAATACGACAAAAAAAACTCCATTAATTCTGGTGTGAAGATTATATAAAGAACTTCTCGTACAGACCATATTTAATAAATAAAATGAAACATGGACTTTCCTTGTAAGTTGTATATGGCCATACTAGAATCCTGTGTAATGCTTTATTGCAGTTTTAGAGCTTCCGTACCTCGTTCACTTTGCAAAATCATCATATGACAGTAATGATACAAGACAATGTATATGCGTATATTTTGTTTTTGGAGACAATAAAACTTAGCGATATACTGTTAGGTTAAAAAAATTCTCTCCGTTATATGGAGATGGCCAGTATAAAGAGGTCTGTTTAGTATTAAAACTATCTATTGGGACCAAAATATATGGTCATTTTCAGAGGAAGCCTGATTATGGAAGGGACTGTTTAACAACTTTTATAAAATTATTTCTCAAATATATCAAGTAAAGAGCACATATAGCACTTCCCCGTGAAATTTATTTTTGTATGATCTTGAAAATTCAAAGTAAAATTGATTTGCGAACTTGTATGGTACAGCAAAAACAAAATCTTGTAGCAATAGTAAGGTAAAGATTTACCATTATGTTTTGTCAAATACATAATCATATTTCATTTACACGACCATCCACTGACATGGAAAAGAGGCTTTAAAAAATCGATATTGATAATCAGAAGAATTTTTTTAAGAGATGACAGAATTTGCTTTGCTATCAGTGTTACAAGAACTTTTAGCGCTGCCTTTTAAAATATAGTCTATATTTTTATCTGGAAATTAACGTTCCTTCTACACTGCTACATTTGCTTCTGAACTACTGGAAGTGATTTTGTTTAGTGTTTAGTGTAAGCATATTTACTAAATATAACAGCAAGAATATAACAGCAAGAGGAAGATTTCATAAGATTTCCAAAACTGAACTAGAACAACTACATGATCAATTAAGTTTTGTAAATTGGAATAAGATTAAATCTAAAAAGGTTAAACGGATCTAATATTCAATAATTATAATATTAATTTTACTTCAAAGACCTACAGTGGAATATGTAAAGATTTTTAATCACGGTTTTTTCACACAAAGTACAGAATGTTTCATGGCTATGGAAAATCTGTCATCTAACAGTCTGTATTTTTAACTAATGGTATGTTGTAATCATATAAATTCGATGTTATTGATTCTTAGATATGTCGGTAAAAATAGTAATTATTTTTCTTTATACTAAAATGGTAATGTTTAAAACAAAATAAAACTATTCCTCCGTTGCTGAAGAAATCTTGGAATCGTTGTCACTAATTAAGGGTTTAAAAAGAGACTTATTAGAGCAACGTTTCTTCGACGTTTCAACCAATATTGAAAAATAAATATTGTAAGAGTCGCGTGTAAGTAAATTCCAAATCTTAATACTATTACGTAAGTAATTTCTAAAAGTTTAGTTTGCTTTCGTTGTAGTTTATCAAATATAAGCGTAACATTAATCCATTACTGGTAGCTTTCGGTAAAAATACAAAACCAGCTCACAAGAGTTCTCGTGACAAAAGGCCAATAAAAAAAACAAACAAAACAAAAAAACAAACAAACAAACAACAGACAAAAAAAAATGGCTCTTAGTTTAAGACTACAGCGAATTTTGTTTTATTTTTCCGAGTTTTCAGAGAAACTTTGAACGCTGGTTTTTCACCTATTTCTCTTCATCTTCTAAGATAATTACGTTAACTATCATTTTTTAAACCCAACAACTTCCAATAGTGTGATTACTGACAATTACAGTAATCACACACTACTGTCGAGTGAATTATCAAAAACCAGTGGCAACTCCTGACCAATATTATTTGAGCCACCTTGCTAGAAGGATAGGCCTACGCAACGAATGACCACAAGAACATCGTTTAAATAAGTCACTTGAAAACTGAAAGAACTTAATATCTAACTGAGCCAAGATTCCGACCAGATAACTCGCGAGAACATCAAAGTCACCGAAATCAGGGCTACTGTTTTCTTTTAGGTCCGCGTCTTACAAGAACATGCCCTCGTCATCCTATTACGGGTGGCTGAGATAAGGTGGTTGTGAAGTGTGGTTATTTGTGATTGATGATGATAGAGAGTGTTTGATAATTCTAGGGTAGAGGGTATTTGAGGATTGGAATTTAATCAACGTGAATTCATAGGATTATTTATATCTACTTCATCCTCAATAGAATTACCCTTTGAAGACAACGAGACCACATCGTCACACAGGTGTCAGTTGAATATAGCAGCGGCATAAATAATCACACTGTCGGTAAACTTTGATAAATTGAGTGGACTTAATGACCACAGTTTAATGTCTTTAATATAAATATTTTGATAACGACAACACAAATTCATGATATAAAGGCTACAATCATAAATCTATATGTATACCTTGACTAATTGACGATAGTGGATATAGATGTATTCCATATACAGTCACTTTGTGATATGATGTTCTGTTGAGAATAGTGGCGATAGCTATATTCCATATTCACATTATTATATCACTCAAACATGCTCAGCTCATTTCACGACGTGGCGAAGTTATGAAGATTGAAGACTTCGAAGTGTTCGTGACGAATGGCTGAGGCACACTAAATACAAGTACTTAACAGATGAATTTCATCTTCAATTTTACAATGATATTACAAGAAGCAAATTTACCTCGTGGAAAAGCTATAAACAACCGAAAAGCTTACACATAAGGTGTGTTTCATAGGATTTAGCATACGCAGTAATGAAAATCAATGCACTTTTCAATGTCGTTCTCTGAGTACGTGCTAACGTGTTTCGAGATACTAACGTAAACACATTTTCAGCATTAAAATCCACAATAAATTTTATAGATTAAGAGGAGCAATATGAACAGATTGCCGCTAGGACAGTTTTGTTACTGTTTATATTAAATTGACAGACAGACCATACATTTCTTGTCATTTCCCTCATGCCTATATACATATATTCGCCTTTTTTTAATATCCCAAAGAGAATATGTAGAATGTGTTCACGCAAAGACAATATTTTTCGGAGTGAACAAAACTCTACTTCCATCTTTTAAGACTAACATATGCATGAAATAAGTTTCAAATTCTTGAATTGTAAATTTTAGCTCAACTTTGTTTTTATATAAAAATGTTTAAGTAAAACTTCTAATATTTTATTAAGTTGTTTTCTGGTTTTCTTTCATGAATCAATGATGAGGTTAGTACTATAAAAGACATAAATATATTCATATTGACTTCGCAAATGCACTCAAAAATAAAATAAATAATATCAACCAAACACAATATAATTTTTCTCCTATAAATAGTATGCCCTCTGCTGTTTCCCGCTCAGAAATCAAGCAATGCATTACAATGTTTTCTGTGGCGACCAATTGCCCGTTTTATCAGCAGTTTGTATTTCTTTTGTCCAGACAGAATTTATACAATATTACTTTAAAAACATACTGAAAAATCGAAAGTCATCAGAGAAAGGCAAGATTTTGTGGGAACTCTGGCGTGAATATGACTTGCTCGATGATAATGTTAACATCAATGAAGATTACCGTACAAATCACAGAGAGGAGCACAGTTGTATAACATGTCGTGCAAATTTAATAAAATTTGAGTGAATGCCAAGATTAAATAAAATCCTACAAAATAATATTATCGGCGAATATTCTTTTAGACCGTATGAGATTTTTAAAGTAAAAAACCAGCTGCAGTCTACAAGAATTATCTTGCTTTTGTTTCGGATATTGCACGGTGCAGCATTCAGACAGCTGGATAAGGTAGGATGTCTGCGCGGCTGGAAAATGTTTTGCCCAATCCGCTTATAGCGAAATATCGACACGGATCTATTAGAGATGATCGAGTACTCGGTAACAGGTCAAAAGACATGACAAACAATATGTCGGGGTATTAGAGGATAACCCTATCGACACCTTCTGTTTTATCACAATATCGATTGCTTTCACGTTTTGTATCGTTTTTCTTTGTTATAACAAAGACATTTTACAAAACATATGGGCAGTCTGCCATTCTTTTTTCTTTCTTTTGTTTTACTCAGAATTTCACAATATTGTTTGGCTTTGATTGCATCCGTGTATAGAACGTGCAGGTATTGGATTGATAGAAACTTGCAAGAGAAGAACATTTATGGAAAGGGGGACTTGGTGCAAGTCCATCATTTAGAAAATCTGCAGACTTAAGAAAAATTAGTTTCGAAAAAACAGAGATAATAACAGCACTTTTCACATTCATGTTTACATTTTCATTCAAACCCAGTCGAAGTGACCTGTTTATTCATTTTAGCCTAGAGTATAGTAAAATCAGATGGGCAACTGTTGATTGCTGTTTGGATGTTTAATTTCTCATCCTTTTTAATTTCAGAAATTCCTCCTTAAATCCGAAGTGTCTTTGTAGGATAATACTAGTAAATAATTTGGAAACTATTGCTTGTGTTTATTACACAGCGGCAGTATCTTATTATTGTTTAAAATTCATGGCCTCCAACAAAATTCTACAATTCAACAACTTTTAATTTTCCAAGAATATTGCAACAACGAAAATGAAGTATCTTAATGACATTTTTGTTTTTAAAAAATAACGTAGGTGAAAAAAAACCTAGTCTTTTGGAACGATACATTATATTACCAGTTTTTACTTCAGCTAAATACCCTCTCTTTAATCTATTTTCATTGGGAAATTTCTTTCATAGTATTTTTGTTCAAAGTTCCAGTTGAAATAACATGGCATATGTAAAATTTCATTTATTTATAACTTACGATCAGATGTATCTGATGTTTCTAACATTATTATGTTAAACGTTGCTTATAAATGGCTCGAACCGCCAGATGTTTTATCTTTTCAAATGTCTAAAATATTAGTTTTATCATCGTTATGTTGTTATTATTTACATGAGCTTCATAAATCTATATTGTGTATCAAGCAGATTAAACAATATTTTCTTACTCTCGAGTCTTCCGTAGTTACCGGTCGCATGCATTGTAGGATATGATAGACAGGGTTAGACCCGGCCGTCATCATTAGCATGAGCCGGATTTCGCGGTCACCTCTCGCGAGATTTGAGGTCAGGAACAAAGCAATGGTTGCTTGCTGAGTGCCAAATCATCCAAATGTTCACACCAATTGCGAGGAGAAACCTCTTGTAGTCGATAAGATATTAAAATTTGGTAGTCAGTTTTGTTTAATTACGCTAAGACCTTCATAATAATAACCCTTTCAGCGGAGTGTACATTAAATAAATTTTTGTTTCATATGAGCCTTTAATTATTAATTCACGTCTTCAAGTTAGTTTGAGGCTCCAAATAAACACCACGTTGGAAACTATAACACAATGAATATTATAAATGAGCATGATATATTATATTAAAACGATCCAAACAAACGGGTCCGTAAGACATTAAACATTCCCATAAAGTAAATTAGCGAAACCGAAAGCCAAAAACATAAATTTATATTGGATGTTTTGTTTTCAAGTTTTGCTCAATTACCTCTCTACGTTCTATCTTGGTGAAGAAATTATTTTCATTGCAAAATTTTCAAACATTTTCAGAATCTTATTAAAGTACGAAGGTTGCTAATTTTTTTTATCCTTTTTACATTAGAATCATGTGATGGATATGTCCGCATTAAAGTGAAACACAAAGTAGTAAAAACACCTAACCAAGTCCTTTCGTTCTCGTGTACATTAGATTTGCATAAGAATGATATCGTGGGCAAATAAATCATTTTTTTTTTTTTTTGGAGAGGGGAGGGGAAATAGGAAAAATATAATTTAGAAGCACAGCTTCATATTTTCTCCAAACATTTGCAGTAGAATGCCGAACAGTGTTAAACAGAGTTATGGGCGTTTAAGCATATAACTTTACATATAAATTACGATAAAATATAGCATACTAATTTATTAATAATCGAAAACGACGCTTCAACGCTTTAGTCCGTATATTTTACATTACTAAGTGTAATTTTTAATCTTTTTATAACCATCCTTGTCCCATTCATTTTGTTTATAGAATTCCTAAAAGTAAATAACTTAATACATGATTTTTAGAACGATTTTACATTCATACAGCAGTCGGCTCTACACATTCATTTCGATGATGAAAAAACTATTTTTTAAAACTTGAATATACATTATATTTCTTTCTTGTAAATTCATTAAAAGAATGAAATTATTTTGTAATCATAAAATTGGTTGACTGCAAGTCTTACTTAAATAGGAATAATATGTTCGAAGAAATGTTACATTTAGGCATTTATTCAGTGTGATTACGTTGAATTGGCGTGTACTAAATAGGTTCTCAGGAGCCGTACAATTTATTTGATTAGGATTTTTTTTAAAAATAAATCATTTTAATTATTACGCATAGTACTATCTAATTTTGTCATCTAGCTGACGCAGCATGTTCCAATATTTTATTTTGGCTTTTTTAAAATTCAGCTTTATTTCTGAAGCACTGAGTAAAAATATATATGAGAGTTTAGCATCGATAACATTAAATACAGCTGAATTATACCGACATGAAAAATGCCTGCTCGTATTAATAACGCGTACCTGATGAATGAAAGATACAATGCCTATTTAAAATTCAAAATTGTAATTTTAATAATGCAACATTTTAGCGCAGAAGAAGAATACGAGCCCTTTCTGGGGTTTAAAAATTCTCATGATCTGAAATTCGCAAATGGCGCAACAATTTACACCCTATTGAGAAAACAAGCACTGTACACTGTATGAGCGTGTCTTTTTCATGCTCACATAATTTAAAAAAGAATGCTAAATACTGGAGAAATAAATACGTCACTGTCTCTAAGGTATGATCAATTTATCTACACTAAAAAGTAAAAATATATATATATATGTATAAAAACTCGACATTTTAAGGGCTACACGTGAGTTCTTCTCTTTCAAAAAAATATCAAACTACTTTTAAGAAAGGATTTCCTTTGAAGTTATATTAATTTTCTTTTCTGATTATTCAAGATTTTCATTTTCTTCTTTTAATTTTCTTTCATATTATATAATTATATTATGCTATTATATTATTTTTTATGGATATAGTTTTAAGCATTAAATTGCATGAATTCGCAACAGAAATAATATCTCTGTATGTAACACAACCGTCTGTAATCGCTTATAAGACGGGACTAACGGCAAAACTGCATAGACCCAGATCTTCCGTCGCATAATGCGCCGGCTGATCTGGGTCTATGCAGTTTGTTAGGAGTAATTAGTAGAACCAACAGCATGGACCATGATCTGCCGGCGCGTTATGCGACGGCAGATCAGCGTCTATGTTGTTTGCAGCTGGACCTGAGCTTTTAAGCTAGTATAGACTGTACATGTTTTCGTCCCTAGAGAGTCAGGTAGGATGAAGTTCTAAATTACATATAACCTGATGTCAAAAAGGCTTTAAATTACAGCCTTGTGTCAAAAACTGTTTTGCCTTAGCCAATTGGTGAGAATAATGGTTAGGACATCACTAGGTACATTCTCAATTTTGCTACGAAGTACATGCTTCTGACGTTGACTATTAAAATGCAACCATTTTGAAAAGAAGAAGAAGAAAAAAATTTGAATTATATTTTATAAAGATTTTGTTGAGAAACAAAATTGATCGATTTTCACTATTGCTGATTATATTTCTTCAATTTATGTTTCTTTTTCTTTAGAAATCGTTTGACGTTTTGGGAGATATATTGCACTGATATGTCTCTTGGCAATTATATAAAACTGCAAAATCTGCATTCATCCTTATTTCCTCCGTTAGAAGATTAATAACAACATATAGATAAAAAGGAAAAATTAAGATATGTGAATGACGAGGACATGAAGTAAAATTGCATATATAAATCACCAAAGACAAATAAAAAGATAAGGAAAGAAAAATAAAATCAGCCAACTGAAAGGACACTAAATGCATGACTATTGAACCAATTGACCAACAATAAGATAGCAAAACACACTTACAGATACCAACTGAATAAGTGACACATTACCAAACTATAGGTTGACATGCCTTCTCTATAACATAGCATTTTCTATAAAATCAAATATTTTTGTTTAAATGATGCTCGGGCCATGCTGATAATAATAAGACAAAGAGACATACACACACTCACAAATAGATAGATGGTTGGCCGGCTGGCTAGCTGACTGAATTGATACATACACACAGACAGACAGACAGATGGAATTACAGACGGAAAGACGTATAAATTTACTGACCTTGACCTGACTTTCCGTCATTCCAAGAGCGTATGCCAATCTTGCTCTTTCGGGTCCAGCAAGGTATTTGGTTTGTTCAAACATTTTTTCTAGGGCGTAGATTTGGTGTCCGGAGAAAGTGGGGCGGGTGTGCTTCTTTTTTCCATCCTTGTCAATAATCACACCACTCTGGACTATAATAATGATAATAATAATAATAATAATAATAATAATAATAATAATAATAATAATAATAATAATAATAATAATAATAATAATAATAATAATAATAATAATAATAATAATAACAACAATGATAAGTAGTAGCAGTAGTACTACCACAAATGTATATTTGACTAGAACCCTAGCTATGCGGCAAAACTGCATATCTCTGTTTTTCTCTGTTGCGTTTAGCTCCACCCAAAAACATCCCCCAGTCTTCATGTCATGTTCCTATGGGAAATCTTGAAAGCATATAATCCCTTTTTTTCATGCTGTATAAATACCTGTATCGATAGGTAGTTTGGAGACGGGATTTGTATAATGTTCAGCATTTTACCCTGGGGCAGCAAGCTCACCAACATCAAATTATTGAAATTACACATGGGTCTAAACAGATAACGATTTTATTTTATTTTATGTGTTAAGAGCAATCTTTACATTTTATATTTTATTTTTTTGTACTGAATTCTACGTTTTTATTTATTTATTTATTTTTTAATTTTGTTTGTTTGTTTTTTTTGGGCGGGGGGGGGGCGGGCAATTCATTTTTGTAGTTTTTGAGCTTTGCCTTTAGTTGGCACTACATAGCCACTTTTGTGCTGAGGTACCGTAAACACTAGAATATACATACATGCATAACAAAATTGGTTAATTTAGTTCATTATTCATTTACTTAACTATAATTACTACCTTTTGCACTATTCTTAATAAAGAGACAATGAATTATCCGGGATATAATCTGCGGCTACATCAATTTATATTAAAAAATAGATGGCGCTTTTACTACTATTTTTGTAGGTCAAAACCAACTAGATCGCCATTATATCATCGGAGTTCTAACCAATAAGGCGCCATATCCATAATTTTTGAAATAATACTTCAATCAGATCCATAATCATGTAAAATTTTGTAAATTCAACGTTTTCGGTGGTGTTTGATGTTTTCGTTGTTTGTCTCTGTTTCGAAATTACGCCTTTGACAATGACTCAGCGAGAGTCGAAAGCGCACAGGCAAGTAAAAAAAACAGTTTTGTACTGTTCGTTATATATATATATATATATATATATATATATATATATATATATATATATATATATATATATATATATATATATATCTTTGTGTAATGAATCAGAGAGATTTAGATGCCTAAAATTTTTGCGAAACCGATGCCTTTTTAACGTGTCAAAGGTCTGAGCTGTAATATACCATCACAGTCAATGCCATGAGTTTCAGATCGGGTTAGCCATAGATTCAATATGGCTGCAAGCTGTGGTTGTATGACAGTTACAATTTACCGCCCCTCCTGGACAATTTTCACACTACGTCGCCTAATTAGCAATTCCCCCGCCAAATTAACCCAGGACTTGTTCTATTGATACATCACGTCAATCTCTGCTCTTTCTCGCCACCTCTTGCGGAGATGTTATCATGCGATAATTGGTTTGATGACGAGATTTATAATAGCTGCTGTAAATACGTCAGCCAGTTCCAGGACCCTCGCTGAGACCATTCAGGACCCTTTATTGCAGGTATTCATCTGGGGACCACAGATACAGATGCTGTACCGTGACACCGGAGTCTGGGCAACCCAATAATACGAGAAAGGCTGCACAAGTACAAGCTGACCGATGTTCCAGCTTGGATCGCTTACTGTTACTCAAACACTTTACTGTCCTAAACTACTTGATCAGAGGATCTTGTATATACATATGTGTGTGTGTGTGTGTGTGTGTGTGTGTGATGTAATAAGATAGGGTTATGATTTATGTCTAATATGAATATTTACTGAAAAACTTACTGTACAGCATTTTCGTTGTCCATACAGCCTCCATATTCCTTGTCATTTCTTCATAATTTATGATATTTTGTTGAGAGCAATTATTATGAAAATAAGGCGCCCGGAGGGAAGGAGGTGGGGAAGTTCACTTTTGGAAATTGTATCAATTCAGAATTCTGCTATGGTTGAATAAAAAAAAATATCATCTTCCTTATTCCCGGTCATTTTGCATAATTTAGTTATTTTGCTTACATGGAAATTATTATGACATGCAGTTAAAACGGGGAATTTAAAAAAATAAGCAAAATAGAAAATTCATTTTTTGACATTGCATCAATTGTTAATTCTGTCATTGCAGGAAAAAACGCTAAGAGTATGTGATTCTGCATGTCAGTCGAGGTGTGTGTGCGTGTGTGATGACGAACAATTTTTCCTATACCGTTTTAAAATATAAACTTCCAAATTTGAGTTATAACTGAAAGTGGTCCTGTAACATAAGCCCAGCGATCATCGGACTATAATATACCTCCAAGGGGCGGGGCAGGGGTTCCGGGTGGCCGAGTGGTCTAAGGAGCTCGCTTTTATAGATGACTCACATCTCACCTCTGTCCGCGTGGGTTCGAGACTCAGCTCAGCCAACGTGGGTATGTGAAAAAGCTTGCCAGTAGCTTTCCGTGGGTCGGTGGTTCTTCCCGGGGTTTTCCCGGGTTCTTCCTCCACCAAATATTCTGGCCGCCATGTATAGCCTATCATGTGCTGAAAAATGGCGTTAAACACACAAAATGCAAATACATACCAAGGGGCGGAGCTACGGGGTTGGGGAAGAAGAGATCGGTGGGTGGGGAATAACCAGAAGATTTTAGTTTAATCTGTAACTTCAAAATTTTCTTTGACTGAATGCTGAGGGTCGACTAAAGATAATTAGAAACGCACCCGCTAGTTTGAATTACCAGAGAAGCCATTTGTTAAAACTGTAATCTTCTTTTTATATTTGCCTACATTATGTATATAAAAAGTATGCATATAAATCTCCCTTCTATACCATACATGAAGAAAACATCAGCGGTTTTATTGGAATAAAGAAAATCCTCTTTATCGCGGATTAATAAATTGTTCCAAAAACATGAACATTAATCTGACAGCTTATATGAGACATATAAATGATATTTGCAAGGTAGCATCAAACGCGACCGTATGTTCTGAATTCCGAATTCTGAACATATTTTTAATAAATAAACAAAATAAGACAATAAAAAGAGCTTCTAATTTTGTATCTAGCTAGTAACCGTTCTATGAAATCCTTAGGAACGAAGATAACAAAATATAATGTGAATAATATGAAATATGTATTTTGCATGTATAATTGAAATTTAGATGAAGCAAAAGTATTTATTTATTTATTTATTTAGTTATTTAATGTTGTTTTTAAGGCGTGGGGAAGGTACACTACACTACTAGTTCTACTTGGGAAGAAGAAATAATTGTAGTAGTAATGATGTAGCAATCTTTATAGTAGCAGTGGTTTTAAAAGTAATATTAAAGATGATATATATATTTATTCAATTACCTTTTATAATAATTCATTTTTCTTTTATTATTGAAATTTGTTATTGATTTACTAAATTGCATGTTTATGTATTTAAGTAACTATGTATGTGTATTGATATTTGTAAAAATTCAAAATAGAAGTAATAAACTTGTATTTCTTACTTCAAAGTCAAAATTAAATTATATCGTGTAACTGAATGGTAGGCACATAATTAACTTTGTACATCTTCGTATCGATCGGTAATAATAATAATAATAAATAATAATAATAATAATAATAATAATAATAATAATGATATTATTGTCATTACATCATGACCACCAACAACAAAAATAATTGTACACTTATTACCATTCAGCGTTTCCTGAATGGATATATAGCTTCGGAATCCCTATAAGAATACACAACTCTCTTGTTTCATTTTTTTAAATTACAAAAAGGTTTTTTTTTTTGTTATTTATTTTTTAAATTTTATTTTCAATGCCATAATTTAGAAGTAATAAGTCACAGTCCACACTTCTTCATCAAGTGCGCAAAGAAGAATATTATTGATCAGATTTACTTTATATCCCTTGCTGTCTGAGTTTTAAAAAAATATTGCTTCCGTCTTGGATGTTAACCACCCAAACTTCTTGAATGTTAATTACCAAAACGTCTTGGATGTTAAATACCAAAACGTCTTGGATGTTAACTACCAAAACGCAATCTGTTATTCTCTCATTATCAGAAGCATAGTGCAAAATCAATAAATATGTCATATCCTCAAATTTTTTTTAATGGTATATTCAATTTGAAAACAAAGTCCATTGAATTTATACCGACAATTATATGAGAAAAAAAATCGAAAGGTTTTCTAAAGACAAGAGAAAGATTTTTGTTTTCACGTGTTTGTAAACTTGAATGGGCCTGTCAGCATCAATATCTTAACAAATATTCTTTTCATTATACAAGATGTCTACATCAGCAACAGTTTTGTTTCATCCAAAATTTTTAATTAATAAATTTGCTCTTGTGTCGCAAATATTAAATGAACGAAGTATTTTATGAAAGAAATCCAAAACGAAGAAAGCAGTGTCCTTATTTACGGTAATAAGGTAACTATACATATAATTAATTGCCACATCCATCTTCAAATAGATGATTTTTTACAGGCATGCGTTTCAATATTCATTCTTATCATTCACGAATTAAAAAAAAACAAAAAACAACAACAACAACAATAAACCCTAAATGGATAATTTTCATAAACAATTATTCTTGTCATTTAAGTGTTTCTAGGATTGCTAACGATGTTCAGATGTTTCCTGTTGTTATAAATATGGACTAGATTTAGGATGGTAAAGAAATAAAAGCACCCCGTGTCAACTGGAAAATTAAATATTTTTACGGTTTGAAATATATATATATATTAAGGTATTGTCTCTTCTTTCTCGTGTTAATGTTGCATAATGGAAAATTTATTTTGCAAAACTCAAGATAACTAATAATAAACTTGCTTTTGTAAATAAATATGTAAAAAGTATAGGATACAGGATATATTTTTGACAAAGTATATTTTAATAAAAGATATTTAACGATGTAAGTTTTATTACCTGGTTGTCTCCAGACGGGTCCGTTGATGACTCCTGGCCAATAGATAGGCGGCCGGCCAGGAAGTTCGGCCAGTTTGGAGAATCTAACCTGCTGGTTGAGATACATTCCACTTAGTTGGGACAATCCTAAGGAATTGTGAAGATTGGACCTGCTTAAAATGTCCGAAATACCGTGAGGAGTTGCAGATTTTGACATTGCTAAACTCAACTGCCTTAAAGTTTCTTGTGAATAACCAACACAGTTCGTCGTCTGATTCATTAGTCCTTCACTTGTCCTCGTTGCCCCGGTCCCCGGGGCCTTCATCTCTGTCATGTTATGTAACGCTGCAAGAGGCGGGCTGTTGAAGACGAAGGTAGACTGTCTCTGGTTATTTGTCATATTGCCCATATTCATGGCCATATCCATGTTTAAGAAGGATGCCATGGTGGGACTTGGGGTTTGGTAACCAGCAATCGTGGTACCCTCTCCGGAACAATAGTCCAACATAATCAGTCCGAGATACTCACCCAAATGGCAGCGATCACACAAAAATTGATGCAAGCGTCTGAGTAGAGCGATACTCTATCAAAAGTCTCTTGTCTCAATTTACGATAGTATGTGAGTAATCATGTCAAAATCAACACCAAAACATAACCGTGTTTCTATACACTTTTTGTCTGCGCTAATTTTGCATTCTCCAGCTCTAGCCAAGCACCTAAAAATGTTTAAAGCCACAAAAATTAAGAGAGTAACTTCTTTTTCCTTTGTTTTTAAAAAATGAAATTCTGATGCGGCCCAATTTGGTCACTGTCTACAACTTGTCACACAAACACAAACAGTCTACTTTTCCACTTCTCTTGTCAGAAACACATTGAAATTAAAGATAGTGGCCCGTTTTCTTACGCCCTTTCCGATAATGTCGGAATTCCAAACAAATTACTAAGTTAGACCTTAAACAATATCAACATAGCCGCTCGCAACCTTGGTACCACGTTTATTTCCACCGTCGAGAGCTTCTTCGTCTCTTTAGTAGAAGGGGAATGACAGCTACGGGCGTGCGATCAATGATGAATTTGTTTGGATAAATTGCCTTTTAATTCCTATGCGTGAAGCCATCAGATACAGCCATTAGGGCTGACAAGGATCATGATTGGTCGCTTGGGGATTTCGCTGCGAAAACTGTGGGTGGAGTCTAGAGCGAACCAATCCCTAAAGCCAAGAAATTAGACATGCCTCGGTGAGGAATATCCAAGCTACGGATCATGCTCAGAGAAACGAAGTCTTTACCTTTAGCCATTTCAATAAATGGGAAAAAAGTTTTCTTAATCCAAAAAACATTGTAAACATTTTTTTTGTAAAAATCAAACCATCGACGAAGAGTAAGATTGTGTTTTCCAAGGGAAAAAAATATTAGTATGACATGATCAACATGAGCGTCGCACGAAGTGGATAAAGAAATTCATAAATTTAAAGCAAAATGTATCTCCGTATAAGGTAACTAATTTAATCTATGAGAAAACTAGTAAACGGAATTCAAGCCTTAAAAAGAAGAAAACCGTGATCACTCTAGAGGAAAATATGAATCCCACCATGTAATATTATGAAATATTGATTTTTTTCTCTCTCCTCAAGCCTTTGATAAAATGTTTATTTTTGTTAAAATAATGTGTTAGAAATTTACTTCATAATAACAATCATAATTGGAATTACAGGCCTATAAAAGCGAGTAAGGTGAAATCTTCTTATCGATTTCGAAAATTAATTCAAAACAAATATGAAATAGCAATGGTTTTAATAGCTGAAATAAAAATTTCAGATAATTGTTATTGCGACGCTTCAGGTTTTGATAGAAAATTCAAGTCACTATACTTAATTAATGTCCATGAGAATGTTTAAATTTTTTTTAAAAGAAAAGACTTTCAATAAAACCTTTCGGACATAATATAGGTATACATCAATAAGAAAAACGACAGAGTTTTCACTTCAGCGAAATGAAGAATCACTCACAAATACCCGGATGTAAACACCGTAGTGTGTCTCCAACATTATTTTTCTGGATAACTATTAAAGCAATAATTAAAAAAGTGATTCATTACTTTTAAGGATGATGAATAGTTAATTGGCAAATATAGCCAGAAAAGAAAATGAGACAGTTTTTATCCTTTCACCACAATGGGCTTTGCTTTAAAGGAAGTGAGTACCGAGTTTATCATTGAGTAAATTACCACAGCGTAAAGCCGCAAAATCGTATTCAAGGATCTGATGCCTTAATCATTTTTTGCCGGCAATATTGTGGAAGATTATAAGATAAACTAATTGCATTTCAAACATAGTTAATTGAATCATGGTCAATTTTCATTAAGAGATATAAGTATTTCGTTACTTACCTTTAATGATATTAATGATTTGTAAGTGATCAGAGCACATTGAGAAAACTATTGTTTAAACTGTGGATTGTGTTAATCGATTCGGAAACAAGATTTTAAATCTCATGTGTGTGTGTGTGTGTGTGTGTGTGTGTGTGTGTGTGTGTGTGTGTGTGTGTGTGATATTCATTTACGCTAGCAGCATGCTTTATTTCAACATGTCTCATGAAACTAATGAATAATTACAACATGTCTCATGAATCTAATGAATAATTAATTAGTCTAGGCAAACACAACTTCTGGGTGGAAACTAAAAAAATTATTGCGTCCCCAAATGTAAAAAAAATATGATTTAATCCCAATATTGCAAATGATGAACATAAATCTCTACGTCATGCTGTCGAATAGAAAATCGTAAGGCATGCATTCTTGGAGAAGCTACCTAAAAAGGTTTTGTGTGACGTCAGACGTATTTTTTTAATTGAACTCTAAAAATATTCATACTAAACATCCTGCGTGGATGTGCCCAATTCCACTGGAATACGGAACACAGTCAATCGCTTAAAACTGCACATTTTCTAATATTAATAATAATAATAATAATGATGATGATAATAATAATAATAATAATAATAATAATAATAATAATAATAATAATAATAATAATAATAATAATAATAATAATAACAAGAAGAAGAAGAAGAAGAAAGAACCGTATGAAAAGCAGATACATGTACATGACACATATGCAGTTTATCTTTAGTATATATAGTATGCAGATATACGAAAACATGGTTGTTGTTTTATAATTATATTCAGCGAAGGAAATCGTGTCCTGAGCTTTAATGAAAAAAGAACAAAATGATTCAAATTTTTTTTTTTTTTATTATCTGAGAATGAACTTATTATCTAATAAGAGTTCTCACACTCAAAATTCAAACACGCAAAGTTAAAAAATTCAATGTTTATCTGTCTATCTATCTATCTATCTATCTATCTATCTATCTATCTATCTATCTATCTATCTATCTATCTATCTATCTATCTATCTATCTATCTATCTATCTATCTATCTATCTATCTATCCACCCATTTATTTATCTATATATCGATCTATGTATCTATTTTACTTTCTTTTATTCTTTCTTTCTTTCTTTGTTTCTTACTTTCTTACTCGATCTATCTAGTTTTTGTAATAATCTAACTGTTTAATGTGTCGGACGTGAGTCCTCAGGCACTCGTATCTCTGAATGATTACAATAATCATAATTGTTTTTAACTCTGCCAATGTTTTTTTTCTGTTGTTTTTTTATAAGTTGCATTGTTTTGTTTTGGTTGTTGTTGTTTTTTGTGTGTGTGCACTCGACGGCTTCAAATATACAAAGATTTTAGAGGCATAATAAGTTGAAATCAGTAGAGTTATAAAGTGATATTTTTTCCTATATCTACTTTAACAAACACGTGTACTATGCATGTAATATGTACATGTTTGTATGTACCTAAAAAAAACACTGTCCTAGTGCAAGCAAGTTAGTGAGTAAGTAAGGTTATGTATATAACACATTTCTGAATGTTACTCTGTCGATATGCATGAATATGTATGTGGATGTGTGTATATATCTAATGTATTGATTGAATGTTTGTACATTTAATAGATTTGATTTCGTTTTATGTATCAAAAGTGCTACCATCAATTTCTTTAACAAACCTAAATGTATATATGTATACTTGCTGATAGGCAATCGGCTGAACGCAAACAAAGATCCTTATATATATATATATATATATATATATATATATATATATATATATATATATATATATATATATATATATATATATACATATAAGAGGAAGGAGGGGAGCAAACTATTTTATTTCAGAAGAAACTAAAATAAAATACATCCTGATGCAGTTTACATAAATCCTTCCTCTATAATGTGGACACCGTGATGTTTTCGATGACCCATTCCTCATGTTCCGCAACGTTCATTGCTAATTGAGTATGGCGGCCAAGCGTTACGTTCATGAAAATAATCAGAATTACATTATCAGCGATTAACAATGTTGTGGCATGTCCAACACTTCAATGATGAGCTGATTAATCACCAGTGTCCATCAATTCCAAAAACATGACCCCCAACCGATGCAGGGAAAATACAAAATGAATTGATATGTAAGTGCTAATCTAACAATGATATAGAAGACCTTCTAAAACTCTAACGTCGCTAGTCTCACCCGCTTAATATCATGTGAAATGTAATTTAAAATTTATAATCGATTGGTTTCCTCGATTTCAGAGTTACAGGGTATGGCCAATAAAAATAATGAAACATAATAAAATAGTATGTGATGATTTCGCTCAGTGTATGAGACACGTCAGGATCGAAATATACGCAAATGTAAAATAACGTAATGGAAAAAATTCTATATTTTAACAGAAAATTATGTTATGTGCAGTAACACTGATCAAATAAAGTATGCAATAGCACTGACCAAATAAAGTATGCTATGTGCAATAACACGGACCAAATAAATTATGCTATATGCAATATGCAATAACACTGGCCAAATAAATTATGCTATATGCAATAACACTGGCCAAATAAATTATGCTATATGCAATATGCAATAACACTGGCCAAATAAATTATGCTATATGCAATAACACTGGCCAAATAAATTATGCTATATGCAATAACACTGGCCAAATAAATTATGCTATATGCAATAACACTGGCCAAATAAATTACACCTCATTTATTCCTTAAAAGAGTACTCTGATGATTCAGAGCTAACCACAAGTGAAATATATATTTCTGAAAGTCAGAGAAACTTCTTCAAGAATTATGACTTTCGAAAATTCGTTAAATTGGCCTACATTAAAGTGAGCAATACGTTCTTGTCAAAATATTCAGGTCAAGTATGTAGCATTTCACAGTAAATGTTTAATTATTACAGTATATATTTCTACAATAAAAATAATGAATAACAGATCCAATAGTTTAACGCCTATATACATGTATATATCAATTTTGTATATTCCATTGTCGGCGTTAATAAGGTATATAGGGACTTCATCTCTCAATGTTTTATATCTCAAGCTTTATCATCGTCTCATCAAATAAAAAGCTCTTAAAAAATATTTTTTTTATAACCTTTTTGAGATACACGAATCAGGACTAAACGCAGTGGCGGCGCGAGGGTTTGATGCGCCCGGAGGCAATGTTCTTAAGTGGCGCCCCTACATTGCCACAGAGAACAGTTTTTATGTCAGCTGCCAACCTCCACCCCACCCCCCAATCTAAGCCCTGAAACTGGGGGCTTAGATAGGGGTGGGGGTGGGGGTGGGGCAATATTAAAAAAACTCCCGACGATGCCCCCCCCCCCCTCTCTCGCCTGGCGTCCATGGTCAATTGCCCCTACCCCCGACCACCCCACACGCCGGCACTGACTAAACGCTCTCGAAATTTCACATTACTTCACATGTACATAAAACGCACACGAAATTTCACATTATTTTACATGTACATCATAAATTCTCACGACCGAAAACCCTTGAGATCAAATTAAATTTAAGGGGTTTTTGTTCACATAAAAATGAGATGTGATCAGGTGTATTCTCACATTCAAGTAAATGATTAATATATTTTGACAAAACATCAATTGAGACCCAGTCTATAAAATAGTTATACTTAATGATTGCATTGTATCCGTATGTATTTCAGTGTTGGGTTTTATTTTACTCAGATTCTTAACTCTTAAGCATTACGTGATTATTGATTACAACACAAAATCTCTTGTGAATATGGAAGAAATATATAAATAATTATTAAATAATGAAACATAATTTCAAATAAATTACTATTGAGACATCTAGTTCAGGATTAGATCAGATGACATAACTTGTTTTCTCATCAAATGCTAAATACAAATAATTTGATAAATTACATAGAATTTTCTTACGAGTACAATTCGCCAAACCAACACATTTTATCATAGAGGGGTGTTTCCAATAATATCTTGCAATGAGGGATTTTTCAACAGATAATACTTATTACAAACCAATATTCGTATTCAACATCATTTTGATCACACAATAAACATATCCTAAGGTTTCTGTCTACCCGAGCATTGCCAAATCTACCGGTCTCATCTCTCAGTGTTTTTCGGTTTTATGGATACATTTTAGAGTTAAAATGGCACCGATAATTTACTTTGCTTTTCAGGGTAGAGGCGTTTCGGTTTACTGAGTCGGTTTATTGAGTCAATACAAATTTGGGAGCAGAAACACTATTTGTCATCTTTCCCCATCCCCACCCCCCTTTTTAATATATATATATATATATATATATATATATATATATATATATATATATATATATATATATATGCCATTTTCGGTTCAGTCCCTGATTAATGATAATAAATTCAGAAAACGTTCATTTCGATTTTTTAATACATGTATGTTAGCATATAATAACGTGAATATTTATAGATATTATTCATTTTAGTTGTTTGTCATCATTATATGTTCTTCCACCGTCATGAAAACTAAAATAAGTCTCGTGGCCATAAATGTATAGGAGATGCGATTTTTCGAGGGAGTACCCTAATAAAGACCACTATGAAGATCCCCTAATAAATTCTAATGATGCTAATCCCTCATCTCTTTGTTTCAATTACCGGAGGTTTATAGCTCTTTATAATTGGGAACGGTATGATAAAAACTTGAAGACTTGCATCAGTTAGCGGATGAAATCTTAATACATATCATAATGATATGATAAGTAAGAACATTACATATTAGAATTTTCTAATTATCTACCCAACAATATGGTTTGATCACATCAATAGCTTCAAAGACATAGTGGTCCTTTCTTATGAGATGGGCGAAAGAATGATACTAATAGATTTGACTGCCATTGTTCTTATTTATCGATTGATAAAAGCCAGTAAAAATTACACCAACAATTTTCGGTTCCATATTTATTACGTATAATTGAAAGTAGAAAACATACAAAAAGGGATTCATGGTCTGGCAAGTTTAATGAGTACAGCTGAAGAATGAATAAAACAATACAGCCGGCAAATGCATCTAAAATTGAAAACGCGGAAAAGTGATGCATGTGAGTCCAAAATGTTTGACTGTCATGAATTATTGCCATACCAAACTGAAAAAGGAGTATTATTTTATGGTTAATATGTGTTTTTATATATACTATATTTAATTTAAATGTTCGGGAAAAAATAAGCAGGTTGTGCTGCCATAGCTTTGTGATCAGTCACATAATTTAACGTTACATTTTCACATTGTCTCGTATCAGATGAATGAGTTTTAATACGGAGAGAGATTCTCTCTCTCTCTCTCTCTCTGATCCCAGAGTGGTCGAGTGGTCTAAGGCGCTCGCCTTTACAGATCACTGACATCTTACCTCTGTCCTCGTGGGTTCGAGTGTCGGCTCGGCCAGCGTGGATATGTGAGAAAGCTTACCAGTAGCTTCCCGTGAGTCGGTGGCTCTTCCCGGGGTTTTCCCGGGTTCTTCATCCACCAAATATACTGGCCGTCATCTATAGCCTATCATGTGCTGAAAAATGGCATTACCCCCCCCCCTTCTCTCTCTCTCTCTCTCTCTCTCTCTCTCTCTCTCTCTCTCTCTCTCTCTCTCTCTCTGAGTCACTAAAGACCAGCTCTCAACACTTCACCCTTTCTCACTTTGACTGAAGCACACCTGCGGTCAGGTAATTTTATGGCCATCAAGGGCGAGAACTTCTCGATTAAGTAATCTTTTTTAAAGCCTTCCATTCAAGCAATTGCTTTCAAATACATCAAATCACCTGAATAACTTTCCCTTTTCATCCTACACAAATCGGAAAACTATTAACGGATTTCTCTATTACGTGTCAATTTGAAGCTCTTTCTTTAATACTGGTCAAACACGTGGTGAAGGATCTGACTTCAAATGCCCCGACAAAGGTGAATTAAATGAAACCCCGACACCCCAAAATCTACCTTTTTCAGGTGTAACACCGAAGTCCTAAAAATGAAGTTGATTCAGTTAAAAAGGAGATTTGCCTTATGTGTCTGATGTGAAATAGAAAGTATTAATTTGCATTTTGTTGTGTGATTCCAATGACGATAAGGAAGTTCGACGACTGCAATTCTTGTTTATTTTTAATAGTAGTAGTATTTAGTATTATATATACAGTCAATAATAGGTAAGGCAAGGTGGATAGACAAGTACTATGAAGAGAGAGAGAGAGAGAGAGAGAGAGAGAGAGAGAGAGAGAGAGAGAGAGAGAGAGAGAGAGAGAGAGAGAGAGAGAGAGAGAGAGAGATTTGTACATATTTGTTTTCTTCAGATCTTATTCTAAAGGCGTAGAAAAAAGTAATCGACTCCATGTAGAATTAATTTGGAGATACAGTAAAACTTAACATATAAAAGTGTTCTATTTATGCTTGCATAATTCTACATCACTTGCATTTAAAATATTGAATATGACCGCATTTTGTATAAAGCTAATACTTGTCAAAGCTGTTGTAATGTATCCATAAAATGGTGTACTATTTAAATACATAAAACGTGGACAAAATATGCACTGACAATAAGAATTTCATCCTTGTGTGTAGTTTATATATTTGAACTTTTTTGTTGAATTTATGTTCTTTACCTGATGATATATTGACTGTAATGAATCTGTTTAAAGAAGAGAATAAAGACATACATACATACATACATACATACATACATACATACATACATACATACATACATACATACATACATACATACATACATACATACATACATACATACATACATACATACATACATACATGCATGCATGCATGCATACATACATACATACATACATACATACAGACAGACAGACAGACAGACATACGTACGTACGTACGTACGTACGTACATGCATACATACATACATACATACATACATACATACATACATACATACATACATAATACATACATACATACATACATACATACATACATACATACATACATACATACATACATACATACATACATACATACATACATACATACATACATACGTACGTACGTACATACATACATATCAAAGCACGATTAGGGAACAGGTAATGTGGATAGACACGTACTATGAAGAGAGATAAAGAATGAAAGAGAGAGAGATTTGCAAGAAGTGTGTCTTTGTGCTTCTTTTTTTAGAAGATACGAAGTCACTGTACGCCATATTAAAATGTTGAGGAAATTTGAAAGAAAGGTTTGAAGGTGTAAATCGTGGAACCTCATGAAACTGATGATCAAGTCTTTATGCATTAGATAAACGATTTAAATAACCCTTATGTAACATAAAATTGCAATGCACCTGTAGTGCACAATATGGGGAGTTACTAGTGTATCTCAAACGGCTTAGTATATGGAAACATACACACATTCCTCTGGTCCATTGAAAAAATCGTAATGGTGCAATCGATTTGCGATACACATATGTATCTCATACTTGGTTCGTATTAAAATCTCTCTTTCTCTCTCTCTCTCTCTCTCTCTCTCTCTCTCTCTCTCTCTCTCTCTCTCTCTCATTTAAATATACTGAGATACTGAGGTTTCAGTCTTAGAATCGATTCAAACCACACCAAAAAGAAAGATTGTTTATTTGTAGGAAGAAAAATAAAATTGGGTGTCTGACTTTGCGCGGAGGTGAAAAGGTTTGCGCTGTTTCTGATTCTCCTGGTTATTTCATAGGTGTGAGCTAAATCCATTTTACATGAATGTCAAGTCAGTTTAGTATTTGAATCTTCGCATTTATGCAGATGAGCTCGATGTCAGAGGCATATATAGCATATGTCATCATAATCAGCATTATCATCAATATTGTCACCACGACAATAATTTCATCATCATCATCATCATCATTATTGGACAGATTAGGTATCATTTCACTAAGACGTTTAGTTTAAGCCACGTAATAATCCGAAACGATGCATTTAATTCTCCGCCTGGAATAGGCCAAGGCTGTTCTCAATCACTATTGCTTTTTACCAACATTAGAAATGGAATTACCTACAAAAATTTTCATGGCAAATGAGAGGGGATGAGGGATTGGCGTAGTTTACATGGAAAATGTGGATTGATTGCTTTTGTTATAAGAAAGACAGTACCTCATTTTGTAAACACAGCATGTTAGCTTTACATTTGTCTCAGCAGACTGAAAGAGCACTGCTTTCCATGGAAATTATCAGTAAATCATGCCCCCATCCCCCCCCCCCCAAAAAAAAATAAATAAGGATAAAGATTATATCCATAGCTGTGATAATTGGTATTGCTATTCTCTACAAGTTCCTATTGACTCCTATCATGGGTACCTAGATTGCATATTCCCCTCCCCAAAAGCCCTGATACACGTGTTAAGCATAAATAACAATAATAATAAAAAATTTCAACTGCCATACATGGTTTGAAAAGTAATTTGTTTATTAGTACTTTTAATAAATAGCCTGTTAAAACTTTGTTTCATATATTTGACACGAATATGGTACCTATTCATATATTTGACACAAATATGGTACCTATTCATATATTTGACACGAATATGGTACCTATTCATATATTTGACACGAATATGGTACCTATTCATATATTTGACACGAATATGGTACCTATTCATATATTTGACACGAATATGGTACCTATTCATATATTTGACACGAATATGGTACCTATTCATATATTTGACACAAATATGGTACCTATTCATATATTTGACACGAATATGGTACCTATTCATATATTTGACACGAATATGGTACCTATTCATATATTTGACACAAATATGGTACCTATTCATATATTTGACACGAATATGGTACCTATTCATATATTTGACACGAATATGGTACCTATTCATATATTTGACACGAATATGGTACCTATTCATATATTTGACACGAATACGAATATGGTACCTATTCATATATTTGACACGAATATGGTACCTATTCTTAATTATAGATCAGAAGCTGCGATTTCTATGAAATACTTGACATGGGATGGGTCCACGTGTCATACTAAGAATATGTAACGTGGCTCAGTGAATGCATTCCCAAAATACATATTTTTGTTTTGTTCACAGTAAACCGAGAAAAATTTATATGTATTATTTTAGATATATTTGAACAGTAAGATGTTGGTTTGAGTTACAAAATGTCAGATTTTTATTTACCAAAATACTATAACGATCTCACCATGGATTAGGATTAAAACTATTAATGCTGGGTTTTTGATAATACTAATAACACGTAAAATACGGATTTAATGGTAAAGACGAAGTGCTGATAATGAAGAATTAATGGATTATATTTGGAAATATACAAAGATTTTACGTATTAGACATATTTAATATTTACCAGAAAAATGGTAATGCCTTCCGGCATTTGATCAGTTAATAACATAATTATCATACTCCTAAATATATATCATTCAAATGATTTTGAGGTACACATTTTTTATCATTCCAATGATTTTGAGGTACAAAATTTCTTGTCTGTGCACTTATAAACTGTAATTTATCCATTACATGTTACTCATGTAGTGTTTGCATGAGAGTGTGTGTATATATATATATATATATATATATATATATATATATATATATATATATATATATATATATATATATATATATATACACACACACACACACCTTGACTTTAAATTATGTTACACGGTGTCCCGCTTCACATATTAATTACCCAAAGAAGACTCTTATATATATATATATGCATGTAATTACTTGTTTCATATTTTAAAATTTGCTTTATATTTTATTTTTCACTTTATTTGCAAACTTGAAGGCTAAAAATATTATTTTAGAACCGCTTGCTATTTTGAATAGTATTCTTTTTAAATTTGTAATCCTTCACCCCATGCACAAAAACGATGGCGAATAATATGCCGTGCCCTTACAGTCTTCGAGCAGACTGGTTCACCTATTTATTGGAAGCTATCTAACGAATGAATGATTTACAAATAAGAGGTATAAGCGAAGATTATTCACATTGACGATCATTTTAGGATATCTATTACACACAAATCTCATTTACAGATATCTATTGCAAACAAATCTCGCATCACGCTAACATTAAACCCGTCTTACTGTATCGGTGATAAACTTGTACTGATAGAGGCCGGGGAAATTGGTTTTAGGTTATATCCAAAGAAAATAAGTCTTCATTATGCCTTTACCCTCTGTGATAGGACGTCGGCATAATGATGAGGGGAGATAATGCTAAATAGCCAGTTCAAACTTGATGGCAGTGAATCGAAATACGCCATTTCTTCCAATTCTGGGATTAAGTTGGATTACTTTGGCGATGAATGTGTCTCGTTACGTTTTTAGATAAATGCTAAAGTAATCCAAAACAAATGGCTCGCCTAACATTTGGTTACTTTTATTCCATCATTTAAATGTTTGGATTTGGTGCAGCTCAAAGAGATGTGACCGTTTCCACCAAAACAGCCTTATCAGACAAAATCGACAAAAAAGATTTTTAAAAATCAACAGGCAAATGTCATTAGGATGTATAAATTTAGGACAGACATAGGAATTAAGTTTTTGGTGTAGACTCTTAGTAATGATCTTTTAAACCACCGTAGAAATGTTTTTATTTAATGCGTTTGTATCACACGCAGAAATGTTTTTATTTAATGCGTTTGTATCACACGCAGAAATGTTTTTATTTAATGCGTTTGTATCACACGCAGATACCTTCGTGGTAAATCCAAACAACAATTCTTTTTCTTTATATAAATCAGAATGCCGAGCGAATTCTGTGTAAATTGTATCCAGTTTTAAATAAAAATAATGGTGCATATGTAAATTGCATGTGTAAATTGCAATAGCTATGTTTTAGTTTAAAACTAGCACGTTGCTATGCAGACTATGTATAATTACGTAGAGTGGATATTATTTGGGATAAAATACTACATTTCCTGGAATGTATTTGTGGCACAAAGAATAAATGTAAAACCTTAAAAAGACTTGGATTGTATTTATCTGAGTAATTTGTATTAAATTAGAACTGGAAAAAATAGTCAAGCTCTCATATATTTGGCATTCGACGCGGGGTCGACGAAAGGGTTGTTGGCGTTCTAGGCGAACTATGCAAAAAAAATTAACTTCCGTCTAACTTGGCACCCCTTAAAGCCTGGCGCCTATATGATCAGGCCGGCCCTGATTCGACTTCAACAGGTTGACGGTCAAGTCGCGAAAAATGCCTTTATATGCGTTCTTAAAAAAAGGTTTCACTTTGAGAACGACATATTCTTTTGCTATCACACACTCTTTGGAGATTTTTACAGATTTGGATTTCTACGCTGAAAAAGGATAAAAAGAAACTATGAAGTCTATCGTAATGTATGTCTGACAGTATATGTAAATGGATATAGTTTTTGTTTGTTTCTTTGCTTCTTTGTTTGGCTGTCCTTTCTTTACCAGTTGTCGTACAGGCGAGTGAAAGATAACGTATTCCTATTTTAAATGAAATTTAAGAGCGCTTTTTTTATCCATGAAGGGTTTGCCAAAACTATTTTGTTCTTAATAGGAATGACTAAATATCTGTCCCAATTCAAAATATAGCATAGGCTGCTGTTGTCTCCAAATCCATCAGTATAACGTCGGAAATCAGCATCATTACCTTAATTTTACTATTTCTGAAAATTTTATTTTCATTTACATGTACTTGTAAGTATAACAATGCGGCAGGAAATGTATATGCATACAAAGCCACAAAACCTCACACAAGAGCTGAGAATGAAAATTTTCAACATAGATCTCAGCGAATATCGTAAGGAAAACAATCCGCTATCAAACATTTATACTCCCAACATAAGATAACAAAGCTATATAAGAAATTGTAAAAGAAAGAACGAAAATAAATATTCAAGAGAAACTTCTACATTTGCGAAAACATTATTGTATTATTGACATTAATTACAGCTCAACGATACGATGAATGAGCTTGTGTTAATTTTAAGCTACCCCATTGAGAACAGGATATAGAAGGTTTGATTGGCGAAACTTGATTGATTCACAACCTTGCTAGACAATCACGCTTTCAATAAGCATATATTTTTGCATTTACATAGGGATTTCTATTGATTTTCCCATTTATTTATACTGTTGCATAGATCGACTGCGCCGTATGGAAATGCTCTCTCTCTCTCTCTCTCTCTCTCTCTCTCTCTCTCTCTCTCTCTCTCTCTCTCTCTCTCTCTCTGTGTGTGGTTGTGTAACGACCATTTAGACGTCTTGATGACTAACTGTTATTATTATTTCTGAGCGGCTTGAAATTATTTTCTTTACCAATGACTTGATCTGTTCCGTATCATTACCCTAGCCGCATCAAATGATGAGCAATTGGAAAATGTATGACAGACTATTTACAGCAATTAGACTTTTACCCAATTCAAGCTCATCTAAGGAATGACATATCATCAGTTTTTCGAAATTTCATACACGGAATAGATTATTCAGGCTCTGGGGTTGTTGATAATCTTTGTATAGTTTGCCCCTCAATTTAATTTTTCTAGTGAATAGTTAGGTTTTCTGTTCATTTCCATATAGAAGAACTGTCAATATTTCGTCAGCGGGTTTCTTGTAGTCGATACGGGAGCTTGTCCCTTGCTTTTAACACTCATAATCCAGACAGAACGGTCTTCTCCGATTGGCATATGAATATCGCAGATATCTTCAGTTCATGAACGGTGAGCCAGAGGGTTATGGGGGCTTGTCAAATTACCAGATTATATCAGTGTTCTTACAATGCCCCTCTCTGAACCGACATTCTAGACGGTGTAGTTCCATCATCACTTATACTGATTAAACCTCTTTCGTGAAGATCTTTAAACAGACTGGACCCATGTTCATGTCAAGAATTTCTACAAAACGGAAGGTTAACATAATACCACACAACAAAACCCTTCGAGTGTTGTCTTGTCGAGATGAGGAAAGCTTTGATTAGCTTTAATTGGATACACCATCGTTGTCTCTGTTCTATCGGGAGTTCTGCAGCCATTCTGTCCTGTTGATTTCAAAAGTAGGGATCTAATACATTTCTGGAATCCCCCCCCCAACCTCCATTATATGCCGCTATAATTAAAAATACTTTCCTATTTTCAGTTTCAACATCGAATGCAACTGTTCATAATAATTTTGTGACCATTTGCATAAAAACTTTCAAACAAAATGAAACTTTTGGGGTCTTATTTTAGCTAAAGCTTAATTTATTTGGGTTTTGATCTTCAACTTTTTTATTATATCAATTGACAACTTCCAAAAAAGTCAGAATTTTTCTTCTTCTTTATGTTATTATTATTATTATTATTATTAGGCATTTACAAGATTGGTTTTTACATACGGGTATTTTTGGGCTGTTTTTATTTCCTGAAGTAAAAGAATACTTCCTTATTGGACTGTCTTTCTCAAATTCATGAAGAAAGGCATACCTTAACGGTGGAATGGTGTACCATGCAAGTGCGATTTAAATAGAATGGTGTGCCCAACATTATTGAACTGTGCTTCGCACCTTTCTGCAAGGCAAAGTTATGCTGTAATAGGAAACTAGTGTACCCGTCTCACACGAAAAAAAATTAAACAAAATAAAATAAAATTAAATAAAACTAAAAAAAATAAAATTAAAAAAAAAAATAAAAACAAGCAGTGTTTATACGACAAGAATCTATTTTTTATCGACGATATCATGGCCCCTTTCTGCTTAATGTGCACACATAGTCGGGAGTGCGGATGGATAGGCGGAAACGTAGAAAGCAGCAGTTTTAAAGCAAAATACATGCTCTAAAATGAAACTAACAATAATTTCCTTCAGATAGATTAATCTCATTTGCTCAATAGACATCCTTCTAAAGTCAGTCATGGATTTTATAGTGTCTGCGCAAATACATTCGACACTTTATAGGGTTGTCTAAAAATAGATTTGTGCAAATGTTCATTATTAATGTTAATCAGCTAAAATTAGGGGCGACACCTCGCGGAGCACTGTATTTATAAATTTGCATAAATTTTACTTTGAATTTATTCTTTGGTTCGATTCAAAATATTGAAAAATCGCGAAATTAAGACTGTTTTCATTGTAAATAAGCCGCCAATCGCGTTGAAAGAAAGTGACATTTAGACTACGTACGGGTTTCCCTATCTAAAAAGAGGGCATGACTGCGAGTAATATGGTCACGTGATGCCTCAATGTGCAGTCTGAGACGCGAATAGCATGTTTACCTTGAGATGCTTTCACGTTAACTTCTGTGGTAATAAAAGACTATTTACTGCTGTCGCAGATGGGATGAAATCGTTTTAATGCATATTAATGTATTCCCCTAGGAGTAAACCAGTTTTGATACGCAATTTTTAGAGCGATAGATAAAGCAAAGCATTAAATTGCGTAATGGTATCATGGGGGTCATGCATTGTATTACCGAGTTAACTTTTACGCTATAACTTTCTCTCTGTCTGTCTGTCTTTCTAATATTGTAGTTAGATATATACAGCAATCATAATTGCTTTGGCAAAGTACGCCAGGCACTCTTTATCGCTTGTAACTCAGTTTTCTAGACACTGTTGTATGTATGGTCATGCAACTGAATGCGTGCATTCACATTTATCACTTATTTTAACACTCATAAAAAGTACATTGTGGTTGTAATTAATTACCTGTCTTGCTAATCTGGCTATTCCAAGTTTTTTATTATTATTATATACTGTACATGGAAAGCAGGCAATACTTTGTTCAAAAATAATTTCCGCTTGGTTGATTCTTAGCACAGACCTTCACATTCGTATCCAATTATAAGCGTGAAAGAGGAGATACATATTTCATTTATGTTTTATGCAATATTTCACTCGCGTTCTCTTTGGCACTGTTCTAAAGGACAATTCTAATTTTTTCTCTTCTTATTACTATTACACGTTTCTTCGGGGAAATATTGTAGTTGTTATCGTATATCTCCGATACATTGGAGCACCGTTATCCTTCACCAACAAGAATCGCAGGTCCCAGCCTAGTACAGTACGAAAAAGCATCCATGCACAAATTAGATGACCCTTTTAGTCAGAACTGATTCACGACTACCAGATTAGGAGCCTATTTTTAACACGACGATACTGTCATAACATGAAGAAGAAAAGAAAGAAAAACAAAGATCTTTTAGGGGATTAATTATGAAAAAAAGTTTTTTCATCACAATATCGGTCACATTTAAGATGGGTATCGTTCATTTTAATATCACCGCCTTTAAAAGACAATTTTACATGTACATCCGTCCAATCAGCGATCAGTTTAATGGTCGTCTTTGAAGAAAATCTAAAAGTAACATTAGATAAGACAAATGTCGTTGCCTTTATTGTTGATGAGACTGCATTTGTGAATTCTGGATTCCATTGGCTGCCAGAACATTTAAAGAATGTGTCATAGGAGTTATGCCGCTACCCACTCTACCCACTGAATTCGACAGTCCCCTATAATCAGTAACAGACATTACATCTTTGTAATCGAAGCAGTCTGAATCGGATTGGACATCTTGAAGGGGAGACAATTGAGATTGGTAGAAGGTTTCAACAGAGTCGTTAAGGGCTGAAAATATTTCCCAAGCAAGAACTTTTAATTTCTTGGAACTAGTCCACGTTTTTATTTTATCACATAACTTCTTTATTATTTAGGTCAATATACCCATATTAGAGTGCAATCTTGTTACAGTCGAGACCTCCGACATAACGGAGATCTGACGGACACCGACATGAGGTCAATGTCCTATTGAGCTCTAGATTCACCAACTGAATTTCAGCTTTCACATTTATGAAAGTGAAAAAAGTGAAAATGTCATTCGGAACATATCGTTTCTAACGATAATTCTCCCTAACAAAAAAATACAACACTTTATCTGATAGATTACCAAAAATAGGTGGATCGGGGATATCCTCGCCAAACGATAGCCCCTGTAGCCTGGGTGACCCGGCCCGCTTCAGTTTTCATCGCTCTGCAACGGAAAGTCAAACCAGCACCTCGGAAAAAAACGAACTTAAACAAAAACGAGACGCCCAAATCTTTGGGGCGCTAGGCGGCACTGTCAGCATTGACTAAATTTAAAATAAATTAATTATAAAAGCAAAGCATGCCATTTCACGCCTTTAATATAAAGAAAAGTAGCATACATGTTAGTCTTGAAGAATGTTGTAAAGATCAAACTTATTGTACATTGGCTAATGTCCTTTATTGTCGTCATACACACCATGACGTCATAATCTCTATCATGTAAACACTTGCTTAAAGGATGGGATCAAAATATATCAGCTTGACGTAAACAATCCGCAAAGAGGCGCAGTTTTCACTGCAAAAATTCCCAAAACTGATATCTGCAAATTTCCTATGCAGATACAGTCTGGACAGGCAGACACTAGGATCCCTTTTAGAAGGCGTGAAATGTTTGTGAAGTGACAAGCGAAACCTTCGTCAAACTTAGCTGCATGCCAACATCGGTTGAGGTTTCGGACCCTTGCGTTTTCGAAGATATTACTGTCATCGTGTATGACAAACTTGCCACGATAATTATCTTTGTCCACGAAAGCGAAATGTCTGTGACACAACACCACCGTTGCCATCTGGTCTTGTCCACAAACGAGAAGGAGAATACATCAAAGTGGTCACATACTGGATGAAGCCCCTGTGTGCCAGCTTATTTTACTCTGACCTGTTTCACCGTGGATAAACATATACGTTGATTATACAATTACCACGCGCAGAAGAGGCTTGAATTACGCGTGGAATACATTCTAAACGTGGCTCAGTACCCGTCAAAGGTAAGATTTGCCTATTTTCTCCGTTAAACTGCACACTTTGTAGAAAAGTTGTAACCATGGAACACTACAAATCATTCTTTTATTCGAAAAATAAATTACTTGTGGCAAATATGTTGTGGTTTATACAATTACGTCTACACAATGTGCCTGTGTGTCCGAGAAATTCACTCGAATTCCATATCTCACCAAACTTTTCCTCAATATACATGAATAACTATCACAACTATAGATAGATACCTGTAAAGAGTAGTTTACACAGTTTCTTGGAAGTTTTGCTGTCGCTCACAAATAGTATTATAAAATATTCGAAATTAAGCTGGATAGTACGTTCCAATGGTTGCATAAGGAATACAGTAAAATAGCGGTTTCTGTGTTTTTATTTATATTTCTCACAGTCTTTAAATCTTTCAAAATCATATATAAACTCGGTTTACGAATTTGTTGTTGATCACATGGTATTCATTTTTTAAGAGCTGAAGTATATGCTATGACAAAGAAACACGTATTATAGCCTACAAGACAAAGAATCCAGAGTTTAGTCAGAAGGGTAGGGAAACGAGCAGCAACTCAGCCAAAGAGAACAACAAAGAGACAAAGAAGAAAGAATTGAAAGAAAAAAGAGCGAAGTACAAGAACTTCACCAGCAAATTATATCGAATCAGTGCAAGAAGCAGATGGACAGACAGAGCCAACGTTCACTTCAACTACCTTCTTGTATCAGCTTTGGAAATATTTCACACAGATGGACGCTTGTTGGACAGATGGGTGTAGAAGATACATTTTCCCCGGATAACATTTCCTTGTGTCTCTTTTTTTTTAGATTTGCCGATTTCTTCTGTTTGAAAAACACGGCAGGATATGTTACAGTTAAGAATGGAATTCAAAATATGTACGAGATAGTAACTGAGGAAACATTGAAAAGTGATTTTAATCTACTTCAATCCAAAGCTAACTATCCAGCAAGACAATAAACATTTATATATTTACCACTGCCGTTACTACTACTACTACTACTAATAATAATAATAATAACAATTCATAAGCTTGAATAATGCTATCGCTAGAAAAATTAAAATTAAAAAAAAAATCATCAGTAAGACTTGCAAAAGTAATGATTCAGAGTGGCGGTATTATGTTACCCAAACTCTTTATTTTAAAACTTCAAGCAATATCGAAAGACAAGGAGAGGAATGAATGCAAATCCCCATTAAAAGACGCTGCCTAAAAATTTGTTTTATGACACCCGTAATTATAACGTACAATACAGATTGCTCAAATCGTCTGCTTGGTGTTTATTTACCCGTATACTTTATGGGAGTGATTGATGCTGGTATAAATAGTTGATAATCGTACAAAACAGTTCAAGGGTCGATAGTCTATATCAATGAAAATATATTTAATGACGTTTATATTATGATTTGGAAGAATTTAAGAGTGTCCTAAATGCAATAAAACCTAGACTTTTTCCGTATTTGCGGCGTAAACAATGGAACGTATACCCAGCGTAATTCCTAACATTTGCATAACATCGTTTGTAAAGGGCAATAAAGCGTCCAAGAAACCATATTTTTTTTAAAATACGCTTTTCAGGCTGGGTTTTACCTTTAAGACGTTGTGACAGTCTGTTATTTGTGTCGTTTTAGGAAGAAATTGTATAAAATATGGAATTAAATTTAAATGATTGCATACCCCAGGAACATTTTGCTGAAGTAACTATAAAATTTAATCAAAAACCACAACGTATGAGAAAATAGCGACAATTGAGATTTGATGATCATTTAGGAACGTCTTTTGAACGTATTCCTCGCGTAATTTGCGCGTATTCCGCAGGTAGTAATTGTATCATCAACATGTACCGTCATCCCCGGTGTGCTTGGCTAGAATGAAAATGAGACAGAGGTTCGGCAATTGTATCAGCATTAATCAAGACTTGCAGCGATTGCAAGTAGAGCAGGCTGTTGATACTGTTACAAATTTCCCTGGTTCTAGCTTGACTTGCGTAGCCTAATGCGTCGCACTTATCAACTTTGAAAGAGTTCATCGCTCAATGGATGTTTGACTACTTCTGTCGTGACTTTGACCCTAAGCGACTGACCCGGGATCGAAGTGGGGACTATTTTGTTCCATAATAAATTGTCATTACCATTCATACTTAAACCCTGCTACCAACAGGGTACCTGCGCCGTCAGATCTGGGTCTATGCAGTTTGTAAGGACTAATAAGTATAATAAAGAGCATAGACCCTGATCTACCGGCGCATTATGCGACGGCAGATCAGGGTCTATGTTGTTTGCATTTGGATTCGGATTATACGCGAGTATATACGGTAAGCAAACTGAACACAAGGAAAATATAAATATCAGACATCTTGTCTAAATTGTTTTGAAAGTTGCATCCGCAGTTATTGTCGGAAACAAATTCCATTGTGCGTACTTTCAACTTTTTGGTGGTTTCGACTGAAACAGATCAATGTGCATGAAACAATATATCGCTCCAATCTTTCATGAGCTCAAACGACCACAATCATCTATTCTTGACAACTGGACTCTATTCTCATATTAGACCTCATCATTGCCTTTTTATGTTAAAAACTCATGTAAAGATATGAAAAAATAAAATAAAAATAAAATAAAATAAAAGAACGAAATAACACCTGCTGAAATCCATACACTGAAGGCTTTGATGACTTGAGTAGCAACCGCACGTTTGCACACTTTATGGCCCATACTAATTGTACAAAAAGATTAGAACCAGTCTTGAAATGCGAGAACATAAAATAGAGGATGTACGGGTTTTGGGGACACTGATTAGTTGATAATGAGAAGTAAAATTACGTAAAAATATCTTTTCAAAAATTGATACTATCATTAATTGAAATGAGATGGAGACAAGGTACTACTGAGATGTACTGTCAGTTTATGTTTACCATCTTGGTGAACGAACTGCAATAATGAAGGTAGTGGTTTATTCCGTAAGTGCCCAACGGTTAATACATGTTTCAAGCACAGTTGAAAAAAAAAAAAAAACAACGGCTCATATGGTTTTCTCAAGACAGAAGCAAGCATTAAAAATGGTTCTATACTGTGAGATATGGGTTTGTTCATGAGTTTTGGGAATTCGAAAGTTACAGAATTTTCAATATTATGGTGTTTTCATAGATTTACTATAGGAATTGAATTAGTACTGATGCCCTTCGTGCAAAAGGTGGCCCCCTATCCCCCCCCAAAAAAAAAAAATAAAACAACAATATGGCGGATCAAACTTGATTGGCGGGAGACATTCATCATTATCGTCTGCTGACTGGCCGACGATGAAGACCTGCAATATTAACTGTCATGTTCTGATCCTTTCTATTGGCAAAATTAAAAGTCATCAAAGCATGATGATAGATTCTCGAGGGCAAATACACTCTCCCATCAATTCGCGCCTTCTGTGTATTTACATTCCATCTCTCTGAAAATTAACCTAGAATGGCTGTGATTAGAAACGTTCATCATTCGATGATGGCGTCTGCTATTTTCCCGTGATGGAGGCATCAGCGACTGTCGTTCTAGGGGAAATATTGGATTCGGCGAATTTATTGCTTGATTTTCATATCATAGCTGAACATTATTTGTATCAGAGACACAGTGAAAGATCTGTTTATCTCATATGTTTTTTAAAACGATAATTAGTTGTTTCCATGCATATGTAGGTATAGTAATAAATTTATGTCTTCCTTTTCACATTAATAAGAATGTAAACACCCTGTAGATTGAAACTATGTCTCATTAGAATATAATATAATACCCCCATTTTAAAAAGTTGGGAAAACAACCGTTTGTGCTGTACACGGACAATGCATAAAACCTGAGATAATTTTATTGGTAGTCCGGTTAAAACACAGAGGGCATAGCTAACTTTATCAAATTTCCTGTGCTCTAATATACTGAATCACAGAATCAATCAATGATGAGTGACAACAAATCCTCAAGAAATCGTAATGCCTTTAATTCTTTCTTTATTTTTTAAAGCGAAAGTTAGAGCAACTACAATGGCTCGCTATCGCAAATCACCACACTTTTCACTGCTTATTCCAAACCCCCTTCCTCCTCACTTGTACTCACATATATGATGTGTTTTACTGCAATGATTACATATATGAAGTTTGGTTGTAAAATATTTTAAAATGTCATTGTAACTGCACTTTGTTTACATTTGACCTTTGACCCCTTCAAGGGACCCCAGGGGCGGAAGTCAAGGATGACACCCCTATTGCATATGGTTACCACAGAGGCAATGAAACTACAAAGTTGCGTGAAATCTCACCCTTGGAAATGTGACAATTGACAGACAGACGGAAGGATAAACAGACCGATACCACAATATCCCCGGCGCTTTTTTAAAAAAAAGGGTGGTGGTGGTGGTGGTGATAACACATATAAATATATTACATTTCTTACAACGAATAAGGCTCTTATGGTACCATGACTCTATCTAGGTTGAAAACGAATACAGTCTATACTATCTTCTAAGTAGAGTCAACTGCAAACAATATACACCCTGGCCTGTTTGTTCCAGTGATTAGTCATAACAAACTGCATAGACCCTGATCTGCCGTCGCATAATGCGCCGGCAGATCTGGGCCTGTGCAGTTTGTAGTTGGATCCAACTTATACGCGAGTACAGACGGTAGTATGATTGAACACAGTTATTCGGATGATAAATCAATTGGTGAATTTGATCATAGTCATCGAATGCGGTAGCCATAGATATCCATGCCATAGATCGAATGCAATATTAAGATCAGGAAAAAAATGGATGATTTTCATTTCGGGCGTAGTCTCTCACCCTATCAAATGTAACGGTGCAAGCAATCCAAAATCACTTCAAACTTTTCTTGCGCTACTCTTAGTTCAATATCTACCCCCAAGTAGGGATTATTGCATATAAAAGTAATGTAAAAATTACCCTCTCACTAATTGCCCGTACAATAATAGCTGAAATAGTACTTTAAAAATTCATCAAATTTGCAGAAGCTCAAGATCTTAGATTCCCCTTATAAAATACACAAATAAAAGTGTATTTTGGGAAGTTAGTTTTTTTTAGTATGACACACTTATTGAGATCACATCAGATTTCCGCCGAACAGAAAGTCTGTACGGCCGATTCACAGCAGGTCGTAAATCGATCAAGATTTTCAAAGTTTTAGTAGACTTTTTCCTTGACTTTATCATTTTCTTTCACAAGAGTGTTATTGTGACAATTTGTATATTGTATTTTTAAAAAAATCGTTTCTATTATCTCTTTATAGAGACATAAGTCGCAAACACGTCATTTACGTCTAATCTCTCCCATAGGTAAAAAAGTGACATAAAATCGATTACGTTATTGTGTAATGTTCCATTCGGAACATCCTCGTCTCTTTTCGATGAGAGTCGAGACTCTCAGAAAGAGACTTGGAGGTAATCGTAGTGATACTTCCCAAATTGGTAAGTTTTTGGTTAACAAACATCCGGCTAGATGTGCGGAGAACAGAGTCTTATTCTTTACGTCTGCTGAAAGTTCTGTGAAAAATTTAATTTTACCAACCAAGCAATTAGAAAGATGGCTATAATTATAAATTTGATGATGAACATGATGGGTATTTTGTTGAAACTAGTGCCTGCTTAATTCGAAAAGAGGAGGTGCATCATCAAAAGTTAAAATATGCTTGATTATCAAGGACAAATAGAGTATCCAAATAGGTCTAAAAGGTTTAATAAGTTGCAAAGTGTGTATGTCCGTCTGTCGGTGTGTGTGCGCGCGTGTGTGTGTGTGTGTGTGTGTGAGAGAGAGAGAGAGAGAGAGAGAGAAATGCACAAGTCAGAATGATTCATGATATTATAATTAATCACAATCACTTGCGACGAAAGAAATCTGAGTTATCGTTTAGACAGAGAAACAAATGAGAGGGCATGTCAGAAAAAAAGTACCAGCATTTAATACAAAATACAAAAGTACGGAAATATGGCAATTGATTGGTTTCGTGTAGCATAAACAGCATGTACCTTTCAAATTGACAGCTGAAACAAAATATTTTCTCACTTTTGTTACCAATATATGAATTAGACATAATGTGTATTATATAATACCAATATATGAATTAGACATAATGTGTACTATATAATACCAATATATGAATTAGACATAATGTGTATTATATAATACCAATATATGAATTAGACATAATGTGTATTATATAATACCAATATATGAATTAGACATAATGTGTATTATATAATACCAATATATGAATTAGACATAATGCGTATTATATAATACCAATATATGAATTATACATAATGTGTATCATATAATACCAATATATGAATTAGACATAATGTGTATTATATAATACCAATATATGAATTAGACATAATGTGTATTATATAATAAGTGTTGTTGACTATAGAGTTGAGAAAATAATCGTCACGACCTTAATTGTTCCCCCTGAAAACGAAGAACACATTCTAAAGATTGGACCAAGCCTGAACTTTAAGATTATGTGCGAAAGAAAGATATTGTTCTAAATTACCAAAATGAAACACAGAATTCCGGTGCCAATTTATTCTAGTGACATTTATTCAAATTGATAGCCTTTTAAGCAAAGAAATCATCGGCGGAATGGCCGTTTTATTGGATTTATTTGCGGTAAATATTCCTAATTTTATCCATAAAGGCGCGTAAATTTGATTAAAAAGGAGAGGACGAGTTGATATGTCCATTGAGAAGCAAATTAGACTTTGATTTCTTCGTTTAATTTCTTTTCATGAAGTAATCAGCAGCTATATTGTTTGCTATCGGAAACTCGTATTTCATTGGGCGATGACAGGGCTTTGTTGGGCGCCACTCTATCGCCCGTTGTCACCTTGCATCAGACGACAGACCTCAATAGATGCTAAAGATACCATCTTGATGGATCTGTCTCGTAGACAACAGCTTTTTTTATTACAGTTTTTCTTTCTTCCATTCTTCCGCCAACCTTCCCCTTAACCCATGTCCACAAAAAGGGCCTGTTTCCCATTCCACAAAATGGCTGCGAAAATCACATAAAGTGACATGTATGTAAAAAGCCTGTTGAAGTTGCATTGGTTATGCAGGAGTTTGATCGGCATATGATTTGAAAAAAATAAAAACAGTGATGATATTGTAATCTTTCTTCACTTATTTATTTATTTACACCGTTGGTACGTCAGATGTATAGTTATTTTCCAACCTATAGCCAGAAGAGAATGACCTGTCCGTCTGAACTATCAGTGGAATATTTACGAAGGCCGATTCCACCCTAAAAACAGGTACTGGTGTGCATGCATCTTGCTTGCTTGGTTAAGGTAAAATTTATTTCGTGCGGATCCAGCATGTACAAGGCGGGTCCAGAAATATCGTTTAGTATGGGGGTGGGGGTCGAGGTGGGGGAGGGAGGGAAACCCGGAAACTCCTGCATATTAAACGTTTCCGGGGCATTATTTTAACCATCTAACTGAAAAGAAAACTTACTCTAGGAAACTTTCCGCTTGTTTCGCACTCATTTCTTTGGGGGGGGGGTGCTGGGATTCCCCTTCTTCGGATCCGCCGCTGCGCTATATCTTTTCTCCAGTGGACTACGTCTTAATATCTGCTCCAATTCAAGGTCAAACGGATAAGTCATTCATGTGGAGCTATATCATTGATTTGTTGGTGTAGTATATTACTAGTATATAGGTAATATACTGGCATTTGCAGGGTCATAACAACCTGACATCACTCACATATAGTCTGCTTGATGCACCTTGACATGACATAAAACTGAAATATTATGAAAACTACAAGACAAATCTAATACATTTCATTTTACGTTCATTTGAGTTCAGTCATAAGAACTCTGGCAAATGCATAATGCAATTTTTTAAATTTCAGTTAAAAACCCCTATTCTTTGTTATTATCATTTTTATATGTATTAATTGCAACTAGTTGTCCGTACATAAAGAACAGCCAATAAGAGGGATTACTCATTCTAATAATAGTAACCATGTGTTCAATGTGGGTGATTCGGTACAAGATTACGTCTGCACAACGGTCCGTATACGTCATAACAGCTTAACCCTCGGTAGGAGCGAATCACATCTTGCCTTTATGCTGTTTAAATCTGCTGAGTAATACATGTATACTAATTCCTCCAAAGTACTTGACTTTGAACAAATGCAAAAACGTAAACCACACCTTATAAAATTCTGAAAAACATTGTTCAGGAGTTCGTCAAAGGATAACCTAATAATAGGATTGGCTCAAAGTCGTCTTGAATTTGAAAACTTGAAGATGATCCGTCAAGTACACCAAACGGACTATACAGATATATTGTACTCTCTCTCTCTCTCTCTCTCTCTCTCTCTCTCTCTCTCTCTCTCTCTCTCTCTCTCTCTCTCTCTCTCTCTCACACACACACACACACAGAGAACTTTTATCGGTGCCTGTCTGATTTCCGTTATGTCGGAAATCGCGATTTTAATCAGATTAATACAAACACAGGAATATATATATATATATACATCCCGTATAGTCAGGCACTGAGATTACTCAGAATTTGCTCCGACGATGAAACGGTCTAAAAAATCTGATTGGATGACAAAGAAGCTGGACAGAAGTCCAGTTGCAGAACACTTCTCTTCCCCTGGACACAGTTTCAGTGATTTAACACTGACTTCAATTGCTCACAACCCCATCTGGAGTTCCGAAACCAGGAAAGAAAAAGAATCTTACTGGATACCCGCCTTAGAACTCCGAAACCATACGGCTTAAACCAAAAAGACTAGAAAAAGGACAACCACACGCAAATAAAATCATCATTTGTTTACAGCCACCACTTTTTCAATAAAATAATTAATTTATTTTGCTTATTACTCACTCACTCACCTATAATTACTACTGTTTTTTGTAGTTCTTCCTGGTGTTATTATTGCTATGGTCATTAATCGCATTACAGAAACAATGAAATATCCGAGATATAATATGCAGTTACACCAATTTACATTTTTTAAAAAGAGATGGCGCTATGGCTCCTGCCTTTGTAGGTCAATACCAAATAGTTTACGACATCATCAGTCAAGTTGAAACCAACTAGACGAAACATCAAACATTTTTATTAATTTCATTAGAAATAGTTATGTAAACTTTTGTAATTTCAACGCTTTTTTGTGTTTAATGTTTGTCTTGACACTAATTTGTGTTTGCCTTTGATAAAGACTCAGAGTTGAAAGCGCTTAGGCAAGTTAAAAACTAGTTTTACACTGTTCGTTGACAATTTATTGCATGAATATATATATATATATATATATATATATATATATATATATATATATATATATATATATATATATATATATATAGAGAGAGAGAGAGAGAGAGAGAGAGAGAAATAAAGAAAATGGGACAGAAAGAAATAAAAAAAGAAAGAACATGCATATTTTGCTGAATGAGTGACTGTGACAAGAGTTCGTCACCTACGCAACCTATCAACACGCAGTTAATAATGCTCATCTACTGAAACAAGTTTTGATCATAATTAATCGACGTCTCGGAAATAAAAGAATAATTATCTTCATTTTCATAACTGTATGTTAAAAACAAAATGGTGGTGTTTGGGAAATATGCAGTGATTGATACATGACATTTTGGTAACTAGGGAAAATTTCATTAAAAAAATCGGAAAAAAAGGCCAACGTAACTAAGAAATAAAATTGTATAGTTTGTACAGCAGGAGTGTACTGGGTAAGCAAATCGGCCCTGGACTTATCTGCCGGGACAGGCCCGGGGTTTTGCTCACACCAGTAAAACACCGGTAAAAACGGATTTTTGTGACGGCCCACCGGCCCACCGATGCGGCGGTCTGCCGGGACAGGCCCAGGGTTTTGCTCACACAAGTAAAACACCGGTAAAAACGGATTTTTTTTGCGGCGGCCCACCGGGATTTGTCCCGGTATGCCCAATGGCCAGTACACCACTGTTGTACAGTGAACGTATACACCCTTGTCCAACTCACTTCTTGTCCGACCTCGAAGCAATTGGTCAGTTGAAATTACGTAATTAAGTTACTATTCACGCTTAGCTAGTGACCGCAAGGTAAGCGGTCTATTAGTTCTTTCGCGCACTGAGCAATACGTGGTCACGTGACTGGTCATTTTGGACCTTTACCTAGATGGCAGAATAATAAATTAAATGTATGCTGAACAGTGAGAGATTTACTTATTTTTATGGAAACTAATTAAGTCTGTCCATTTTCTAATGGACGCTAACGATGCTTAAGCTATCTTTCTTGAAACTATGATTATAACTATGCACAAACTTATGCAGCTTTTTAATTATTTTGATTTATTCACCACTGCCCTTCGCATCTTCCCTACATTTTGCCATTCACACAACAAGAGATTAAGCAGGTAAGGGAACATTTTGTCCCCTATCATTATGCATATGTACACGAATCGTAAAACCTTTTCTCGACTTTTGTATATATCATCATGTATAATTTAAATTATAATATATTTCCTTTTTCGTTTCTATTTGTGTATTGCACTTAACATTTGTTAAGAAGAATCATCTTCATTTTCATAACTGTATCTTTAAAACCAAATACACGATTTGGGGGGGGGGGGGGCTACTTATTTTAACTTCCTATTTTAAGCCATATGATTACCGATACGAGTGAAAACAACATTAGACAATATAGCCACACAGTTCTAGTATTTGACACAAATGACTCTTAACGTTTAGCTTATTTATAAGACACGTGCTTCAATGCCCTTTACGTTTTGGTTGACAAAGTATGGACGTGATATAGAAGATCAACCTTGATCAGCGCTGCCTAAACAAATACTTTCTATATGGGTCTATACGTAGTGGGAATTTTTGTCCGTAAGCATGATTTATAGAACGAGATAACACGTTCTATGTCTCAGATAGGAACTGAGATCATTCCTCGATACGTCGTACACACACGATCTTGCACCTAGTACCATTGTACATTGGAGTGTTGCTGACGTGAACACGAGTCACCCACATTATAACAGCTGGAGTCTATATTTGGCAGTCGCCCTTAACTGTCTAAACATCACAGAGCAGACTTTTGGAGCATACCGGCATTAGAGAGTTCAAAACTATATATGTCAGGAACAAGGATAAATTAGTACGCCGAGGATATGTCAGAGAGAGAACCATGGACTGGACAGGGTGAGAATAAGATGCATTATTTCTGTCTGTATGTCTGTGTGTACACCTGAGTGTTTGAGAGAGAGAGAGAGAGAGAGAGAGAGAGAGAGAGAGAGAGAGAGAGAGAGAGAGAGAATCGATCACCATTGAATGTGTCGTATACATTACATGCTGCATGCTATACATTGTGTAATTGCGTACAAATGATTGTACGCCTGATTCTTAATCCACCTTATTCCGTAATCTCACAACTCGTCATAGAAAGCTAGTATTTAAAATTTTAAAAAAGGCATCTGCCTGATATATATGGTATTCGGTAGAATTAAACCGACGTGTATTCCTAACATATATTCATACCTTGAAGCCTGTGAGATAAACATATACATGTATGTAGATTTGTTTATATACCTACTAGACTGTAATGTGTACACGTTAAAATTTTGATAATGACTAGGGTGCAAGTTGTTCAACAAGGGTTACAATAAACCGTATAGACTGTAACTAGGGCGGACCCAGAACTATCGTTTATGTGTGCGTTGAATATAGACCATTTTCTCAGTGAGGTCACAAGCAGACGATATATATATATATATATATATATATATATATATATATATATATATATATATATATATATATATATATATATATATATATATATAAGACGATTCACAAGAAAAGGGACCTTCGAGCATATTTTATGGATTTTGATCGGGGTTTAAAACACGTCTTGTTTCTCTGAAGAATGAACTCTAGTTTTCGATGTACCGAGGAAAACGATTTGTCACCCCTTATGAACAAAGACGAACATGGCCCCATGACGCTATTATCAAAACGTCCCTATCTTTGATACCTAAATATTCGTAAAACGTGATAATTCTTTAAATGCGACTGGAGTAAATCTTATATTTCATGAAATAGTTGACAAAAAACTTTTAAGAAAGGTAATAATTTTAAAATAATCACAAAGACAACATGAAATATTTTAAAAAAAAAAAAAAAAAAAAAAACCATTAATTACATGTTTCTGAACTATATTTGCAGTTTTAGGTTATTTTATTTAAAATCTCATTTAGACAAAATATTTGATACTGAATAAATATAACAAATAAATAAATAAACAAATAAATAAATACATAAATAAATAAAATGTGAAGAATAAACAACATTTATTCCAACGTAATTTTAGCAGTATGATCTTAAATATTTATATCAACGTAAGAAAATTAGGCCTAAATTCTCTCTCCTCATTACGTCAAATGCGCGTGCGCAGTTGGTCTCTATTGTGTCCTTCAGAACATAATCAAATTGAGAGCAGCAGCGATGACTTAGAGTGTAGGGCAGGTCATTCGGCTTTAAATTTCTGGTTATTTTTAATTTTCAATGTTGTAAGGAACCTTGTGATAGCGCGAAAATTGAGGAGGCTGAACGTCGGGTACAATCAGTGACATACACAGAGTGTAAAATTGATCACATAACTAGTACATTTGGTCAGTTGCATTTTTGTCAAAAGTACTCAGAAATAAAGCCAATTTTGAGTATTACAGGTAAACTTTCAAAAGGATGTGATGAATTGATAATTTAAAGTGCAACTATCAATAATGTTTCATTTTATTGAACAGTGAAAGAATTAGAACAGCAAGGTACTTTCATATTATTATATTATATTCTACTTTCACGCTGGGCTTAATTTTTACAAGATGGCGATATTACAGTTAATTGTGAACCATATTACAAATTTAAAACCAAAATTGTATAATACAAGGCACGTATTATAGGGAAAAAGAAAAAAAAAATTCGCGCAGCGCGTCCACTAAAAGAGCGACCGATTTTACCGGATTGATTTCTACCAATCGATCAATATAATTATTAATCTTTTCAGCCATCATTCAGTTAATTAATAGGGAAAAAGACTATATATGTTTCCTAAAGAACTAACGAATATAATTGAAACAACAGAGTCATGGAAAACGTTGGAAAAATTAATTGATAAGATCGTGAGGGTCGTCACACAGCACCAACAATTCTAGTTGCACTTTGACCCTTAAGTCAGTCCACTTCAATAAATGTTAACAAAACTGGTTAGTATGACGAATCCTGTCAGACTGGTTTAATTAGACATTAATTAGTGCGTGTTACATCGCCTACGAGTAAATGAGATTTATGCACGTGACTGAAGTTCCCAACTTTAAGACTAAATACATGTAGATTTTCAGGAATCGTGTGACTCAAATGTTACAATTGTGCAAGCAAGGTTAGAATGTCTTACACTTTTTATTCCTTACACGATAACAAGTATCCCCGATACAGTAACTCTCATACACGTAAACAGCCTGACAAACACACGCAAACTCTATTTGTTCTGTGATTACCGTAAACTACAATATGTTTTTCATAATTCGAAAAAGTAAGTGGATAAACTTATGCCTCCACTCTACCTTAATGAACACAACAACAATCAATGCATTTATTTCAAGCGTTTTTCACTTCATGTTCTTCTTTTTCTATATGCATGTACCTGTCTAACGCGTGTATCTTTCTTTTTGTCGGTTTGTTTGTCTATCAAGAAAACCACACCCGCTCCCAATCGTTCACGTGTATTCTTATATTTATTCTACACTAACCCCCTCCCCATTATCTTTGTTGTATAAGGTACTGAAAATGTACACTAATGATAGATATAAATACAAATAAATAAATATAAAAAAACACCACTAATTGTCAGTGCCTTCTTCTCTAAACATAGGCTGTAGTCTAAAGTCCACTCATTGAATGAAGCACTTACCTATTAAAATATAAACACGCAGATTTAAAAAAGACCATAAGGAATTATCTTACACCAATTTTACGATGTATATTCTTGTGGGTGCAGTCTTATCCCTGTCATACATGTACTATTTATTCCACACATTTCGATATACAATTAATTCCACAGAAACTGCTAATATATATATATATATATATATATATATATATATATATATATATATATATATATATATATATATATATATGTGTGTGTGTGTGTGTGTGTGTGTGTGTGTGTGTGTTTTAAACAATTTTTATTTACAAAAAATGCAGTATCACCGCATTGTTTGATGAAAACAACTACTAATAAGAAAAGAAAATAAATATTAAAATTTGAACTGAGATCATTTGATCCAGGAGAAGAAAAAAAATCATAGCATCGCAAATTTAATGCCAATCGAAGGTTCAAATCTATATTTTCTTCTGTTCTATTTCTTGGCTGAGCTATAGAGGAGCCCGACAACTGTTTTGCTACACTTTGTCAAAACGAGGCAACATGTTTTAAACGCGCCGTAATGTCTGCGTTTGGAACCTGCTCACCCATTTCCGTCAGATCGTGAAATAATTTCATGACCTTACGGAAATGTCTGAGCGATGTTCCAATCGTAATGTTGGGTGTTCTTTTTTTTTCAACTTCTTTTTTAGGGAGAGTTACATTATTTAAGTATCAGGAGTACATTGCTCTTTTCAAGATTAGGATAGCCCGTACTTCTAAAGAAAAGGATGACTTTAGCAGTAGCTGGGAAGGGGCGAAAAACATCGTCCACCCCTGGGGTTTATCGCTTGTTGCATTGTTTGAAATTTTGAAGGAACAAATTTAGTCAATTAAATTGAACTTAATTGATAACAAATATCAACGTTTTTAAGCAACTCGTTACACATTGCCATAGTGCGAAATATAATTTTTTGTGTTAGTGAAGGCTTGCATGTTGCAGTGGAACAGCGAAATATAATTTTTTGTGTTAGTGAAGGCTTGCATGTTGCAGTGGAACAGCGAAATATAATTTTTTGTGTTAGTGAAGGCTTGCATGTTGCAGTGGAACAGCGAAATATAGCCCAGCTTTATAGTGGCGTTATCTTGATATAACATCATGTGTCTGACGGTACCTGTACTCGTATTGTGATCCACATGACAACGAAAAATGAATTCCTCTTTAAAGATCAAATGTGCCTATATATCTTATGTATCTTATCTACGACATAAAAGAAATATAATGAGTGCTAAATATATATCTGGACATATATTTTTTTTATTAGAGGTGAAACGTTTACAATTAGCAGTGTGTGTGTGTGTGTGTAATATTATTTCCAACATAAGTTGGTACGATTTCAATGTAGACTGAACAGGTTTAATTTTTCTGAATCATAAATTTTAAGACTACACAGAATTAATGAGGACCCAAAACTCTGTATTTACGCTCCTTTCTTTTGTGTGTGTGTGTGAAGACCAAAATTGTTAGAGTTTTTTTTTATACCGTTAACTAACTTGTCTTCGGCATATTAGATATATCAGGGACAAATGTCAAATAACCCTGGATTTAATACGAGTTGTGGCAAAGACAGATTGAGGAGCAGACCGGATGGTCTTACACCGGTTATACAGGAGTTTGGTAAGATCGAAACTTGACTATGGCTCGATTGTGTACGGATAAGCTTGCAAATCTTACCTGCAGATGCTTGATCCGATGCATAATCAGGGATTTATACTTTGCCTGGGAGCATTTAGCATTTCCCCTTCAGATAGTCTTTATATCGAGACAAATCAACCGTCACTTTATCTCAGACTAACAAAACTGGCTCCTCAGTATACTATCAAACTATCCTTTAATCTGTCTAATCCTGGATTTGATGCCGTCTTTAGGCCCAAATACCAAAAGTCTGTACACTCAGAAACTAATTTTAATTCCACCTTTTGGCATACAAATTCGTCTTCATCTAGAAGCCGCAAAAATCACTCTTACCAATACTGTAAAATTATAGGATCTTTGCCAATTTAAAAAGTCCTCAACCAGTCCTCTCGTTTTTCAGAGTAAATTCAATAACATCAGAGCCGCCTATCGTGGTCATACGTCCCTGTATCCTGACAGTTCGAAAGATGGAGACGGGGTTGCAGCTGACGTTGCAACACATCACAGCGATATCTCAAGCCGGTTACCGAATAGAGTTTCCATTATTACCGCAGAAATTAGTCATACTAAAATCTTTGAATTACATTGAATCCTTTCAAAACACAAATCTTATCATCTTTTCAGATTCCCTTTCTACAATGAAAGCACTGCAAAACCTTCAATTTCACAACCCGTTAATATCCCAACTCGTACCGAAACACGGTTTGCTCATACAATCTGGAGAAAAGTATTCTGTACTAATGGCTGCATAGTCACATTGGTATTAAGGGTTATTGAAAGATCAGATAAAGCAGCCAAGGCTGCTCTGCAGTCACTCGTTTCCAAATGGAAGATTCCACATACTGACTTCAAATATTATGTATATCGGCATGTTCTATTTACCTGGAAAAATATGTGGAATGAAAACTCCACATCAGACTCCTCATTGGAGAGGGGCATTCCTCATAAAGAAGAAATCGAAAATATGAGGTGGTCATGTTCCCATCGCGTATAGGACACACATACTTGACTAATGCATACCTCCTGAAGGGTGAGCCTCGAACAGAGTATGTACCTTGACCGTGTCCACTGACAGTGAGCCTCGAACAGAGTACGTACCTTGACCATGTCCACTGACAGTTCAACACTTTCTTGTCGAGTGTATCGATCTCCACCCTGTTTTACAGATTTTATTTAAAAATGTTATGTGAACTCAGTTAATTCACTTTATGGTGTTGTGCCACCAGAGAAAATCTTGGACTTGCTGAGGGAACGCGGTTTATATCGATCTCCACCCTGTTTTACAGATTTTGACCATGTACACAAGTTTTGATCATGTATACAAGTTTTGACCATGTATACAGATTTTGACCATGTATACAAGTTTTGACCATCTATACAGATTTTGACCATGTATACAAGTTTTGAGCATGTATACAAGTTTTGAGCATGTATACAAGTTTTGAGCATGTATACTGATTTTGACCATGTATACAAGTTTTGACCATCTATACAGATTTTGACCATGTATACAAGTTTTGAGCATGTATACAAGTTTTGAGCATGTATACTGATTTTGACCATGTATACAAGTTTTGACCATGTATACAGATTTTGACCATGTATAAAAGTTTTGGCCATGTATACAGATTTTGACCATGTATACAAATTTTGACCATGTATACAAGTTTTGAGTGTGTATACAAGTTTTGAGCATGTATACAAGTTTTGAGCATGTATACAGATTTTGACCATGTATACAAGTTTTGG
>JAQPZY010000621.1:0-279264 GCA_029931535.1 Margaritifera margaritifera | reverse complement strand
TATTTCTCTGGAAAATCAAATATACGTTTATCAGCAAATTCGACCACTCGAGAAAGAATACAGACAAAACATAAAGCACTTGCATGGGAGACAGGATTATTTGAAGCTCCTGCAGGGATTTATTATGCATCATCAAAATTAACATGTTATCAACTGACCCATTTAAATTTGATTAATAAATTGCACCTAAATGTATCATTGTTTTCCTTAGTAAGCTACATGTATACAAACATACAAATATACATACATACAAAACTGACAAATTACTTAAATATTCTTTGGGCGGATCTTTTATGCCTATAATGTTTTCTTTCCGTTCTGTGTTTAAATACAATAAAATCATTATTAAGTGTATATATGGTTAATGGGTGAGGATCTCAATGGTTTCCAAGTTATGAACTAGGAGTTAAGTATTTCGGTATGAATCCCTCGGGGAGGGGAGATGTTCATGTCAGTTGCATGTATACATTTGTCCTTTCTTGTCCAGTAAGTGTATGGTTATAGGGTGGGAATCTTAGTAGTTTATCTGATATAACCCAGGAGCTTAGTTCTTGGGGGTAGGGATAGACCCTGGGGTATAACCCAGAGGTCCTAGTCTCAAGTGTTGACACTTGGGTCACTGATCACTAATGGCAATTTCTCAGACATGTGATGCATACAACTCGGGGACTTAAAATGGTTATCACACTCATTACTGTTTCTGTTAATGAATACAGTAAAAATGTCAAGCTAAAGATAAGGAACATTTTATATCTTTAATACTATACAGAGCTAAGAATAGTTCCATGTGACTACTACTGCAAAACCATCTGGTGATAATAATAATAATAATAATAATAATAATAATAATTGATGATGATGATATGACAACAGCATGATGGTTAAAGTTATGAGAGTAGACTGCTTAAAGTCTCAAATATAATTAAATTGATAATATGTAGATGCATATAAGTTCTTTTTTTTATTATTTTAATAACTATAGATGTCAGTATTTTTGTGTATTGTCCTGTATCAAGTACATATGCACTGATGTTTCCACTTGTTTTCCACAGCTGACCTTGACCCCTTATACGTCAGGCTTTTGGTGTTGTCTCCAGTCAAGGTGATGGTGGTAGACCACAAGGCAGATAATCTCCGTCTTCACAGTGTCCAAGATGGACATCTACTGACTGTATCAGACGGACTGCACTACCGGTCCCTGGGATATATGTGTATGTGGTATACATGATAATGAAATCCAAATAGCTGTGTGTATGTGGCACAGCAGTCAGATAGAAATCCTGTCAATTAAATCTACAGGACAGACATCAGCAATAACAACGGTGAGGAAATTACATGTAGGGAGAGAATTTGATTCGTGTAGAGGAGTAAAATACCTGAATGAAAAACTTGTGATCTGTGGTTGGAAACAGGACAATATGTGTTGGGGCATTGTGTCCATTACAGATGGACATGTGGACAAAGTTCAAAACATCTGTAAATCTGGGTTGTTTGAAGGGGAGTATCCTTGGAGTTGCTTGTGCACAAATCCCCGAGATGATAACATGGTTTATATCTCGTGTTATGCTGGTCGTGAATACCCTGACAATACTGGTGTATATGGATATAGAAATTCTACACTGGAATTTCGATATCAACATGAAAATCTGAAGGAACCAACTGGCATAGCTGCAGACAGACGGGGACATGTATTTGTGTGTAACTACGACAACCCTCCCAGTATTCATCATTTGACAGAGAAAGGTCAGCTAGTGACTATATGCAGGGAGGGGATCCCACCATATCTCACAGCCATATTCTGGGAGGAACAACAAGGACTATTGTACATCACAAGCTTCCACAGTAAAGTGATCACTATATACAGACCTGTTCAAGGTAAATCCATACTTTGTATTTTATCGACATAAACATGACAGGATAAATAAAAACTACATGTTTATATTTAGTGACAATTCTCAATGATTTCAATTTACATTTACATAACAAATGTCAAGTTATGTTATAATTATAACTTTATTATCAAGAGAAACAAGTTGAAAAGGTGTGAGATATATGAAAAAAATAGATGAAAATCAAAATGGAAATAATAATAATAATTCAGATAGTTCATTCTCCTGATTAGTAACGATGACAATTTCATATTACCCAGTTAGATGAGATTGGTGTCAAAAATAAAATGTATCATACAATTGTGAAGTTCTCAGATGTTTGTAACTCTCAATTTAAATATGTAAATCTTTATTAATCATAGATGATCATCTTCATGAAATATAAATCAGTTATTACTAGCTCTACTGAAAGAAGTTTTTTATACATAACTTACATTATTATTATTATTACTATTATTATTATTATTATTACAAATATCAAGTTCTCTAATCATTGCAATTCTGAATTTAAATACGTAAATCTTGCTAAATGAATAAGGATTAAGCTAATGAAATATAAATCAGTTTTTTCAAGATCTAAATGTATTGAAGGAAGCTATTATACAGTACTTACATTAATATATATTTGTTTATATTTACATGTAGATAGAACTACATGTAATTCCATAAATTTATAAATATTCTTACATAAAACTGAATCAGGAAAACTAACTATGGTATGTTTGGTAAGTATGAAATTAGATTAATCTAGTGCTGATCCGAAGTCTAAAATGGACACTACAGCAGCCATTTTAAAAATCTTGGTACTGCTACTCCTCCTGAATGGATAATCGTATCAACATTGGGTTCTCACCAGAAGACTTCGTATGATGTCTGGTCGGTCCCTAATAAAAATGGTGCCAATCTGACATCCAATATAGCCACCACAGCAGCCATCTTGAAAATCTTGTTATTGCTACTCATAAATGGAAAGTCATATCAGCATGGGGATTTCACTGGAATACTTCTTATGGTGTCTATTAGGTTTTGAATACAAATTGTGCCAATCTGATATCCATTATGGTCACCATAGTGGAGATTTTTGAAAATCTTATCGCTACCCCTCCTAGATGGAAAGTCATATCAACATTTGGGTTTAACTAGAAGACTTCTTATGCTGTATAGTTGGTACTGAATGAAAATTATATTGATCTGACATCCAGTATGGCTACCATGGCAGTATTCTTGAAAATCTTAATATTGATACTCCTTAATGGAAAGTCATATCGACATGGGGTTTGGTTTTCACCAGAAGACTATTTATGATATATGGTTGGTCCTGAATGAAAATTATGCCACAGTATGGCTGCCATAATTAGCATATTGAAAATCTTCTCACTAGTTCTCCTTAATGGAAAGTCATATCAACATGGGGTTTTCACCAAAAGTGTTCTAAAGTGTCCAGTTTGTCTTAAATGAAAATGGTGTTGATCTTATATCCAGCATGGCTGCCACAGTGTCTAATGTTAAAATCTTATTGCTGAAGAATATCAGAGATGGTTTCAACACTCAGCAGTAAAGAAATGGACTTATATTGAATGTCTTTTGGGACAGTAGAGTATCAGTCCTTTGGAAGGACTCTAGTTTATAATTGCTCCTGTCTCATGCCTGACTTTCAAATGGCTTTTGGTAGATTATAAGGAATAGGACAAGATATCATTCTGGAGAAAATATATGTGATAATAGTTAATTAACTGAGAAGACATTATTCAGGAATATTGAGAATTCCAGCATAAGTTGCAAACATTTTATATTTTTTTTATTAATTTTGGTATTGATCTCCCCTAAATAAAACATGTGCTTTAACCCATGACACACATATGCTTCTGTGTGTTTGTGTATCAGAAATTATGGAATATTAAAAGAAACTTGTTGACATTACTTAAAGGAAGAAGTAAAGAAAGAAATTTAAAGTTTTTAATTTACGCATGTACACAAACACCAAGCAATGTTTTCAGAGTAAACTCAGTTGACCATTGCATCTATAGTATATATAGCAGAAATGCTACCTTTGGTCGACAGACAAGCAACCTTTGGGCAGCAGTTGTTGCCCAGAGGATATATGTAGTGTCACCCAAAAGTAAAATAATATTTCCTACTATTGCTGAAAAGAAAAGTGTATTAAAAATTTCCTAATTATGAATGAGATAGTACCAAGGTTAAAACTTATTTTTAAGGGCTATCGGTAATGCAAATAGGCTTCATAGGGTGGGTGGGTTGGTGTAGCCAAATATCATGTATAGCATGCAATAAGTGGAAAATTATAAAGTATTAACTTTAAAAAATGTAATTTAAATGTGCAGCTTCAATTTGTTTTCTGGAAAAGGTTTTTATAAGAACTAAAATAGACAGTTTTGATATTGCATGTTACGCGCAATAGATCACGACACTGGGATAGAACTGAGCTATTGCATTGTAATTCCGGTGGGACATAGAGACTAAGGAAGAAGTAACAAGCATTACATTTTGCATATATATTGGGCCTTGTGTACACTGCATGTAGCAAACATGATGCCATGTAATGGGGATGTCGTGTTGGTCTTTTTCCAGTCGACCCAGACTATGACTTAGAGTCATATTACACGCATACCTGTAAACCGATGGCTATCAAACTTTCCATATAGAGAGTACAGTGTGGTCGATACTGTTAGTAGCGAAGACAATTCCTAAACATTCCTGAAATACATATTATTTAATGATTTATTTGCTTGTTTAGATTTCACTTATATCAAAGTGGTCAAGGTCACGTTCTTGTATTGAAAGCGATACACTTGTTGGGTCAAACAAACCCCAGTCTGATTCTATTTTGGAGACTTATGGACCATTCATGTCATTAGGTTCTATGTTACTTATTGGTGATTCTACCAAACTTATCCCTATTAAAATATTAAGGGACACAGGAGCTTCTCAGAGTCTTTTGTTATTAAGTACTTTGCCTTTGTCTGAGAAGTCTTTGTTTAGTGAAAGTGTACTTATTCAGGCAGTAGAGTGCAGCTTTGTAAATGTTCCTCTCCATTGTGTAAATTTGGCATCAGACTTAGTTTTCCGTCCTGTGACTGTTGGAGCAGTGACTTCTTTATCTGTAGAAGGTATCCATTTGTTACTAGGCAATGACCTTGCTGGAGATAAGGTGGTTAATCCACTTGTAACTGACAAGCCTTGTTTGGATAAAAAAGTTGATCCTATTGAGATTGAAATCCCAGATTTGTATCCTGCTTGTGCAGTTATCAAATCTGAGGCGTTAAACCCATAAAAAACTTTTAAAAAAACTCGTTCGAACAGGAACACGATCCCAAGATCTCCTGTTTGTTTCAGAGGGCTATTAGTGAAACTGAAGCCACACAAGTCCCAGATTGTTACTTTGTGAAAAATGGAGTCCTTATGAGAAAATGGAGACCACCTGAGGTACCCGCTGGTGAGGAGTAGTCAGTGGCTATCAAATTGTCGTTCCGAGGTCATATCAACAGAAAATTTGTAGTCTAGCCCATGACACTCCCTTGGGCGGTCATTAGGAGTCAATAAGATTTATCACAAGATCTTGAATAATTTATATTGGCCGAAATGTAAAAGTGATGTTTCAAAATACTGCAGATCTTGTCACACTTGTCAAATGGTAGGAAAACCCAATCATAAGATACCCAAAGGCTCATCTGCAACCTACTCCTGCACTTTCGTCCAGTTGTTTACTTAGTAATTTCAAAGGCATTTCACAATTGGACTTTTGTGACATATGTCAGATAGGCCAGCATTTGTTTTCATTAGAATTACTCATTGTGATGTGGCATAGGTCATGTAGGCATGTGCATTTATATACAGATTTTGGTAAATACATTCATTCCTGTTTTAGAATTCTGATTCTAAAAGAACAGTCTGTAAGGAATCTGTTTTAGTTGTGTTGTTGAAATCAGATATAATTTGAAATGAATTATTTATTTAAAATATTCATTGGAAATATAAAAGTGCTTATCGACTTTTGGATTAATACATGATATGGGGATTTATTTGAACTCATTAAAGTACATTCTGGATTACATCTTTGTGGGACATCAGGACATTCAAGGCTATTGGAATTGAATAGGAAGATTTTATTATTTTGGACTTGTGATTAGGACATTTAGGATTATTTGGAATTTAACTCACAAATTGTTCGTGTCTTTTGAATTTTCACTTTAATTGTCTGGAAATAAATTGCTTGTTGATTTTACTTTGTTGGTTTCACTTTTTTTCTGTTACATATTTTCAAGACCTAGAATTGTAGCAATATAAGACACATTCACATAATTGTGATATATTCATTAAAGAATGATTATAATATAGGTTAAAATTCTGAATATAGATAGACTAATATCATCGATTCATTTAGTTTTGTGGTTTGGCATAACACAAAATTGTAATTTCGACCCATTATTCATTCCAGTTTTGATTTTGGCAAGCTAATTGTTTTGTCTATAATTGGTGTATTTGTCTTTTGTTTCCAACAGCAATCCAGGGCAGTTAATTGTTTCAATCTGGAAACTTGCTTGGGTAAAAAGGGAATTTTGTTCGGTGGAAATGCCGATACCAATTTGTTCTGAAACAATACTCTACACAAATTGAGTAGGACAAGATGCCGTGCATAGTAGCGGTACTAAATTAATCATTGTGTAAATTCTTTATCATGTACTGAATTTGTTGCCATCACTGGTGCAGTTTGTTGATGTGTAAAATTGCCTCTTACTCCATAATATTAACACGATTACGGTAGTTAAGTAAACAGGTATTTTGCAAAAGCCGCTTACATCAAAGCAAACTGCGACTGAGTTTTTACGGTATTACAATTATTTTCAAAGCATTATTTCTGAAACTTCTTTGTCGTATTTTACGAGTTCATTGACCAAGAATTACATACATCTAGTTTCACTTTTTTTTTTTAGCAAATCTTTCACAACTACATTTTTTATTTTCCATTTCAGTGACATCTCTTAAATATGCCTGTCGGGACCTAATCCTCAATCTGACTCCACAGGAAGAAATCAGATCACTACCACTGCCAAACAAGATCAAGCAGTTCCTACGCTATGAGTTGCAGCGATTCGAAAGAAGTTCTGATAAAATATTTATATGTACCATGGCATTGCAACATGATCTGTGACATGGAACATTCTGTAAAGTTCAGTTCATATTGAGGGAAATAAACAAGCCTAACAAGACAATTCCTGTGCTACACTCTGGGCTTGCATCCATCACAATGGCATTATAACATTATCATGATATCTTTGAATCTAATGACTATAAACAATTCTCTTATGTTAATAATTATGAATAAGTCATCATTATTCATGTTCTGCCACTGATTTCATCTACTGTACAAATATTTCCCATTGTTGTAAAAAGTGAATTGCCACACATGTTTCAGTGCCACTGATTTCATCTACTGTACAAATATTTCCCATTGTTGTAAAAAGTGAATTGCCACACATGTTTCAGTGCCACTGATTTCATCTACTGTACAAATATTTCCCATTGTTGTAAAAAGTGAATTGCAACACATGTTTCAGTGCCACTGATTTCATCTACTGTACAAATATTTCCCATTGTTGTAAAAAGTGAATTGACACACATGTTTCAGTGCCACTGATTTCATCTACTGCACAAATATTTCCCATTGTTGTAAAAAGTGAATTGACACACATGTTTCAGTGCCACTGATTTCATCTACTGTACAAATATTTCCCATTGTTGTAAAAAGTGAATTGCAACACATGTTTCAGTGCCACTGATTTCATCTACTGTACAAATATTTCCCATTGTTGTAAAAAGTGAATTGCAACACATGTTTCAGTGCCACTGATTTCATCTACTGTACAAATATTTCCCATTGTTGTAAAAAGTGAATTGACACACATGTTTTAGTGCCACTGATTTCATCTACTGTACAAATATTTCCCATTGCTGTAAAAAGTGAATTGCCACACATGTTTCAGTCAAATCATGAACAGAGTTGTGCATCACAAGCAGTTGAATCGGATGATTTGAGTTTTTTCTTGTTTTCATATTTGCTCATTGATTATGTGACATGATGCACATTGCTATGAATTACACTCTGATAAAAGAACAGCTTTTTGTACCAATGAACACTTGCACTAGAAGTATATGGTCTTGGATTGTTTTACATTAAAATGTCCTTCCCATTCTGGCATTCAAATATGGGTTTGTTAAATTTTTTTATGTTGATGCCAAGTTTTACAATCAGTATTTCAATGTAGAGATAAAGTATGAAGTCATCTCTTTGACTTCAGATGTGCCAGTATTTGCGTGCAATGTGCTGAACATATCACCTGTCTTGCCTTACTACTTAACTTTTTGAAATCATTCATTTTGCCAAAGTATGAGACTGTGTTCAGTATTGAAAAATGACCGCAAAGTATACCTGATAACTGTTTAATTTGTACTAATATATAGAAGACATTAAATCTTATGCAAAAGGATATTGAATTTTCTGCAATTCTATTGACATGTAAAATTTCAGTACTTGTAAGACATGTATATCCACCATCTCTACTCTTTCCCACTTTGTCCCGCCCAAACCCAAATTCTGTACCCCTATGGACAAAGCCTTGGGGGTAATAATAGACACATGGCAAATGTTACCTGTATATCTAAATTAATATTTTATTGCCCAGTAAATGTATATGTAGTTATTGGAGGTGGTATCGAAATAGTTTTAAGTTATAATACCAGGGACCACTTAATTCAGACTTTAGGGCGGTGGTCATCTTCATGTTATATGCGCTACATCAGAGTTGACCCTAACAAAATTCATTCTGCTCAGGGACAGTTGCGTACATACATTTAGGGTTATGAACTTCTTTTGACATCATTCCTTTCAAATGGACTTTCACATCCAAACCGGCATCCTCTTGGGGGCTCTCATTTGATATATTTGATATCAAATTCATTTTGGTATTTTCCCCCAATCGGATACTCATCTGCTATACTAAAAACATAAAGGCCATACCTGTTTAATACATTTCTCATACAGGTTTAAATAGACAAAAAAATAAGAATACTTTCTTCATGCTGGGATCAGCCTAGCTCTATTCCACTAATCTGGGATCAACCCAGAATACACTCCTATGCGGGGATCGGCCTAGCTTAGATTTACTTAAGATGGGATCAGCCCAGAATACACTATGCTGGGATCAGCCTAGCACATAGCCTACTTAATCTGGGATCAGCCCAGAATACACTCGAATGCTGGGATCAGCCTAGCAATACACTACTATGCTGGGATCAGCCTAGCACATAGCCTACTTAATCTGGGATCAGCCCAGAATACACTCGAATGCTGGGATCAGCCTAGCACAAATGTTACTCGAGCTGGGATCAGCCTAGCAGTCTACTTATGCTGGGATCAGCCCAGAATACACTAAATGCTGGGATCAGCCTAGTACAGATTCTACCGGAGCTGGGATCAGCCCAGAATACACCTGAATGACTAAGCACATAGCCCACTTAATCTGGGATCAGCCTAGAATACACTAAAATGCTGGGATCAGCCTAGCACAGATGTTACTTGAGCTGGGATCAGCCTAGCACAGTCTACTTATGCTGGGATCAGCCCAGAATACACTCTAATGCTGGGATCAGCCTAGCACCAACTTGGGAATCATCATAGTCTCGTATAGTGTTTCATTCAGATTCTAGCCCATGAGTAGCCCCCACAGAGAGAGCCAAATATTTTATTTGTTTAAGTATTTATGTTATTGTAGTTATACATTTTTGATGTAGTTGAATTGTGGAATCGAGAGAGAGAATGCATATACTCATGTAACCTTTAAGTTCTTACAATGCATATATTAAACCTTTCCTCGTATACATCTGTATTTGTGTTGTGCATAAAATGATAATTACTTAATTTTTGTTTATGCACAACTGGATGATCTTGATTTATTTTATGTACATATTGCCAGTCTTATAATGAGCTTTATCATGATAATGACAATTAATGGAGGTATTGGTGGTGTGGCAGGCTGATGTGATGTAGGATTATATTGCTTAGTCGTAAGCTAACACTTGTATAGGCGGGTTTGTACATGTACCTGGAAATTGGTAGGCAGACTGGGACTTGTGCAAGAAGCTATTATTAGCCCCGTTACACGTGCTGTCTACATGGGGTTTGTTGGAGGATCACATATGGTGTGCATGATCAGAACCCTTTCTATTGGTTAGCATTGGCAGCTGAATTCAAATGGCCAACCAAACTAGATGGTCTGGATGTAGCATCACATGATCATATAGAGTACCATGGATCGGTCACTTCTCTGGACGTTCCAAGGTACAGACATTGAGCACACGGTCTCGGCATCCAACTAGTCTTATAGATTTATGCTGGCCCGCCACCACCCCTGACACCTCCCATTGGTGCCTACAGGGTGGGGTGTGCCCCTTGTATTTTCGTTACTTTTGCTTCATTATTTTCTCATGGGGCTGCCATGGGCTAGGGCGTATTTTCCCCCAATCGGCCACTCATCTGCTATACTAAAAACATAAAGGCCATGCCTGTTTAATACATTTCTCATACAGGTTTAAATAGACAAAAAAAATAAGAATACTTTCTTCATGCTGGGATCAGCCTAGCTCTATTCCACTAATCTGGGATCAACCCAGAATACACTCCTATGCGGGGATCGGCCTAGCTTAGATTTACTTAAGATGGGATCAGCCCAGAATACACTATGCTGGGATCAGCCTAGCACATAGCCTACTTAATCTGGGATCAGCCCAGAATACACTCGAATGCTGGGATCAGCCTAGCAATACACTACTATGCTGGGATCAGCCTAGCACATAGCCTACTTAATCTGGGATCAGCCCAGAATACACTCGAATGCTGGGATCAGCCTAGCACAAATGTTACTCGAGCTGGGATCAGCCTAGCAGTCTACTTATGCTGGGATCAGCCCAGAATACACTAAATGCTGGGATCAGCCTAGTACAGATTCTACCGGAGCTGGGATCAGCCCAGAATACACCTGAATGACTAAGCACATAGCCCACTTAATCTGGGATCAGCCTAGAATACACTAAAATGCTGGGATCAGCCTAGCACAGATGTTACTTGAGCTGGGATCAGCCTAGCACAGTCTACTTATGCTGGGATCAGCCCAGAATACACTCTAATGCTGGGATCAGCCTAGCACCAATTGGGAATCATCATAGTCTCGTATAGTGTTTCATTCAGATTCTAGCCCATGAGTAGCCCCCACAGAGAGAGCCAAATATTTTATTTGTTTAAGTATTTATGTTATTGTAGTTATACATTTTTGATGTAGTTGAATTGTTGAATCGAGAGAGAGAATGCATATACTCATGTAACCTTTAAGTTCTTACAATGCATATATTAAACCTTTCCTCGTATACATCTGTATTTGTGTTGTGCATAAATGTCACTTTGGTTAGTGAGCACACACACACACACACACACACACACATCAATTCTTAGACATTTTGGTCTGATAAGTTGGGAGTTTTTTAATTTTATGGAAAACCACCCACACCCTTTCCCATTGCTCCAGGAGCCACATAGTATTATAAAACTACTGTGCAAAATCTACCTACCCTCCCCCCACCCCATCATATCCCAAGGCTTGAGGTCTTTTCTTGAACCGTGTAGGAGGAATTGTGTGTCAGAATGAATGCATACAGACACACACAGGAACACACAATCCATTTCTTTTTCTGCCAAAAGTAAATCTGTACCCCTAGGGTCAAAGCCTTTGAACCTTGTGGGTCACTAGGGTCAAAGCCTTTGAGCCTTGTAGGTCAAAGCCTTTGAGCCTTGTGGGTAAGAATAGACACATGGCAAGTGTTACCTGTATATCTAAAAGTGTGGGGATGAAAACTACATTTCTTCATGAATCATACAAAGGACTATAAATGAATACCTAAGCAAGGTAGCTGATTACCTGATTGCAAACGCAACTCCTGATTATTGGAGAAATGGCTCCAGATATCTGGTCACTGAGGGGATTGGGTGAGGTATGAGGAAGAAAATGTCTTTGGCTGAAGCTACAGGGCTAGTAGCTTTGAGTCCATTAGCAATCTTGGTAGTGGTGGGAGGAAATTCCCAAATAAAGGAAATAAGACAGACAATACTCCCATTCAGATCTACATGTATAGCAGTCAAGATGTGCTATTTCTCTGCCACTGTTTTGATGGCTCAGTTTATAGCACATTCTTCACAAACAGGTGCAATTTGTGTCGGAGGAAAGATATAAAAAAACTGGCATGACAAATGTTTTGACTTTAGCAAATTCAGATTTCCAAAAACTGATTTGAAAAGTGCTTGGTTGTGCTGTATGGCAGATTAGGTCCAAAAAAAGCACGGTGTGATATTTACATGAATTTGATTTCTGACTGTCGGAAGTCTATACTATCTTGAAATAAACGAGGGCTGCATTAATATTCAACTTACCACATCAGACTTTACAAACTTTTCTTGTCATGCACTAGACTACAGTTTGACTCTTTACATATGTCATTTAGTGAGAGGACTGTTGTCATGCAGTAGACAACAGTTTGACTCTTTACATATGTCATTTAGTGAGAGGACTGTTGTCATGCACTAGACCACAGTTTGACTCTTTACATATGTCATTTAGTGAGAGGACTGTTGTCATGCACTAGATCACAGTTTAACTCTTTACATATGTCATTTAGTGAGAGGACTGTTGTCATGCACTAGACCACAGTTTGACTCTTTACATATGTCATTTAGTGAGAGGACTGTTGAAGATTTATAAACATACATTTTGAGACATAAGGATAATGTACATCGGTTGATTTGAAAGCTTAGAAGTAAAGAAACTGTTTTATGTACAGCAAGGTAAATCCAAAAGTATCAAAGGGGGTTTGGAAAGCTCTTTGTCTCTTCAAAATTATATATAAAGTTTGAAACCATTTTTTATTTTCATTTTATTCAGAAGTGTATGCAACTTTAATCCTATGTGTTTTGCAAGGTTTGGAACAGATACATTACCTTGTTTTCGTTAATTTTAACCCATACTAAACTTTAGAGAACCGTACACTTGTTACATCTGATTTATATCTTCAAAGATAGATGTCCATATAAAAACACCCACTTTACGAGTGACAATTTAGCTCTTTGCATGGAACTTTTCATATTTTGTCAGACATTTTATTATACTGACAGATACGTCATGGTGAAACTATATATGAAGTATATCATGCTACTTTATGTTAATATCCTCATTACCAGCTGACATATTGTTATGCCCACACTAGTGGAAAAGTGTTACATATCAGTCACATTTCTGACATCGCCGACAGCGATGCTTCCACAGCTTTTTTATGGTTTTGTTCAAGGTTTTATTTTTGTTCATATTCCTTACACCTCTCGATGGATACTTTTACTGGGAATGAATCATTATAAGGTAGAGTAAATTTTCAGTAGTAACACACTCGCTTGTCCCTTTTGAGCTTGTGGTCAAGATCATGTTCATAAAAGACTTGGGATAAGGTTTATGTTGAAGTTTTACCTTCATCTACTCTTCCAAGATCGCATAATGTATTTTGTTTTTACTTGAGATGAGTAACAGTTCATACTTAGACACACTAACTCATCACTTTTACCTTGGGGTTTAGGTCACAGTTTTAGAATGTTTGAGTTTCGGTTTTGGTGAAGTGGTTCCCTTTTCTATTTTTTCTGAGGTGCTTGATGGTTTGGGTAATGTTTTTTTTATTATTATTATTTGCTTATGTTGCCAAACGTCCTTGATGGTTTGGGTAAAGTTTTTTTTTATTATTATTATTTGCTTATGTTGCCAAATGTCCTTGATGGTTTGGGTAGAGTTGTATTCATTTGCTTATGTTGCCAAACGTCCTTGATGGTTTGGGTAAAGTTGTATTCATTTGCTTATGTTGCCAAACGTCCTTGATGGTTTGGGTAAAGTTGTATTCATTTGCTTATGTTGCCAAACGTCCTTGATGGTTTGGGTAAAGTTGTATTCATTTGCTTATGTTGCCAAATGTCCTTGATGGTTTGGGTAAAGTTGTATTCATTTGCTTATATTGCCAAATGTCCTTGATGGTTTGGGTAAAGTTGTATTCATTTGCTATGTTTCCTAACCCCATTGATAAATTATGTTCATTACATAGAAGCAAAGAAAATTCATATTGTGACATGCTTGCTCACCCTTTTGACCTTGGTTTTAAAGTAACAAGGTTTACATCAGTGCTTTAAGTGTGGATTCAACATGCAGAGTGCCAGCCTTGTTATACTGATTACCTGTATACACACATTTCTAGGAAAGTGTGCAACTAATCATCCCAGTCAATTTTTGTCAATGCATAAATCTCTTATCTATTTTGTAGGCAATATCCTTGCTAAAGGCATGTGTGTATTTTGTCAGTATATGTGTGTATATCTGAGAGAGAGAGAGAGATGGGCAATAATAATAAAATCCATCACATGCATTGGTGCGTGATAAAGAAATATCACCCAAGGGTCAGAGTTTTGTAAACGAGAATGAAACTTTGCCCAGTTCTGCCAAAGGCTCATTCTTGTCAAAAAATTATAAACCCAAGATAGGAATTTCCCCAATTCCACACTAAGACATATGAGTATTTATTTTTCTATCAATCCTCACCCAAAAAAATAAACGATTGTAAATCATCAGTATTGAGATAGCTGTAGAGATGCTGCATATCTTCTAAAAGCTTTTATGTCGTTAGAGCATAAAACGTTTAGTTTGATTTGTTGTAAACAAGGATGGATGTTTATAGGCTGGCTGAATTTTTCTTTTCAATACTGAAACTGCATATACATAATAATGTCCTCTGCAATCTGGTAATATTGAAACTATATTTTTGGGCAAAATCTAAATAATAGTTGGAAGCGATAAAAAAATACCCTAATTTTAGCTTGGCTGTTCATTAGACCAAGGGAGCTTATGATATGGACCTGCATCCATGTGCGTCGACCGTCCACCAACAATTGCTTACTATCATTCTGGAGTCCATGTTTCTGATCCAATTTCATCTTTAAATATGAGTATATATTATCAAAATCTCAGATAAATTTGATAATGAACATGATCCATGCATATTATTGGGGTGATCTTGCCCTGAATAGCTAACCTTGTTACCACTCTGGAGGCCGTATTTCTAATCCAATTACAGTCAAAACTTGAAATGTGGACTTTTAATGTCAACAATATCTTGGATGGATTTGATGCAGAGTGAGATCTACGTATATAAATGATGTACTCTTGGATCTGATTGGCTGAGCTTGTTACCACCCTGAAAGCCATATTTGTGATCTGATTTTGATCAGACTTGTGTTATATGCTTCTATCATCAGGATCTTGGACTGTTTCAATAATAAGTGAGATCGATCCATATTAACGAGGTCATATTGCATGTGACTTTTTACCTCGCTTGAAGCCATATTGTTGGTATGTTGGGTTTATTATCATCAAGAACTTGGATGATTTTAATTATGAGCAAGAGACTATGCATATTAATTTAGCCTTCATCTTTAGAAATAGGTTTTATCAGAATATAGTAAGAGAGGTAAAATCAACATGTTATAAGGTTTTGGAGATAGTTTACACAGGATGTGTTCTGACTCTACTACACAAGTCTGCTTAGTGAAACGGTCAGCTATAAAGTTATATTAGCCAAGTGAGCTGTTTTAAGCCCACTTAGATTTTCTTGTTTTAGTCTTGTTTCTGACACACACCTCTACATAAATGGGTGCACTGAGGTTTCAAAACGATTGTTATCATCTACTCATTCTCATGAAACATATCAAATATGATTACCCTACCTCATATTTACCTCAGCCCCACCACACCACTCTGCTGCTGGGGGCTGCATCCTGGATACAAAACCTTCATTGTCCTTAACTCCTTCTACTTGCGAAAACATTGTACAAATATAATCGCTCTAATTCAGTCAGTATAGAATGAGCCCAGGTTACCAAGAAAAAATCATGGATTGACAATTACAGAGATATGAACTATCGCAAAAATATACAACAAGGTTATAAAAGAAATCTATGAAAAGTATGTTGAGAACCATGAATATGGTGTTCTAGACTTCGTGAAAGTGAGTTTGAACAGTAATTTTGCAAGGTTATTTTCCTTACATGTAATACATATTTTAAGTCCTGGCTTGTAATTTAAAGGTATTTTCTCCACAGATACGAGTTCTTTACCAATGTTTCATTCTTGCACTGGATTCTTTTGTATTCCACTTCTCTTAGTTGTTAACCTATTTGCCCATAAATTATTGAATTAGTTTCCTTTTATTTTGAAACTTGATATAAAAGCATACGTTACTATGGGGATTGTGAAATTTCTGATGACATTCTGCCTGCATAGGTGATTTGACCAAAAGTGTAACGTGATCAATAGAAAGCACATACCTGTGCTCAAACATGGAGCGATAGCACAATGACGTGCAGTTTTATTACAGAATAAATGTTAATGATACACAAAAGTATCATTATTTGTTGCAGTAAGAGACATGCATTCACTCTTTCAAAATGAAATAAATTGCATTTGCCTCGTAATTACTGAGCACATTTTTGGTTTGAAATAGAATGTGTTCAGTATTGACATAACAATTCATTATTCTGGTGTATTAAACTTTTCTAGCATTTAGAATTGATTTTCCTATAAATGAGTGTACCTCATCTTACATACAATATTTGGACATATTCTTGAAGGGGCCACGTGTTGCTGAGTGGTCTAAGGTGTTCGCCTTTACAGATCACTCCCATTTTACCTCTGTCTGTGTGGGTTGGAATCTTGGCTTGACCAATGTGGATATGTGGGAAAGCTTACCAGTAGCTTTCCGTGTGTCGGTTGTTCTGTTGGAAAAAGAAAGGCAGGCAGACCTCACGCAGGTTGGTTACAGAAAGTGATGCATTATATCAGGAAAGGAGGCATCGGCTGGAATGACATCCCAGAACTGTCAGCAGACAGGACCACCTGGAGAAAACTGACTGCCCTATGTGTCATTGGCATGGGAGGATCTAACTAACTAATCCAAGCATAATACATGTGCACAAATACCTGTTTTACTCCTCAACTATTCCATAATAAATACTGCAATGAAAAATCAAATGGACAGGTCATACTCGCCAAGCTATACAATCAAGTTCTACACATGTTGTAGCTAATGATGTGGTGATTATGTTATTACCACATGAAGGCACAGTGCCATACTTATTCACAGAAGATGGGAGTAGTTATTTATAGATTATTTGTTCCATATACAGGTTGTTTCTCATATTATGACCAAGTCGACTGCTTAGATTTTAGGAGAATTTTCTGCTTACTAATTAGCATAGCTATTTAATATACCGGCACTTTTAAAGAAGCATGGGGATATGGTGATCATGCCTGTTCTTCTGTACATATACATGTAATGCCATTGAAATCCTCCTGCATTGTTTAAGCTAGACCCATGAAACCTAGGTCACTGATAGCCCTGTGGTTGTGGATTGTGTCAAATTTTGGAACCTTGATCATGCTCCAGAGGGCGGAGATAAGTAAGCTGGGGTTATTTTACATAAATTTCAAAACACTAATGAGTTGCATGTCACCCATGTCTGAGAATTGGTATACCCCCAGTAACTTAACCATATATATACTCACTGAGCACTGAAAGACAAATTTATACATGCATTTGATATTGACGCAGGGGTCCATCCCTAGCCTAGGTGATTATGCTCCTGGGTCATCACATGGAAACTATTAAGATTCTCACCCTGCAACCGTATACAGTAAAGCCTATCTTGAAAGACCAATGCTATGAGAGACCACCTGTCCTGATAAACCAGATTCTCAAAGCACATATGTATTGATTATATAGTGTTATGACCTGCCACAAGATACCATGATTTTTTGGCAGAAGGGTGGGGTGGGGTGGGGGTATTTTGTGACAGGTTCTACTGTATAGACTTACTGAGCACTGTCAAATTTATACACGCATTTGATATTGACCCTGGGATTTATCCCTACCTTAGGCAACTGATCCCCTGGGTCATGACTAGGAAGCTATTAAGATCCTCACTCAATAACCATATATACACTTACTGGACTCTATAACCATATATACACTTACTGGACTCTATAACCATATATACACTTACTGGACTCTATAACCGTATATACACTTACTGGACTCTATAACCATATATACGCTTACTGGACTCTATAACCATATATACACTTACTGGACATGAAAAAGACCAATACTATACATGGTACTGTCTTTGGTTCTGTATTCCATCTTTACCCTTTTAATGACACTGCTCGTTGCTGAGGTCAAAGCTGAAAGCATGGGGATATGTGTTTTACAAAAACAGAATTATAGTTTCAACTCTGCATTTTTCTCACTGAAAAAAGTCAGGACATATTTTTGATACGATGATGGATTTCTCATTGTTATGATTCATTCATGAGTAAGGCTGTATGTGGAACTATGATCCATTCATGAGTAAGGCTATATGTGGAACTAATTTTCATTTATAAGCAAGGCTATATGTGGAACTATGATTCGTTTATAAGCAAGACTATATGTGGAACTATGATTCATTTATATGCAAGACATATGTGGAACTAATTTTATTTATGAGCAAGGCTATATGTGGAACTATGATTCATTTATAAGCAATGCTATATGTGGAACTAAGATTCATTCATAAGCAAGAATATATGTGGAACTAACTGTATCCCACATTTAACAAGAAAGCATGAAATATCATAGGACACTACTTTTGGCATGACAATCAATCTATGTAGTTGGCATCAAGGTGGAACCAGAACATCTACTAAATGAAATATAACAGCATCTGGAAAACTAACTTAACATTGACACAAGACTAAGGTGAAATAGATTGATGTACAGGCTGACAAAGGTACAGTATAGGTTACAAGATATGCCCCTTCCATGCTTGTTGTGGAGATTTCAAATTTGTATCCTCTGAACAGTGTCTGTGAAACTTATGTAAATCACTGATATATATATATATATATATATATATATATATATATATATATATATATATATATATATATATATATATATATATATATATATATTAAACATTACAAGCAAACGTAACCTCATATTATTGCAAGAAAATTGTGTTTCGAATCAGTTCATTCTGAGTGACTGATTATAGATAAATACATTTTAACACATGATGTCCTCACAAAAGCAGAGATTTTATTCTACAATACTTCAGGTGATGATAATCTAAAGATATACAAGAGAATACCTTTTCTTTTTGTCAAGCCTGCCTCTTTTTTGGAAGTTAAAATTATTAAACATCGAGTTTAATTAAAGGTATGGTTAATCTAAGATATCAGCAGCTATATGGACACAAGCACACATACACACGCATGCATAAGGATGCCAAAGTGATCGTTATGTCAGGTTTCCAACAAGACTGAGCTTAATCTAGGGTATGGACACACACACACACAAGCACACACACACACACACACGCACATAAGGATGCCAAAGTGATTGTTATGTCTAGCTTCCAACAAGACTGAGCTTAATCTAGGGTATGGACACACACACACACACACACACACACACGCACATGGATGCCAAAGTGATCATTATGTTGAGCTTCCAACAAGACAGCTTAATCTAGAGTATGGAGATACACACACACACACACATGGACATGGATGCCAAAGTGATCATTATGTTGAGCTTAATCTAGGATATGGACACACACACACACACACACATGCACATGGATTTCAAAGTGATCATTATGTCGAGCTTCAAACAAGACTGAGCTTAATCTAGGGAAGGGGTCTCCAAACTTTATAAGACGATTGCCATGTTAGATTGTTGAAGGTAATGTGCGTGCCGAAGCGACTGTGAAAAATTTTAATATATGAAAAATCGAAGCCGCTGGCCGTAGTTTGGAGACCCCTGATCTAGGGTATAGACATGTGGATACAAACATGATCATTTTGCTGGGCTCTCAACAAAAAAACATGAAGCAATCTGACAATGAAAACATTTTGTAATCTTTTCAAAGTTTGAGAAAAGAGCGATTAAACACTCAAAAGAAACTTAAAGAGATCCCTGCTTCATTTTTTGTAATTTCTTTATAGACTTGCTCTGTTTATTTCATTCACAACCTTTGACAATTCTTGATCTATAACTCAAGTTGTTGATGCGCTGTAATAATGATTGTGACCTTCAATTCTTTTAGGAGAAATTGTCATAAAGTAAATGTATATCATATAAATCTGCATGTATATTGGGTCTGTGTCATGTAGGTCTGCATGTATATTGGTATGAGTCTGTGTCATGTAAGTCTGCATGTACATTGGTTTGAGTCTGTGTCATGTAAGTCTGCATGTACATTGGTATGAGTCTGTGCCATGTAAGTCTGCATGTACATTGATATGAGTCTGTGTCATGTAAGTCTGCATGTACATTGGTATGAGTCTGTGTCATGTAAGTCTGCATGTACATTGGTATGAGTCTGTGTCATGTAAGTCTGAATGTATATTGGTATGAGTCTGTGTCATGTAAGTCTGCATGTATATTGGTATGAGTCTGTGTCATGTAAGTCTGCATGTATATTGGTATGAGTCTGTGTCATGTAAGTCTGCATGTACATTGGTATGAGTCTGTGTCATGTAAGTCTGCATGTACATTGGTATGAGTCTGTGTCATGTAAGTCTGCATGTACATTGGTATGAGTCTGTGTCATGTAAGTCTGCATGTACATTGGTATGAGTCTGTGTCATGTAAGTCTGCATGTACATTGGTATGAGTCTGTGTCATGTAAGTCTGCATGTACATTGGTATGAGTCTGTGTCATGTAAGTCTGCATGTACATTGGTATGAGTCTGTGTCATGTAAGTCTGCATGTACATTGGTATGAGTCTGTGTCATGTAAGTCTGCATGTCTATTGGTATGAGCCAGTAATGATGAGATACATAAAGTACATGTATACCATCTGCATATATATTGGTATCAACCTGTGTCCTGTTTTAAGTCTGCATATATATTGGTATGGGCCAGTTTCATAAGGACATTCCATTAAAAGTTGCTGTTGTAGTTGTTTTGCACTCAAGACATCATACATGACAACAAATTTTGACATCAAATGGGAACAACTTTTGAAGAATTGATTAAAGCACAACAATTATCATTGTTTTCATCAGTAAGTGATATTCATGTTTCAAATTTTGAGCACACTTTGTTAAAAGCTACAAGAAATATAGATAAATGGATCTAACTAACCAATATGAAAGAAACCCTCCTTGAACATCATCACAGAACATTTTGTGTTAATTCCCCTTGTGCCCAAAGTGACCCACAATGTTAAAAATTATGAACATTTTTAGCATGAAATTCCCCTTGTCCCTATACCATCCCACAATGTTAAACCTATGGACATTAACATTAAATTCCCACAGAATCCTGCACTGACCCAATCCAAGATAGCCATGTAAGAGTAAATTTGCCTTGTCCCTAGTGTGTCTCTAATGTTATATTTCCCTTGTCTCCAGAGTGTCATACAATGCTAATCCTATGGACGTTTTTAACATTGAATTCCCTTATTCCCCAGGGTGACACACTTCTAAGATGGTGGCATAATTTAAATTCCCTTGTCCCCAGAGTGTCATTTTAATCTCCAGCATGTCACCCATCACTACCAATCCAGTCTTCAACTATGTGTGAATCATAACATAATCACATCTGGACTTGCAATGTATGATTGGTTTGACAAGAGCTAGTGGATGTAGTCATGACTATAAGAAAGACACAATTTCAAATTCTGGTATAGTATTTGTGACATTATTCTCTTATCTTCATAATGTATTTCATTACGTACACTACCTCAGTTTATCGCTAGGATATTGTTTGACAAAATGATATATAGTGATTTTAAAGGAATAGATAGGCTTTTCATTGTCTTCATCAGTAAGTGATATTTATGTTTCAAAGTTTGAGCACATATCATTAAAAGCTCCAAGAAACACTGCATACGGTGTAACTAAGACTTCTCATATATAAAGATAAATGGATTTAACCAACCAACTGGAGATAAAGCCTACTTAAGCAACATGGAACATTTTGTGTTCAATTCCCTTGTGCCCTAAGTGACCACACAATGTTAAACCTATGGACATTTTTAACATTAGAGTTTTATAGAATCCTGTACCAATCCAATCCAAGATGGCAATGTAAGGTTAACTTTGCCTTGTTCCCAGAGTGTCTCTAATGTCAGATTTCTTTTACCCCAGAGAGTCAAGCAATGCTAATCCCCTATGGACATTTTTAATATTAAATTTTCATAGAATCCTGTACCAATCCAATCCATGATGGCAATGTAAGGTTAACTTTGCCTTGTTCACAGAGTGTCTCTAATATCAGATTTCCCTTACCCCAGAGTGTCAAGCAATGTTAATCCCCTATGGACATTTATTACACTGAATTCTCCTAGTACCAAGTGTCATACTTCCAAGATGACAGCATAATGTTAAATTCCATTGTCCCCAGAGTGTCATTTTTTGTTTCCAGAGTGTCTCTAATGTCAGATTTCCCTTCCCCAGAGTGTCAAGCAATGTTAATCCCCTATGGACATTTATTACTGAATTCTCCTAGTACCCAGAGTGTCATACTTCCAAGATGACAGCATAATGTTAAATTCTATTCTCCCCAGAGTGTCACCCATCACTACCAATCCAGTCTTCAGCTGTGTGTGAATCATAACATAATCACCGGTGGACTTGCAGTGTTTGATTGGTTGGAAAAGAGCTAGTAGATGTAGTCCTCATTATTTGAAAGACACAATTTCAAATTCTGGTATTTGTGTCATTTTTCTTTTATCTTCATAAAATATTTAATTACATACACTACCTCAATATCCTGTTTCTGACACTTTGATATTGTTTGACAAAAAGAAATATAATGATTTTACAGGAATAGATATACTACAAGTAAATGTACCATTTTACAAAAAGATATATAGTGATTTTAAAGGAATAGATATGCTACAAGTGAATGTACCATTTGACAAAAAGATATATAGTGATTTTAAAGGAATAGATATGCTACAAGTAAATGTACCATTTTACAAAAAGATATATAGTGATTTTAAAGGAATAGATATGCTACAAGTAAATGTACCATTTGACAACAAGAAATAGTGATTTTAAAGGAATAGATAGGCTAAAAGTGAATGTACCATTTGACAAAAAGATATAGTGATTTTAAAGGAATAGCTAGGCTACAAGTAAATGTACCATTTGACAAAAAGATATATAGTGATTTTAAAGGAATAGCTAGGCTACAAGTAAATGTACCATTTAACAAAAAGATATATAGTGATTTTAAAGGAATAGATAGGTTACAAGCCAATGTACCATTTGACAAAAAGATTTATAGCGATTTTAAAGGAATAGATAGGCTACAAATACATGTACCATTTTCAGATTTTAAAGGAATAAAGAAACTACAAATAAATGTTCCATTTTCAGATTTTTTAAATTTTGCTATACATGGTGCCAGTATCTTCAAAACTGCCATGATCTTCCTCTAGTATAAAAAGTGCAAAGTAAAAAGTCAGCTGTATCTTCCTCTAGTATAAAAAGTGCAAAGTAAAAACTCTCCTGTATCTTCCTCTAATATAAAAAGTGCAAAGTAAAAACTCTCCTGTATCTTCCTCTGGTATAAAAAGTGCAAAGTATAAAGTCTCCTGTGATTTTCCTCTAGTATAAACAGTGCAAAGTAAAAAGTCTCCTGTATCTTCCTCTGGTATAAAAAGTGCAAAGTATAAAGTCTCCTGTGATTTTCCTCTAGTATAAACAGTGCAAAGTAAAAAGTCTCCTGTATCTTCCTCTAGTATAAAAAGTGCAATGTAAAAAGTCAGCTGTATCTTCCTCTAGTATAAACAGTGCAAAGTAAAAAGTCTCCTGTATCTTCCTCTTGTATAAAAAGTGCAAAGCAAAAAGTCTCCTGTATCTTCCTCTAGTATAAAAAAGTGCAATGTAAAAAGTCTCCTGTATCTTCCTCTAGTATAAAAAGTGCAAAGTAAAACGTCTCTTGTATCTTCCTCTAGTATAAAAAGTGCAAAGTAAAAAGTCTCCTGTGATTTTCCTCTAGTATAAAAAGTGCAAAGTGAAAAGTCTCCTGTGATTCTTCTCTATTATAAAAAGTGCAAAGTAAAACGTCTCCTGTATCTTCCTCTAGTATAAAAAGTGCAAAGTAAAAAGTCTCCTGTGATTTTCCTCTAGTATAAAAAGTGCAAAGTAAAAAGTCTCCTGTATCTTCCTCTTGTATAAAAAGTGCAAAGCAAAAAGTCTCCTGTATCTTCCTCTAGTATAAAAAAGTGCAATGTAAAAAGTCTCCTGTATCTTCCTCTAGTATAAAAAGTGCAAAGTAAAACGTCTCTTGTATCTTCCTCTAGTATAAAAAGTGCAAAGTAAAAAGTCTCCTGTGATTTTCCTCTAGTATAAAAAGTGCAAAGTAAAAAGTCTCCTGTGATTCTTCTCTATTATAAAAAGTAGAAAAGTAAAACGTCTCCTGTATCTTCCTCTAGTATAAAAAGTGCAAAGTAAAAAGTCTCCTGTGATTTTCCTCTAGTATAAAAAGTGCAAAGTAAAAAGTCTCCTGTATCTTCCTCTATTATAAAAAGTGCAAAGTAAAAAGTCTCCTGTATCTTCCTCTAGTATAAAAAGTGCAATGTATAAAGTCTCCTGTGTCTTCCTCTAGTATAAAAAGTGCAAAGTAAAAAGTCTCCTGTATCTTCCCCTAGTATAAAAAGTGCAAAGTAAAAAGTCTCCTGTATCTTCCTCTAGTATAAAAAGTGCAATGTAAAAAGTCAGCTGTATCTTCCTCTAGTATAAACAGTGCAAAGTAAAAAGTCTCCTGTATCTTCCTCTTGTATAAAAAGTGCAAAGCAAAAAGTCTCCTGTATCTTCCCCTAGTATAAAAAGTGCAAAGTAAAAAGTCTCCTGTATCTTCCTCTAGTATAAAAAGTGCAAAGTAAAACGTCTCCTGTATCTTCCTCTAGTATAAAAAGTGCAAAGTAAAAAGTCTCCTGTGATTTTCCTCTAGTATAAAAAGTGCAAAGTAAAAAGTCTCCTGTGATTCTTCTCTATTATAAAAAGTGCAAAGTAAAACGTCTCCAGTATCTTCCTCTAGTATAAAAAGTGCAAAGTAAAAAGTCTCCTGTGATTTTCCTCTAGTATAAAAAGTGCAAAGTAAAAAGTCTCCTGTATCTTCCTCTATTATAAAAAGTGCAAAGTAAAAAGTCTCCTGTATCTTCCTCTAGTATAAAAAGTGCAATGTATAAAGTCTCCTGTGTCTTCCTCTAGTATAAAAAGTGCAAAGTAAAAAGTCTCCTGTATCTTCCTCTAGTATAAAAAGTGCAATGTAAAAAGTCTCCTGTATCTTCCTCTAGTATAAAAAGTGCAATGTATAAAGTCTCCTGTGATTTTCCTCTAGTATAAAAAGTGCAAAGTAAAAAGTCTCCTGTATCTTCCTCTAGTACAAAAAGCGCAAAGTAAAAAGTCTCCTGTGATTTTCCTCTAGTATAAAAAGTGCAAAGTAAAACGTCTTCTGTATCTTCCTCTAGTATACAAAGTGCAAAGTAAAAAGTCTCCTGTGATTTTCCTCTAGTATAAAAAGTGCAAAGTAAAAAGTCTCCTGTATCTTCCTCTAGTATAAAAAGTTCAATGTAAAAAGTCTCCTGTATCTTCCTCCTGTATAAAAAGTGCAATGTATAAAGTCTCCTGTGTCTTCCTCTAGTATAAAAAGTGCAAAGTAAAAAGTCTCCTGTATCTTCCTCTAGTACAAAAAGTGCAAAGTAAAAAGTCTCCTGTATCTTCCTCTAGTATACAAAGTGCAAAGTAAAAAGTCTCCTGTGATTTTCCTCTAGTATAAAAAGTGCAATGTATAAAGTCTCCTTCTTAAAAAGTTTTCTCTACAATCAATAAATGATTTAATTAAAATAACATTGAAACACAACTAAATTGTATATGATCTTTTATTTTGAAGTTAATTATAAATAATTTCAAATTAAACAATTCTTTGTAGATGCTAAATGTTGATTGAATAAAAAAACAAATTAGTTATGCAGAATTCAATAATAGGATCAATAATGGGATACATTTGACACTAAATGCGTCATTTCTTAACAATTTTAGTTTTGCTGATGATATGTCATTGACAAGTCCTTCTATCGCAGGGTTAAGGAAGTTATTAAAGATATGTGAACATTACGCTTTTGAGAATGATATCATATATAATACACAAAAATACCTAATATCTATTTTTGAAGTCTGTATAATTGATAACATATATGGGTCTATGCTGGTTACAGCACATTGTGTGATAACATATATACCGTATTTACCGTATATCTTAGGACACCGTATATCTTGGGACACCATAAATTTATTTTTAAAGTAATTTTTTTGTGCACTGTAAGTTCTGGGACAGATCGTTTTTTTCGAGTCGTAAGTTGTGGGACACCTTTTGAATCATAATATCGATAGCTTAGCTGGTAAAAAAATGCACTCAAACTTATATTTTATTACATAAATAAAATAAAAACCGCTGTCAGTGTTGTTTGTTTACACTTTTCTTCTTAACTGCAAACTTTTGAAGAACAAATTTTGATAAATCTATGGGCAATATAGGAGACTATATGTTTGCACTACGTACAAAATACGTGCAAGTCGGAGCAACCTGTACTTGTATTATAATTTGTTTTACTGTATAAACACTGTTTGATGCAGTAAAAGTTTTGAGTTGATTTATATTTGCCTTTTTCATAAGCCAGATCTAATTCCCAAGTAATATTTCCTCAGTTATCTGCCAGTGCAAACCCTTTAGCTTGTAAAGGCAGCCTCACTTAATTTTCCCAACCCTTTGATTGTGCTCACTTTGTTTTCGTAACCCTTTGATCGAGCCGCAAAGTTGATACTTGTTCATTGTTCAGTGCCAAGTAGAGTCCTATATTAAGCTGACAGAATTTATTTGAACTTCCTGTGATCATGCCGCACAATTGACGCCGGTTCAGTGAATACTGCTAAAAAGAAATCAAAGCCGGCTTCCCTTGCTCGGCCGACTTTGTATATAAAAAATCTGCACACTTAAAAGAATCCAAAGTCGGCTTCCAGGGTCTGCTTGCTTTGTAATAAAATAGGCCATATGACTTCTAATGAACACAGGAGAAAGTATAACTTAAGTAAAATATGTGGAGAGAGAGAGAGAGAGAGAGATTTACGGATGAAAGCTACTGAGCTAGATAGTGAAGGTACAAAATGAAAGATAAACATGCTAATTCCGAAACCCAAAACCTTTTTATTTATACAACAATGATCACTGAACATAATCCAAAAACCGCTGAACAGACATGCATACCGGTACTATATTTAATTAAAATCCTTCAAGCTGTCCAAATTCTTAATTGCCCACTCGACCTCCTCAGGCTCAAACCCATCAAACTCGTCATTTTCACTGTCGCTGACAGTTTCAACACATTCAGTATTTCTTATCACATTGTCCTCACAACCATTCAAGTTATTGTTAATACCGCACACTTTAAACGATTTTCTTATCAGATCTGGCTTGTCCTGGTCGACCTATGGGCCTCGTAGGTGAATTTTTAGGCAAAGGATTTTCTTTCCATGCAAGAGGCAAAGCATCTTCGCTACTTGAGTATCTTACTACAAACTTATCCATCACGGCTGAGATGTATAATGTGGTTTATTTTGTTTTATTTGTATTCCCCTTTATATATGCTAAAATAGTACGGTAACAATGAATGTGAGGAGTCACTTTTATTGTAACAATGTGTGATAAGTTTTCCATTCAAACTGTTCCATTGTTTCAATTTATTTTCGAAATTGCTGTGAATACCGGTAAAAAGAAACCAGAGTCGGCTTACCTAGGTCGGCCTACTCTGTATATAAAAAATCTGCATACTTGAAAGAATCCAAAGTCGGCTTCCGGGGTCGGCTTTCTTTGTAATAAAATAATCTTTGTATTTGATAGCCGAAGTCTCTACCAGGTGTGTTTATTCACCACCCAAGCATCTATTGTTTGCCACCTGTCATTATAATTGATGTTTGCAGGGTAAATACATGGGTGCAACATCATACACAGCATTAATTGTCTTTAAGAATATTTTTTTTGTACAAGGGTAACCCATGCTAGCAAAAATGTTGTCATTTTCACTCACAGTTAATGTATTTACTAATAATGATTTTTATTTGCGAAATATTATTACATTGTTAACCTGGATATAATACACTCTTGGTTATTTTGCACCATACACCGGATCATGCGTGAATTGCTGATGCCTTCAAGCAATCGGTTATTTCTCGATCTCTCTCTCTTTCTATTGTTTGTGATTTTGCTGGATCCAATTTTCAGTTTGATAATATACCGGTATTCAAACTTCTTAGGACAGCCAAACATGATTTGTTTATCTATATTCACGTCAATAAAATAATGTGTCAATGTTGTTACCGGACATAATCTATACACACGACCGGTACTCTACATTACCAGACCATGTCGTGTTAGTGGATACGTTAGTGATAGTGGATACGTTTGTGTCTTTTATACATAAATTGCTTATGAAGAACAAAAAAGAGGAATAAATAAGAACAGTACAAGGTTAGTTTCTTTCAGTTTATTATCAAATAAACGTTAAATTTACCTACCTTATTGTAACATGAAGTGCTGGGGGGGGGGGGGGGCAGCAAATTAAACACAATTTGTTTCGGTTCTTAAGTTCTGGGACATATGATCTAGTTGGAAAAAAGTTTAACCATAAGTTATGGGACAGGAAAAAAATCATTTATTTTATCTTGTCCCAAGATATACGGTAAATACGGTAGGTCTATGCTGGTATTAGGTTTTTTAACTTCTACAATAATCTTTGTAAATTTTCTCAAACCATGAGTAGTAACACTTGGCCAAATGACACTTTGTTGAAAGGGATACTTGGACTGTTTTATACCCTGCACAACACTTGGTCAAACAACACTTTGTTGACAGGGATACTTGGATGACTGCTTTATACCCCACATAATACTTAGTCAAATGACACTTTGTTGACAGGGATATTTGGTTCACTGCTTTATCCTACACAGCACATGGTCAAATGACACTTTGTTTGAAAATGATACTTGGATGGTTGACTGCTTTATACCATACACAACACTTGGTCAAATAACACTTTGTTGACAGGGATACTTGGATGACTGCTTTATACCCTACACAACACTTGGTCAAATAACACTTTGTTGACAAGGATACTTGGTTGGTTGACTGCTTAATATCTTACACAACACTTTGCTCAATGATGCTTTGTTGACAGGTTAACTTGCACAACAAAACTTTACTGATGTGCCATTTTGTCAACAGGTCACATGGTTAACACATCATTTTAAGCCTTTTTTATGTGTCTTTTTATGTTTTAGTCATAGATGAATGGTAAGTATAAAGTGTCCCAAGGACTTAATTCCACAGACAGCATAAAGTGTCCCAAAAACTTAATTCCACAGACAGCATAATGTGTCCCAAGGACTTAATTCCACAGACAGCATAAAGTGTCCCAAGGATTTAATTTCACAGACAGCATAAAGTGTCCCAAGGACTTAATTCCACAGACAGTGTGTATTCATTAGCTGTCTAATCAACATTTTCATACATTTTAAGGACAAATCTCATCTTGAACATAATTCGGTGAAGAAAAGACACTAAACACTAATAAAAACCATTTACTTTTAAAGGAAATGTATTGAATGAAAACCAAATAAATAAATATACAAGCAAATAAGTTGATTCCTCCAACAGATTTATTGACCCAAAATAAGTATTCAAAATATAGATAAATAAGTATATTTTGACAGCTGGTCCATAATCATGAATCAACACAAAGAAAGACGCTAACAAAATTGAGACAATTTAAACCAGGCAGCAAATGCATTGATTGAAGAACATCATATAGTTACAGCTATCAATCAAATGGTTCCTCAGAAATGAACATAAGAAACAAAAAATACTGCAAAGTCACAGTTGCGAATCTTGACTTGTACATATTATGCAGAATTTTGTCAAGAGAACATACAGCAAATGCTTGAAAAAAGTCATGTTGAATATCAAATAGAAGTTGCTTTTAATATGCAACTTGTGCATTTGTTTATTCTCTGCATGTAAATATGTACTACGTGTTATGCAGATAGATACAATGCATTTTAGACTTGATATTAATACGTTTAAAATTTTGTCAATGATTTAGATGCAAATTTTCATTATTTTACAAAGAGTTTCTTCAACAATCCATTGATGTACACAGATTTAAATGTTGTCAATGATTTAGATGAAAATTTTCATTATTTGACAAAGAGTTTCTTCAACAATCCATTGATATACACAAATTTAAATGTTGTCAATGATTTAGATGAAAATTTTCATTTTTTAACAAAGAGTTTCTTCAACAATCCATTGATGTACACAGATTTAAATGTTGTCAATGATCTAGATGAAAGTTTCATGATTTGATGAAGTGTTTCTTCGACCAGTTATTGATGTTGAATGAGATATTATGCCAACAAAATGTTGGTGTAAATCTAAGTACTTTTCAGTGAAGACAATACATGCCTAATTCAGTATAGACTAGTAATACTGTTTCTATCTAGACAATGCATGCCTAATTCAATATAGACTAGTAATAATGTTTATATCTGGACAATGCATGCCTAATTCAATATAGACTAGTAATACTGTTTATATCTGGACAATGCATGCCTAATTCAGTATAGACTAGTAATACTGTTTATATCTGGACAATGCATGCCTAATTCAATATAGACTAGTAATAATGTTTATATCTGGACAATGCATGCCTAGTTCAATATAGACTAGTAATACTGTTTATATCTGGACAATTCATGCCTAATTCAATATAGAGTAGTAATACTGTTTATATCTGGACAATTCATGCCTAATTCAATATAGACTAGTAATACTGTTTATATCTGGACAATGCATGCCTAATTTAATATAGACTTGTAATACTGTTTATATCGGGACAATGCATGCCTAATTCAATATAGACTATTAATACTGTTTCTATCTGGACAATGCATGCCTAATTCAATATAGACTAGTAATACTGTTTATATCTGGACATTGCATGCCTAATTCAATATAGACTAGTAATACTGTTTCTATCTGGACAATGCATGCCTAATTCAGTATAGACTAGTAATAATGTTTCTATCTGGACAATTCATCCCTAATTCAATATAGAGTAGTAATACTGTTTATATCTGGACAATGCATGCCTAATTCAGTATAGACTAGTAATACTGTTTCTATCTGGACAATGCATGCCTAATTCAGTATAGACTAGTAATAATGTTTCTATCTGGACAATGCATGCCTAATTCAATATAGACTAGTAATACTGTTTATATATGGACAATGCATGCCTAATTCAGTATAGACTATTAATACTGTTTCTATCTGGACAATGCATGCCTAATTCAGTATAGACTAGTAATAATGTTTCTATCTGGACAATGCATGCCTAATTCAATATAGACTAGTAATACTGTTTCTATCTGGACAATGGATGCCTAATTCAATATAGACTAGTAATACTGTTTCTATCTGGACAATTCATGCCTAATTCAGTATAGACTAGTAATACTGTTTATATATGGACAATGCATGCCTAATTCAGTATAGACTATTAATACTGTTTCTATCTGGACAATGCATGCCTAATTCAGTATAGACTAGTAATACTGTTTCTATCTGGACAATGCATGCCTAATTCAGTATAGACTAGTAATACTGTCTATATATGGACAATGCATGCCTAATTCAATATAGACTAGTAATACTGTTTATATATGGACAATGCATGCCTAATTCAGTATAGACTATTAATACTGTTTCTATCTGGACAATGCATGCCTAATTCAGTATAGACTAGTAATACTGTTTATATCTGGACAATGCATGCCTAATTCAGTATAGACTAGTAATACTGTTTATATCTGGACAATGCATGCCTAATTCAATATAGACTATTAATACTGTTTCTATCTGGACAATTCATGCCTAATTCAATATAGACTAGTAATACTGTTTCTATCTTAGCTTTGCATATTCAAGATTGATAAAGGGCTATAACTCTATGACAGTCCAAACTGGTGTGTCAAATACAGGATCTTATCAAGATACAGCTCTGGACAAAATTGATTGCAATTTGAGAAAAATAAAAAAAGTATGTCAGACTTCAAATCCTATTTTAATACATGAAAACTTGGTCAAGAGCCATAACTCTGTAATTAAAATTCAAAGTCACTTGTTAAAAATGCACAAGATTCTATCAACTGTTAATGACTTGTATGTACCAGTTGTTTTTTTTTAACTCTCATGTGACCATACTGACAAAAGATTTTGAAAGCAGCATATTCTAAATTGTTCAAGGACCAAAATTCTCAAATGTATAAAGAACAATCTTGTCTAGCATGTCTATAAACTTATTGGAAAAACCATTAAACCAAATTTGTTTAAGTAAAATACAAAACTATGCTGACTGAATGTTCACAAGCCCTTAGGATGGAAAAATAGATGGACACTATGGGCAGATGAAAAAATGAAATGCATGGATATACAAACCCTTAGGATGGAAAAATAGATGGACACCAAGTACAGATTAATAAATGAAATGCAGGCACAGATATTTTGGTATTCTACATCCACTCATTTTTGCACAAGGGGTATGAATAGGGGTGTAGAGTGGTGGTTGGTATTCTATATCCACTCACCCAGACACCAGGGGAATGAATAGGGGTGTAGAGTGGTGGTTGGTATTCTGTATCCACTCACCTAGACACCAGGAGTATTAATAGGGAGGTAGAGTGGTGGTTGGTATTCTATATCCACTCACTTAGACACCAGGAGTATGAATAGGGGTGTAGAGTGGTGGTTGGTATTCTATATCCACTCAACCAGACACCAGAAGTATAAATAGGGTTGTAGAGTGGTGGTTGGTATTCTATATCCACTCACCTAGACACCAGAAGTATGAATAGGGGTGTAGAGTGGTGGTTGGTATTCTATATCCACTCACCCAGACACCAGGAGTATGAATAGGGGTGTAGAGTGGTGGTTGGTATTCTGTATCCACTCACCTAGACACCAGGAATATGAATAGGGGTGTAGAGTGGTGGTTGGTATTCTATATCCACTCACCTAGACACCAGGAGTATGAATAGGGGTGTAGAGTGGTGGTTGGTATTCTATATCCACTCACCCAGACACCAGGAGTATTAATAGGGGTGTAGTGTGGTGGTTGGTATTATATATCGACTCACCTAGACACCAGGAGTATGAATAGGTGTGTTGTTTGATGGTTGGTATTTTATATCCACTCACCTTGACACCAAGAGTATTAATAGTGGTGTAGAGTGGTGGTTGGTATTCTATATCCACTCACCCAGACACCAGGAGTATGAATAGGGGTGTAGAGTGGTGGTTGGTATTCTATATCCACTCACCTAGACACCAGAAGTATGAACAGGGGTGTAGTTTGATGGTTGGTATTTTATATCCACTCACCTAGACACCAGGAGTATTAATAGGGAGGTAGAGTGGTGGTTGGTATTCTATATCCACTCACCTAGACACCAGGAGTATTATTAGGGGTGTAGTGTGGTGGTTGGTATTCTATATTCACTCACCTAGACACCAGGACTATAAATAGGGGTGTAGTTTGATGGTTGGTATTTTATATCAACTCACCTTGACACCAAGAGTATTAATAGGGGTGTAGTGTGGTGGTTGGTATTATATATCCATTCACCTAGACATCAGGAGTATGAATAGGGGTGTAGAGTGGTGGTTGGTATTCTATATCCACTCACCTAGACACCAGAAGTATGAATAGGGGTGTAGAGTGGTGGTTGGTATTCTATATCCACTCACCTTGACACTAAGAGTATGAAGATTGGTGTAGAGTGGTGGTTGGTATTCTATATCCACTCACCTAGGCACCAGGAGTATGAATAGGGGTGTAGAGTGGTGGCTGGTATTCTATATTCACTCACCTAGACACCAGGAGTACGAATAGGGGTGTAGAGTGGTGGTTGGTATTCTATGTCCACTCACCTTGACACCAGGAGTATTAATAGGGGTGTAGAGTGGTGGTTGGTATTCTATATCCACTCACCTAGACACCAGGAGTATGAATAGGGTTGTAGAGTGGTGGTTGGTATTCTATATCCACTCAACTAGACACCAAGAGTATGAATAGGGGTGTAGAGTGGTGGTTGGTATTCTATATCCACTCACCTAGACACCAGGAGTATGAATAGGGGTGTAGAGTGGTGGTTGGTATTCTATATCCACTCACCTTGACACCAGGATTATTAATAGGGGTGTAGAGTGGTGGTTGTTATTCTATATCCACTCACCTAGACACCAGGAGTATGAATAGGGGTGTAGAGTGATGGTTGGTATTCTACATACACTTATATAGACACCAGGAGTATGAATAGGGGTGTAGAGTGGTGGTTGGTATTCTACATCCACTTATATAGACACCAGGAGTATGAATGGGGGTGTAGAGTGATGGTTGGTATTCTACATCCACTTATATAGACACCAGGAGTATGAATGGGGGTGTAGATTGGTGGTTGGTATTCTACATCCACTTATATAGACACCAGGAGTATGAATGGGGGTGTAGAGTGGTGGTTGGTATTCTACATCCACTTATATAGACACCAGGAGTATGAATGGGGGTGTAGATTGGTGGTTGGTATTCTACATCCACTTATATAGACACCAGGAGTATGAATAGGGGTGTAGAGTGATGGTTGGTATTCTACATCCACTTATATAGACACCAGGAGTATGAATGGGGGTGTAGAGTGGTGGTTGGTATTCTACATCCACTTATATAGACACCAGGAGTATGAATGGGGGTGTAGAGTGATGGTTGGTATTCTACATCCACTTATATAGACACCAGGAGTATGAATGGGGGTGTAGAGTGGTGGTTGAAATGATACTTTCATAGATTGGTGCTACATTTACTCATCAAAAACCGAACTGAGAATAAAACCTCCCAAAATGCAATTAAATGTAGTCAATATGCAATAGAATTTGGAACAAACCAATACCTCCCAAAATGCAATTAAATGTAGTCAATATGCAATAGAATTTGGAACAAACCAATACCTCCCAAAATGCAATTAAATGTAGTCAATATGCAATAGAATTTGGAACAAACCAATACCTCCCATAATGCAATTAAATGTAGTCAATATGCAATAGAATTTGGAACAAACCAATACCTCCCAAAATGCAATTAAATGTAGTCAATATGCAATAGAATTTGGAACAAACCAATACCTCCCATAATGCAATTAAATGTAGTCAATATGCAATAGAATTTGGAACAAACCAATACCTCCCAAAATGCAATTAAATGTAGTCAATATGCAATAGAATTTGGAACAAACCAATACCTCCCAAAATGCAATTAAATGTAGTCAATATGCAATAGAATTTGGAACAAACCAATACCTCCCATAATGCAATTAAATGTAGTCAATATGCAATAGAATTTGGAACAAACCAATACCTCCCATAATGCAATTAAATGTAGTCAATATGCAATAGAATTTGGAACAAACCAATACCTCCCATAATGCAATTAAATGTAGTCAATATGCAATAGAATTTGGAACAAACCAATACCTCCCATAATGCAATTAAATGTAGTCAATATGCAATAGAATTTGGAACAAACCAATACCTCCCATAATGCAATTAAATGTAGTCAATATGCAATAGAATTTGGAACAAACCAATACCTTCCATAATGCAATTAAATGTAGTCAATATACAATAGAATTTGGAACAAACCAATACCTCCCATAATGCAATTAAATGTAGTCAATATGCAATAGAATTTGGAACAAACCAATACCTCCCATAATGCAATTAAATGTAGTCAATATGCAATAGAATTTGGAACAAACCAATACCTCCCATAATGCAATTAAATGTAGTCAATATGCAATAGAATTTGGAACAAACCAATACCTCCCATAATGCAGTTAAATTTAGTCAATGAACAACAGAATTTGGAACAAAAATAAAAACAATGACATGAAAGCTTAATAATTGTACACTCTAACACACACCAGCGAGGAATAAAAATCCCTGGGTCACATAAGAAGAGAAATACAATAAAAACCTTTTCCTCAAATACACCAGTATGAATATAAAAATCATGTGATTGGAGTATCAATACCACATTCTTAATCTCTGGTCAGGATACACCAGTATGAATATAATAATCATATGCCAATAATGTATCCATTCCTCATTCAGAGTCCTTGACTTGGTTGGGGTATACCAGTATGATATAATAGTCATATGCCAATAATGTATCAAGACCTCAGGATATACCACTATGCGTATAATAATCATATGCCAATAATGTATCAAGACCTCATTCTGAGTCCTTGACTTGGTTGGGGTATACCAGTATGATATAGTAGTCATATGCCAATAATGTATTAAGACCTCAGGATATACCACTATGCATATACTAATCATATGCCAATAATGTATCCAGACCTCATTCTGAGTCCTTTACTTGGTCAGTATACACCAGTATGAATACAATAAATATATGCCAAAGGAGTATCAACACCTCATTCTGAGCTCTTTACTTGGTCAAGATACACCACTATGAATACAACAATTATATTCCAATGATATATCAAGACCTTAGTCAGAGTCCTTTACTGGCTCAGGATACACCAGTATGAACATAATAATCATATGCCAATGATATATCAAGACCTTATTCAGAGTCCTTTACTGGTTCAGGATACACCAGTATGAATATAATAATCATATGCCAATGATATATCAAGACCTTAGTCAGAGTCCTTTACTGGTTCAGGATACACCAGTATGAATATAATAATCATATGCCAATGATATATCAAGACCTTAGTCAGAGTCCTTTACTGGTTCAGGATACACCAGTATGAATATAATAATCATATGCCAATGATATATCAAGACCTTATTCTGAGTCCTTGACTTTGTTAGGATAATATTTTATTACTGATGTAATAAGAATTGTGTCTGGTTCTATCAATACGCAGGTGACAACATAGGCTTTACAACTGCATGATATCATAATACGGTAGCTTTACTGACAAGTACTTGACTTTATTAGTAAGTGATACCAAAATGTTTCCTTTGCATAACTGTATTGCTGTATACAGCTGAAACTGCTTTAATAGTCACATTTTTTTTATAAATGCGTGACCCTACACAAATGCTAAATTTACAAGGTTAACCCCAAAAGTTACAAATATACTATTATTGACTTTTGATGAGGTTCATACACTAAACTATTAACTCAAGAAAAGTGACCAAGGTCATAGGCAGAGGTTAATAACATTTTTTCTGGGGTTGACAAATCCTTGTATCAACTGAAGTTAAAAGTCAGTAATTCTTTTATTGCATAACTTAATTTTCTACAATTATTTTTGCTTTAGTTTGATGTGTAATATTATATAAAAAATTGAATTGGAAAAGTTCAATAAACATTAAGCTTTCAGTTAATTATGCACAATGCTAATTTCAAATAAAAAAATTGGAATCATTATAAAAAATAATATAAATACATGTATAAACATAAAAATATTTTAAAACAGTAAATGTTTAGATTTGTCTTTCTTTTTCACAAGATAATTTTCAATGCAACACTTTAATTTCAAATAAGGGCTATAAATGATGAAGGGGAGGGCAGATGAATATACAAACAGATGAACAGACAAACACATGGACATACGTATGGTATGTTTAGCAAAGACAGCTTTTGGCGATTTAACAATTCAAAAATAAAGAAAATGAAAAGTCATAAAAGATAATTTCATGCCCACCCCCACCCACCACAGACAAAAAAATACCAACTAAAATTCAGCACCCATGAAATACAAAAATAGTATGAGTATGTAGCATCAACTGTTGGTATATAAAATGTCATCTGTTCATGGTGTATACATATGCATATAATTATGTTTCAACAGTAGAGTTTATTTCTGTACAATCTTGATCAATGATGAATTTCCAGTAATTAGTCATTAATAAAATATTAAAATAATTGGAACAAAATCTTAATGTCCCTATTTAATCTACATTTACTAAATGAATAAAACATGTTACATAATTTCATCGAAGTTCACTCTGCTTTTCCTTTTCTCTCTTTCTCTTGCTATAAGGAAGAAAAATACATAAAAATCTGTGGATTGAGAGAAAAGAAAAAAAGAATTTAAACTGGATGAAAGTCTTGAACTTGTGCTTACATGAAGTAACCTACAGGAATCTGAGTCCTTTTAATGGTAAGTGTACACTTTGTATGGAATTCTTCTACAGTGTTACACAATACCAATGGTAAGTGTACACTTTGCATGGAATTCTTCTACAGTGTTACACGATACCAATGGTAAGTGTACACTTTGCATGGAATTCTTCTACAGTGTTACATGATACCAATAATTCTAAATTGCAAAAGCCTGGCAAGACAAGGGCCATATTGTCAATTCCATGGCTAGGTGGCACACATAAAAAGAAATGTAATATATTTGATGCTGTTTTTAAACCAATAATCAAGTTCTAAAACAGATCATTTTTTAATATCATCCTAACTTTGCTTGAGTCCCTAATGCGCCATGTTTTTCGTTACCTTTCGTGCTTTTTGGGAGATCCTGATGTCATTAAGTCAGTCACCAGCACTTGTTGACAGTGACGGCAAGTGCTGTTTACAAAATATTTGATGAAATTTAAATACATCCTATAATTCAAATCAAAGAAAACACAATGAAAATATTGAATTTCAATAATTGTGTGTGTGTGCTATTTAAGGGAAACCCACATCAGGGATTTCCATGTGACCCTGGAGCAAGTGCTGTATATGTAGTGTATGTGTGTGTTATTTAAGGGAAACCCACATCATGGATTTTCAAGTGACTCTGGAGAAATGCTGTATATATATATATATATATATATATATATATATATATATATATATATATATATATATATATATATATATACAGTGGGACCCCGCTATAACCCGCCCCGCTATAACCCGAATTCGGATATAACCCGGTCGTGGCATGGCTCCCGAAATTTCGGGTAATTTATTACAGTTATTTTTCTCAAAGACCAAAAAAAAAAAAAAAAAAAAAAAAAAAAAAAAAAATTTAAGTATGAAAAAAACTAAATACGTCAAGAGTTTAATTATCATTCTCATATTCGTCTAAACAGTGCGAAAAAGAACGTGTAGAAAATGTATTATCAAATTTCTATTTTTGTGCCAAAATAAACGTCGGAAATACGAACCAATTGCTGGGCCTACTGAGAACTTTGATCTTTGTTTATTGTTGAAAAATTACAGCTCATAAGTGTCAATATTATAATTACTGATTCCTGAGTAATGAAGCCATCGTTTCTACTTTGTTTGTCTTGAATGCATTCCGAATACAGTCGTTGCTAAAATAATCTCCGATATATGTTCTCTTAATTTCATACACAACTAAGCAGCAGCCAATGTGGCGGTTGATAAAAGATTCTCACCAGAATGTATAAATCAATTAATTTAAGTACATTGTTTATCATCAAAGTGAACTACCGAGCTATACTTGTTCAAATCATAGGGCAACGATTTATACAGCATCAAAGAAACAAAGCCGCCAGCATGTGCGTAAGGCTTGGCGGTGTTGTTTTATGCAATCTGTTGGCCAGTAAATAATGTCGTAAATTTACTACAAATATACCCCCATTGTTTAATGACTATTATTCTTGCTGTAGATTTTCAAACCAATAGGATTAAAAGTGTTAATTTGTATACATTTAGAATGGAAAATGGGAAACGCAAACGTAATGCTTTTACTGTTAAAGAAAAGATTGAAGCATTGGACAGGATTAAGTCCGGTGTTAAACAATCGCATGTAGCTAAAGATTTAGGTCTCGATGAATCGACAGTTCGAGGATGGAAGAAAGATGAAGCAAAATTAAGAGAGAGGGTTCTGGATTTGTACGAAAGTGAGGGAATGATGAGGAAAAAAGCAAGACTAGCAGGAGACACCCAACTTGATGCAGCCCTGTATCAGTGGTTTGTCCAGACTAGAGCTGAAGGAGTGCCTTTATCAGGACCAATTGTTAAGGCACAAGCCGAAAAATTAAACAACGATTTACATGGGCAAGATTCTAGCTTCAAAGCAAGCAATGGATGGCTACATCGTTTTAAGAAACGACATGGGATTAGTAATGTGACAGTTTCTGGAGAAATTCGCTCTTCAGATTCTGAAGCTGCTATGAACTATTCAGATGAATTGAGGGAAATAATAGAGAAAGGTGGGTATTCCCCAGAGCAGATTTACAACTGTGGATGAAACAGGATTGTGCTACAAAATGATACCTGACACCACCCTAGCTGTGAAAAAAGATGAACATAAACATGAAGGATTTAAGAGAATAAAAGAACGGTTAACGTTGTTGTTTTGTGTCAATAAAACGGGACGACACAAACTTAAACCACTATGCATTGGAAAATTCAAATCACCTAGGTGCTTCCATCATTTGAATGTGAACACCCTACCATTTTCATATGATGCCACAAAAAACGCATGGATGACAGCTGCTTTATTTGAAAAATGGTTTCAAACCGAATTCGTACCATCAGTTCGATCCCACCTCAGAAATCTGAAGATGGAGCCAAAGGCACTATTATTATTAGACAACTGCCCCGCACACCCACCTGCAGAATGTCTAGTTAGTACTGATGGGAAAATAAAAGGTTGCTTCCTCCCAAAAAACACAACTTCAAGAATTCAGCCTCTGGACCAGGGAATAATAGCAGTTTTTAAAATGAATTATCGCAGAGAACTTGTTAAAAAGATTGTTTGCGATGAAACCTCAGTCCAGGCGACACTAAAAAGTTTAAATTTGAAAGAAGCAATGTACCTCGGCGGCAAATCTTGGGATGCCATTACGCCACGCTGCATTGAGAACTGCTGGGAGAAAGGACTTGGGGCAGCATTTACTAGTACACAGGAAGACAGAGGCAACATCACCGATGATGACAATAGTTTATTCGATGGATTTTCGGAAAATGATGTGTTCCAGGCTGAGAGGGCATTTGGGGAGCTGATGCAGTCACGTGAACGCGTTGACGAATGGCTTAATTTTGACAATGAATGTCCAGTTGCAGACCACGTTTCGGATGCGGAAATTATTAAAAATATTAAGTCTCAAAACACTAGTGGTGATGCTGACGATGGTGATACTTCTGATGATGACAGCGAAGACACTTCACCTGAGGATAGCCCACCATTAGCTACAGAAGCTGTCAAAGGTTTAGAGTGTGCTTTGAGATGGATGGAGACGCAAGATATTGATTATCTTCGAATTCTGCAACTGAGAACTATTCTTGACTTTGCCAAGAGCAGACGTGATATTAGCAGAAAGCAGCTAAAAATCACAGAGTTTTTTTAAAAAATAATAACTACTAACAGATGAGAAATGTAGTGGTGTAAAATGTATGCGACACCGTTTATTAATCGTCGGACATACATGTACTTTTTCATCATTCATTACATACACCCGTTACGTAATTTTTGTTACTTTCTCTTCATTGTATTAGTCACATAATGATCTGTGACAAAATTATTGAATATTCTACATCCGTGTGTGGATATTTTCGATGGAAATATTTGTATTATGGATTCAATGTATGTTACAAGATTCGCTGGTGAGTACACGGTGTTGATATTCTTTTCATGCAATAGATTATACATGTATATATATAAATTAGACACGTGTATGTACCAATGCATGGTTTTCTGAATAAAGTAATATATTATATCAGCAAATGGTTTTCTCATTTAATATATATTGATCAAAAATGGTAATTGTGCCATGCATTTTCGCACCCGTCTTTATGTAACCCCCCCCCCCCCCCCCCCGAATTAAATCCAAAAATGTGTTGGTATTGTACATGGTTGCTTATAACACGGTTCGGCTCATAGCCCGGTCGGATTCTATGGCTCCCAACTACCGGGTTATAGCGGGGTCCCACTGTATATATATGTGTGTGTGTGTGTGTGTTATTTATGGGAAACCCACATCAGGGATTTTCAAGTGACCCTGGAGAAAGTACTGTATATATACTGTGTGTGTGTGTGTGTATGTGTGTGTGTTATTTCATCAAAGTGATTTCAGTGAATTAGTTCCATATTAAAGTAACAACAATTGAAAATCTGAACCTTAATATGACTGTGCACCTACCACTCACCCCCAAAAATCCATGTTAATATGTTTATGTTAATTTAATTTTACCACCATGAAACGTGACAGAAGTAAAAGCAGGAAGAAAATACTAAGATATAAAACAACTAGCACTTTTAGTTCATACTTGTGTCCTATGTTGTATTTAAACATGCATTATTACAACTAACACCTTTAGTTAAGACTTGTGTCCTATGTTGTATTTAAACATGCATTATTACAACCAACACCTTTACTTAAGACTTGTGTCCTATGTTGTATTTAAATATGAATTATTACAACTAACACCTTTAGTTAAGACTTGTGTCCTATGTTGTATTTAAACATGCATTATTACAACTAACACCTTTAGTTAAGACTTGTGTCCTATGTTGTATTTAAACATGCATTATTACAACTAACACCTTTAGTTAAGACTTGTGTCCTATGTTGTATTTAAATATGCATTATTACAACACCTTTAGTTCAGACTTGTGTCCTATGTTGTATTTAAATATGCATTATTACAATTAGTAACTTTAGTTCAGATTTGTGCACTATGTTGCAAATGGCTATAAACAGTTCTGTCCATCTTTTAAATTAATAATTTCCTCCATTTACATAAAAAGATGCATTGAATTCACCCATCATTTGAAATCAATTGTGGTGTCTTTGGATGCAAGTGTGTGAACTGAATTCATGTTATTATCTTCTCATATATTCTAAATAAAAATGAATTTTAATTTTACAAAGCATTATTAGTAAAACAAACTGACTTGATGTTATTATCTTCTCATATATTCTAAATAAAAATGAATTTTAATTTTACAAAGCAATATTAGTAAAACAAACTGGATGAACATATTTTTTAACATTGACTACAACAAGCAGGTGTGATTGACAATTGAAACCTTACACTCTAACAACTGCGAGTTTTTTTTTTATTCATTAAAATGTATTATCAAATTAATTAAATAAAAAAACATGAAACATAATCGATTTAATTTCCCATAATGATAAAGCATGAATGTTTATTAATGAATTTGTTTTAAGGTCACAAATCAACTGATCTATTTCAGTGTTACTCAGTACAACATTATTCTGACATATGACTGCAATAATTAGTAAAGAATCATGGTGATTTTTGGATGGAAATGTCAAAATTATACATTTAAGCTTAAATTCAAGCAATCCAGAAATTTGTTTCATGCCTGCATGGGTTCAGACTCGATTTGTCTCCCCCTTTTAAAAAGAAATTTTATATACCTACCCAATCACATCAGGATTAGGAAATATGTTCCTGTACATCACAAATTAAACGCTCCAGGAAGATGAAAATATTTGTTTTTCCCATCTATATACAATATGCTCTCAAAATATCAATAGGCATCTTCCCTACCCTCAGTGCAAACCATCTACAAAGTTTGATCCAGGTCTGTGATGTAGAACCAATGTTATTATGTTGAATGATTTTTCTTCTTCCAGTCACAATGACCTTGACTTTTGACCCTAAATCAATAGCTTTCTTCCTTACCCCAAGTGAAAAGTGTAAAGCCATCCAAAAAGTTTGCTTGAGATGTCCTGTAGAACTAGTGTTATTGAGCAGAAGTTAATTGTATTATTTCAATCAAAGTGACCTTGACCTTTGATCTTTTGACACCAAATTCATCACGATTCTTCCCACTCCAAGTGCAAGTTATCCACATAGACTGGTAGCCATAGATATGCAAAACTAAGTTTTTGTGTAGAAACCATTTTTCTTCTTTCATTTAGGTACCTTGACCTATGACTTTTGATCCCAAAATCAACAGGATTCTTCAGTACTATAAGTGCAAGCTTTCAACAAAGTTTAATTACTTTTGATCGTTAAGAACTTGAGTTATTATGTGGAAACTATTTTTTTCTTGTTAACAGCCATAGTGACCTTGACCTTAGAGTTTCTCAGCCTGATATTGATACAGGTTTTCATTACCCTACGTGCAAGGCATCCACATTAGTAACTATAGATAGTAGACAACTTGAGTTATTGTGTGGTAACCAATAGGTAATAGACTGATGGACATCATAATACACTCTGTCTTATGGTATATGTATAGGCAGATAGTAGACAACTTGAGTTATTGTGTGGAAACCAATTGGTAATAGACTGATGGACATCATAATACACTCTGTCTTATGGTATATGTATAGACAGATAGTAGACAACTTGAGTTATTGTGTGGAAAATAATAGGTAATAGACTGATGGACATCATAATACAATCTGCCTTATGGTATATGTATAGACAGATAGTAGACAACTAGAGTTATTGTGTGGAAAATAATAGGTAATAGACTGATGGACATCATAATACAATCTGCCTTATGGTATATGTATAGACAGATAGTAGACAACTAGAGTTATCATGTGAAACCAATTGGTAATAGACTGATGGACATTATAATACAATCTGCCTTATGGTATATGTATAGACAGATAGTAGACAACTAGAGTTATCATGTGAAACCAATTGGTAATAGACTGATGGACATCATAATACACTCTGCCTTACAGTATATGTATAGACAGATAGTAGACAACTTGAGTTATTGTGTGGAAACCAATTGGTAATAAACTGATGGACATCATAATACACTCTGCCTTATGGTATATGTATAGACAGATAGTAGACAACTAGAGTTATCATGTGAAACCAATTGGTAATAGACTGATGGACATCATAATACACTCTGCCTTACAGTATATGTATAGACAGATAGTAGACAACTTGAGTTATTGTGTGGAAACCAATTGGTAATAAACTGATGGACATCATAATACACTCTGCCTTATGGTATATGTATAGATAGATAGTAGCAACTTGAGTTATTGTGTGGTAACCAATTGGTAATAGAGTGATGGACATCATAATACAATCTGTCTTATGGTATATGTATAGACAGATAGTAGACAACTTGAGTTATTGTGTGGAAACCAATTGGTAATAGACTGATGGACATCATAATACAATCTGCCTTACAGTATATGTATAGACAGATAGTAGACAACTTGAGTTATTGTGTGGAAACCAATTGGTAATAGACTGATGGACATCATAATACACACTGCCTTACAGTATATGTATAGACAGATAGTAGACAACTTGAGTTATTGTGTGGAAACCAATTGGTAATAGACTGATGGACATCATAATACACTCTGCCTTACAGTATATGTATAGACAGATAGTAGACAACTTGAGTTATTGTGTGGAAACCAATTGGTAATAGACTGATGGACATCATAATACACACTGCCTTATGGTATATGTATAGACAGATAGTAGACAACTTGAGTTATTGTGTGGTAACCAATATTTTAATAGACCGATGGACATCATAATACAATCTGCCTTATGGTATATGTATAGACAGATAGTAGACAACTTGAGTTATTGTGTGGTAACCAATTGGTAATAGACCGATGGACATCATAATACAATCTGCCATATGGTGTATGTATAGACGGATAGTAGACAACTTGAGTTATTGTGTGGAAACCAATAGGTAATAGACTGATGGACGTCATAATACACACTGCCTTATGGTGTATGTATAGACAGATAGTAGACAACTTGAGCTATTGTGTGGAAACCAATTGGTAATAGACTGATGGACATCATAATACACTGTGCCTTATGGTATATGTATAGATAGATAGTAGACAACTTGATTTATTGTGTGGTAACTAATTGGTAATAGACTGATGGACATCATAATACATTCTGTCTTATGGTATACGTATAGATAGATAGTAGACAACTTGAGTTATTGTGTGGAAACCAATTGGTAATAGACTGATGGACATCATAATACAATCTGCCTTATGGTATATGTATAGACAGATAGTAGACAACTTGAGTTATTGTGTGGTAACCAATTGGTAATAGACTGATGGACATCATAATACATTCTGTCTTATGGTATATGTATAGACAGATAGTAGACAACTTGAGTTATTGTGTGGTAACCAATTGGTAATAGACTGATGGACATCATAATACATTCTGTCTTATGGTATATGTATAGACAGATAGTAGACAACTTGAGTTATTGTGTGGAAACCAATTGGTAATAGACTGATGGACATCATAATACAATCTGCCTTATGGTATATGTATAGATAGATAGTAGAGAACTTGAGTTATTGTTTGGAAACCAATTGGTAATAGACTGATGGACATCATAATACACTCTGTCTTATGGTATATGTATAAACAGATAGTAGACAACTTGAGTTATTGTGTGGAAACCAATTGGTAATACACTGATGGACATCATAATACACTCCGTCTTATGGTACATGTATAGACAGATAGTAGACAACTTGAGTTATTGTGTGGAAACCAATTCGTAATAGACTGATGTACATCATAATACACATCTGCCTTATGGTATATGTATAGACAGATAGTAGACAACTTGAGTTATTGTGTGGAAACCAATTGGTAATAGACTGATGGACATCATAATACACTCTGTCTTATGGTACATGTATAGACAGATAGTAGACAACTTGAGTTATTGTGTGGTAACCAATTGGTAATAGACTGATGGACATCATAATACACTGTGCCTTATGGTGTATGTATAGACAGATAGTAGACAACTTGAGTTATTGTGTGGAAACCAATTGGTAATAGACTGATGGACATCATAATACAATCTGCCTTATGGTATATGTATAGACAGATAGTAGACAACTTGAGTTATTGTGTGTTAACCAATTGGTAATAGACTGATGGACATCATAATACACTCTGTCGTATGGTATTTGTATAGAAATGACTAAAATACATTAATTGAAATTCAGAATTTTACAAAGTGAAGACACATGAAAAGAAAAATTCATAAAATATGCAGTAGTAAGCTCAAGTCAAACCATCATAACATGTAGGCAAAATGCAGGTATGTGTAACTTGCTTTTTGGAGACCAAGTTCACAATGACACAAAAATAAATCACAAATTATTTTACGAAAGTAAACAAATGTTAACATACAATGTAGCTGTACTGAAACTCTCAAATGCCACCAACTTCACAGGCAGAGAAAAGTTGGGAAAATCAAGGGGATAATGGAAGGAGTGAATTAATAGCATTGTAGTGAAAGCTTAAACTGAATAACATCTGGAAGGAGGGTAGCCATTTAGTGGTGGCAAAGGGAGTTTATTATAATAGTATCCTGATCCTGAAAGAGTTACTTCCCATATGTCTTAATTTTTAGGATTTATACTGTATATAGACAGCAGACATGAATGTTATCGTCTTCCAGGAGGGCTTGATTTGGAAGGTAGTTATATAGTGTGACAATAATGTCATTGGGTAATGATTCGGTAAAGAAAAACAAAAGCTGCCCTAATTTAAACTGTACATATTTATTGAGCTTGTGGCCTGACAATTTTCCAATTTCTCTCTCTCACACACAACCACAAAACTGATCACACACACATACACAGATACATGCAAACACTTATTTCTAATTGCTATCATCATTCAACTGATCAGTGCTGGATGGGCCTGAATGTAATGGTAGCATCCCGATCAGTCATTTCACTGTTATTGACAAGCATCATTTTCTCTGTTGGAAATATATCTTCTTTACTTTTAAACAAATGGAGTACATCATCCCTTATAAACACAGCTGTAGGTCTAAAAATCCAGTATTTCACACCACAGAGTATATAAATATAACTGTGCAATGGAATATACAAAATGATGTCACTTTGTCTCCCAAACTATTGTACCTATGATGCTGAGCAAATTCCTGAAAAGGTCCATAGACTGACCCTCATCTACAGCCTAGTCAGTACTTTTTATATTTTTAGGCCACAGTCAACGCCAGAAATCAATCAGTACTATAGATATTTTTAGGCCACAGTCAACACCAGAAATCAACCAGTACTTTAAATATTTTTAGACTACAGTCAACACCAGAAATCAATCAGTACTTTTTATATTTTTAGGCCACAGTCAACACCAGAAATCAATCAGTACTTTAGATATGTTTAGGACACAGTCAACACCAGAAATCAATCAGTACTTTTTATATTTTTAAGGCCACAGTCAACACCAGAAATCAATCAGTACTTTTTATATTTTTAGGCCACAGTCAACACCAGAAATCAATCAGTACTTTTTATATTTTTAGGCCACAGTCAACACCAGAAATCAATCAGTACTTTAGATATTTTAAGGTCACAGTCAACACAGAAATCAATCAGTACTTTTTATATTTTTAGGCCACAGTCAACACCAGAAATCAACCAGTACTTTAAATATTTTTAGGCCACAGTCAACACCAGAAATCAATCAGTACTTTAAATTAAATATTTTTAGGCCACAGTCAACACCAGAAATCAATCAGTACTTTATATATTTTTAGGTCACAATCAACACCAGAAATCAATCAGTACTTTGGATATTTTTAGGCCACAATCAAAAGAATATTTTGACCCATGTATCTGTTTTTAATAAAACCTGTCTGGCTTTCATAAATATGGCTCGTTATTGAACATAAACTCTTTTTTGTTGATTTTTGAAAAAGCCTCTGACAGCTTTCTTTCGTGTACAAAGTCCCTGTATATCTCAATGTGGGTCCTAATTTCCTCAACTGGATCCGTCTTGTTTACAGTAATGCTAAAAGCTGTGTATTAAATGATGGTTTTTAAAAAAAAAAAAATAATCAGAACTATTTTTTTTGTGTGGAACGTGTGGTAAGACAAGGTTGCCCACTATGCCCTTATTTATTTATATTATTAATCGAACTTCTATCTAATGCGAACAGAACACAGGTATATATTAAAGGTTATAAGCTTCATGAAAGAGAGGTCAAACAAACGTTGTTTGCGGACGATGTAACAATAATACTGGATGATTCAGAATTAAATTTTGATACAGCAGTAAATATTTTTGATGAGTTCAGAAAGATTTCGGGAATTGCATTAAACTGCAAAAATGTATCGTATTAAGAATAGGCTCTTTAAGGAGGAAAACACATTTCAACTATTATTCTAGTAAACCGTTTAACTGGACTTCGTAGAGTGCCAAAACTGTACTGATAACTTTCCACACACTTAAATTTATTACATGAACTGAATCTATATCCAAAGCTAAGAGAATTCTATACATGCCTTGAGAAATGAAAATGGCGAAATTGATCTCTGATTGGTAGAATAACAAAACCTAAATTGAAATTGCCAATGATTGATTCTACCAAATCCCACAGCTGAGAAGATGAAAGATCTCAAATATTTTTCGTTTAATATGGGGCTCAAAAACGGATCGAGTGTCTAGAAAAACTAAAGGTGACGATGGCTTAAAAATATTTCAGGTAGTGCATTACTTCAAACGAGAGAGAGAGAGAGAGAGAAAGAGAGGGGGGGTAGGGGGATTCACGTCCATTTACTACAGATTTTGTCTTGAATAACCCAATCTTGCAAGTTCCATAGTCTTACACACACTTTCCATGCTTTTGAGGGGCATTGGCACGATTCCTTGAAGTATGTGAACAATTATCTAATGCGTCCTACTTCACGTTTTACATGTATTTTTAAATTTGCAATGTACCATGCTTTCTCAACATCTTGTTTAGAAAATTGTCGGTTTTTGTTGTTTAAGGGTGAAATGATGAGACTTACCTCATTTGTTTTTTTGTTATATCAGATATTAAAAATCAGTCCTGATTTCTTGGTCAGCTGCTCACACTTATACTAGCACTCCACAAGACATATGCATAATGGTAGCCACATCAGAGGGGCTGATTCCAATTAACGCTTTCCACATCATATGGGAGTTGTCACTGTACATTAGTTATCTAAGCTATAATGATTTTGATGTCTCTTTTTTATCCCCCTGCAGTCAATTATGACTCTGACATTTGAAAATATATCTTTAAAAGCATTTGGTATGTTGTTATTATCAACATTTCATGAAGGCCGTTTCACTTGTTAGAAAGAATGGATCAAAAGATCTAATCGATCTGTTCATGGCATTGCATGTTGAGACTGATATAAAAAAAATCTAGCGACCAGATCCTCTAGCAGCGAACCTACTCTCAATTTCATAAGTACCATGAAAAACTCCAAACGAAATTAAATTGCACAACTCATAGCATATAAAACTGACTTGACTACTGTGAATATAATCTATTTTAGAAAAGGGCATCAAATTATTACATGACGTTCAAACACATTTATATTTATAGATTATGTTAGATATGTAACTTAGTATAGTTGCTTTTAAAATGACAGCGCGAATGGAAATTGACGCTGCAATTAAAATATCCTGAAAACTGATAAAAAGCTCCTTTTATACTGATTTCAATAACATTAAACCGTTCGTGTCACCCGATAACGCAGAAAAAATGTATCCCATACATCATCGACAGTTCAAGCCTTTCGTAATGTAATTTTTTGTACCAAAGAAGAGTGGCCAAAAGTTATTTTAAGATAGGGATGTATTTGTGAATTAGGTCTTTCGGAATTGTGTTCTTCTTGAAACTGAGGTGAGGCATGTACACCTCACAGTTACTTCACAGTATCTAGACAGTGAATAACAATAGTCGACTATCTCATAGTTACTTCACAGTATCTAGACAGTGAATAACAATAGTCGACTATCTCATAGTTACCTCACAGTATCTAGACAGTGAATAACAATAGTCGACTATCTCATAGTTACTTCACAATAACTATTTAGCCAAAATGGCTAAAATACCTTATGAAATGAATATACTCCGCGCAGATCAAACACACATATTCTATCAAAATTATCAAACACACATATTCTATCAAAATTATCAAACACACATATTCTATCAAAATTATCAAACACACATATTCTATCAAAATTATCTCCAATAACTCTTTGAGGATAAACCGTTGTAAACTAAACTGTTGTAAACGGAGACAGTAGACTGGAGGCGGAAAACATACTTGACTTTATATTTGATCTTTGTTTATCTCGTCTTAGTTATTAGCTAAGGCAACGGTAAAACAATGAGGAAATCTGATTCTTATTTGATATGTTTTAACCTTATAGGTGGGCGAGACGTATTGGTCTTTTCATTTCATTTGCTTTTCTTTTTCCTTCTTTACCGACGCAATCATCTGAAATTAGGTCAGGTTTAATTGGTTAATGCCCCGGAAAATGTTTGTGATTATTTAATCGTTTGTTACAAGCTTAAATGGAAATTGACAATGTGCAGTATTTGCAGACCTCTTGATGATACTTTATATTTGAACCCACTGTGTAATTTGGTCGATCCATACTTTTTGCACCTTTTTCTCCTCCCAAACTTAAGTGCAAAAAAACCCTAAAAAAAACTCTACACGCAGTGTCATGACCCCTCGTGTTATATAACCTACAACGTACAACTTATACCAGGCTTTTTCTTTGTCCTTGCTTATTGAAAGACCTATAAGCATAAGAAAGTTATTTTGTGTCTGAAAATATGTGTCATTGAGTCAGACTGAGGATTTTGCCACTGAGGGAGATAGCATAGGTATGACCCTTCTCTACGTCTTTGGAAATTAAAGTGATGTATGATGGCCAGTGTCAGTTTGCATTCATGCGGTAGGCATTTCTTGTAGAAAGCAAGGCAGCCTGAAAAATAGGGTTATCCATCCAAGACACATGGTTGTGCAAATATAAATCTTTAAGGTAATTCCATAAATTACAATAAATTATTAATCTCAAAATGTATCATTGGATTTCTTGCAAATTATGTGAAGCTGAAGAATAAAGTTTCTATGGTAAATTTTCAGTTTATATAGATGTATTTTATTGATTATACATTATGGCAAACATGCTTATTGTAACCCTTAACGACAAATAGATGATTGTCCAGCCGGACTTCAACTTTGTGTTACTTGATTGTCCAGCTTTAAGTTTTAGTCGTCCCATGCTACCACGCAATGAAGTTTTCTACCCTTGCACTGTAACAGAGTTGTGATTAATAGCACAGGTTTTGATAGATACTGTAATTTCTTTTCATATAAAACTGTTATTTTGGATACATTTTCAGCTTTTTCATGATGACATGTGTCTAATATGTGAACTAATTATCTATTCTTTTTAAAGATTGATTCCGACCTTATAAAAACCAAAGTAATCTAGAAATAAATTATCCCTCAGGTCCCCCACTTATGAAAAGACTCGTCCTGATGCACCACGTGGTCTATTACTCCCAAGGTTCATACTACTTATTCCAGTTCGTCATGGTTAACACAGTCACTGTATATACTACGTATGCTGCACTTTGCTTCAATGGAAGCAATAGAAGAAAACTAAACGAGGAAATTTTAAGTACGAAAAGGCACCTTTACGCGACTAATGCTTGATATGTGTACAGTTTGAAAATTATGCTTCTGAAACAAAAATGTTTATGGGAAGACAGACAGACAGACAGATGAACATAGTGAACATTAAGGTACTGCATGCAGGATTCCCACACTCTTCGAAAATAACACTTCCAAGCCTTTCTCTGGTTTTTTTGGTGAAACTGAATTTTAAAGGATCATCTATGGCACTAACTGAAAGGAATCGCAACATTTTGGCATAGGAAGTATGAATGAATATGAATAATTAAGTTTTTAGATCAACCCATTTTAAGACTCTTCTTTAACATTAAAGTTACAGTATGAATTAGACAACGGATCATGTACTAAAACAATTGATGCATTACTAATAAGAGTACTGTGAACGACACATTATCTGACCAACCTTGAGTCAAGGCATGTGGTAAACCACCCAAAAACTGTGGCCAAGGAACTTACTCTATAACAAATATTATTCTGCAAAACCCATTTTTATTTGAGGTATAATGACCTTGATCTTTGTTCTTTCGACCCAAAATCAAAAGGCCTCTTCCATTCCATAAACTTATTTCTTAGTAAATGCACAGGTCATCCACAGACTTTTATTAAAGGTACATGGTAGAGTACGGACATTTTTGTGCAGAAACCATTTTTTATTCTTTCAGTGACAGGGACCTTTACTCTTAACCTTTTGACCCCAAAATCGATAGCCTTCTTTCTTACCCGAAATGAAAGCCATGCACAGATTGGTCCAGGTCTGCGATGCCAAGCTAATGTTTTTTTCTGTGGAATAAATTGATCTTCTTTTAGTCCCAGGGACCTTGATTATTGACCTTTTCCCCAAAGTTCAAGCAATCTACACAATTTGGTCCTGGTCTGTGATGCAGAACTAACGTTATTGTGCAGAAATAATTTTGTCTCTTCAGTAGGAGTGACCTTGACATTTTACTTTTTGACCCCAAGATCGATAGGCTTCTTCGCTTTCCCAAGTGCAAGCAATCCACAAAGTTTGCAGACTGCATTTGGTGGAGAACTTGTGTTATTGTGCGGAAACAAAATTGGTAACGGACGGACAGTTGGATGGTAAACACCATAACATAATACACTCCGCACAGTTCTGGCTGAATAAAACAAATATAGAAGTATTGAAATTCATATAACTGTGGATTATACATTGTTTAAACTAAATAGTTAACATGACACAATTGTACACATAAAGTGCAAGGAGGGAGCTTTCAAATTCTAGGTAAATTAGGGACTGCTGGTATGGCTGTGACTTCTGACCTTTAGACCCCAGAATCACTAGGTTTCTTTATTATCCTAAGTGCATCCTATCAACAACGTGTGGTCAAGGAACTTATTCTGGAACAAAATTATTGTGCAGAATCCATTTTACTTTGAGCCACAATGGCCTTGAACTTTGAATCCCCCACCCCCACCCCGCCCCTAATCAACAGGTTTCTTCCATATAACAAGTATAAATTCTCCGCAAACTTTGGTCATGGAACATTGTCTATAAATAAAGTGTTTATGTAAAAACACTTTTACTTCTTTCAGTCACATTCATCTTGAATTTTTACCCTTCTGACATGCTTTGTTTTTATTCAATGTGCACGTCATCTATAAGCTTTTGAAAACTGAAATTTCGGTGCAGAAACCATTTTACTTCTTTCAATCACAATGCACTGGACCTTTCACCTTTGGTTTCCCCAGAGTTATAGGATGTTATATATATATATATATATATATATATATATATATATATATATATATATATATATATATATATATATATTTGGCCCAACGTGCAAGCCATCCTCTAAGTTTGGTCCAGGTCTGTGATGGAAAAATTTTATTGTCCGAAAACCATTTGTCTTCTTTCAGTCACAGTTACCTTGACCTTCGACCTCAAAATACATAGGCTTTTTCTATACAGCAAATTAAGCTTTCAACAAAGTTTGATACTGGTATGTGATGAAGACCTAATGATATTGTGCAGAAATCATTTTCTTCTTTCAGTCACAGTGGTCGTAAGATTGACCTACTGTTTCCAAAATCGACAGGCTTATTCTTTACGTTATGTGGAGCCAGGGTGGCTGAGTGGCGCAAGGCGTTCGACTTTACAGATCATTCACATCTCACCTATGTCCGCGTGGGTTTGAGTCTCGGCTCGGCCAGCGTGGGTTTGTAAGAAAGTTTGTCAGTAGCTTCCCGTGGGTTGGTGGTTCTTCCCAGATTCTTCCCGGGTTCTTCCTCCACCAAATAGATTGGCTGCCATGTATAACCTATCATGTTTTGAAAAATGGTGTTAAACCCACAAAACCAAATCAACCTTACAATAAGTGCAAGCCATCAACAAAGTTTGATCACTGTAGAAAGTGAAGACCTTTAGTTATTGTGTTGAAACTAAATTGGTAACAAACAGACTGATGTATGGAAGAACCATATCATAACATAAATAGCCCTTTCTTATAAAAATAGAAAAATAAGCATAAAGTATTATAACAGATAAGTCTTTAAAGTTTGTAAAAATTATGCCAATATACCGTCAAATATGACCACTGTTACTTAAAATAAATAATCCTATAAAAACAACTTCTCACTCAAACGTCACTCAACAAAATTTGATAAACTCTAAACAAATCTTGGCATTAATAGCTTTCTTATTTCTAAGATCAAATGTGGCCATTATAAGTAAAATTAGAAATAGAAACAACATAAATTTGACTATATCTGATTAAAAGCATTCTGGCATGGAGCCGATCCATCATCAAATATGGTCACTGTTACTAAAAAAAAGAGGAAACAAAATCTAGAACTACTTCTCATAAACTGCTCAACAGAATTTGGAATTTGACCAAATTTCATGGAAAGTATCCTAGTATAGAATACTTTATTGTTTGTACAAATGATGTCAATTTTCAATCAAATGTAGAAGTCGTTTTTTTTTTTATTTGACCAAAGTTTGCAGAAAACATCTTGGTGTAAATGTCTTTCAAATTTATAAATGCATCCTGGTGTAAATGCCTTTGAAGTTTATAAAAACATCTTGGTGTAAATGTCTTTCAAATTTATAAAAGCATCCTGGTGTAAATGCCTTTCAAGTTTATAAAAGCATCCTGGTGTAAATTCCTTTCAAGTTTATAAAATCAGCCTGGTGTAAATCCCATTCAAGTTTATAAAAACATCCTGGTGTAAATGCCTTTAAAATTTATAAAAGCATCCTGGTGTAAATGCCTTTCAAGTTTATAAAAGCATCCCGGTGTAAATGCCTTTCAAGTTTATAAAATCAGCCTGGTGTAAATCCCATTCAAGTTTATAAAAACATCCTGGTGTAAATGCCTTTAAAATTTATAAAAGCATCCTTGTGTAAATGCCTTTCAAATTTATAAAAGCATCCTCGTGTAAATGCCTTTCAAGTTTATAAAAACATCCTGGTGTAAATGCCTTTCAAGTTTATAAAAGCATTTGACTGTATTTACTAAAAGCTGAAAGTCCATGATTTCCCATAAAAACCACGTAAAAGAATTGTAATACATTTGATATAAAGTATTCTGGACCAAAATGCTTTCACATTATATACATGATCCTAATCTGACACTAAAAATGACTGATCTAACCAAAACAGGAAGAAAAATAAGCTTAAATAACTTATGTTAAAAAAAAATGATCAATGGAATTTGACAATACTAAACAGAACTGGACCAACTTTGACGTAAAGTACTCTGGGATAGATGCCTTTCAATAGAAGACAAGCAATGCTGATGTGCCGCCAAATATGGAGGAAGATACAAAAACTAGAGAAACATTGAACTCATTGTTTTCATAACAAATGCAGCTGGCAGCAATGGAATAAATTTAAACAGAAAGTATCCTACTGACCCAGATTTATTACCCAACTGCTCTTGCATCTCAGATCCACCTGGCCATCTTGTTGACGTCATACATGGTCTTATTTAAAAGTACTCTGTGGTGATTTTGGCATAGCTGAACAACAGTCCTGAGATGTTGTTAAAGTTTTTAGTGTTTAACTGGAAAGAAGTTTTGAAATATAAATTTGCTTCATTAAAATCTATCTGCCTGAATATATTAATGGGAGATAACCCACATATGGATGCTAATAGTAGTAATATCCTTGAATAGAATTTATATCATTCATACAACAGATAATTGTGGCAAATTTAGCAATATTACACAATATTTATGACACAATGCCCTTCTCTGTAATCCAGTGACAAACAGTTTAACCTCATAATATACACAGACAGCTGAGGACGAAAAAAAAAAAAAAGAAAAAAAAATCTGTGAATGTTTGTCCCCACAGCCCACCATTGTGAGGTTACAAAAGTTCCTATTAATGAAATCTGACTATGACCTTTAAGGCAGGGCTGTAAAGTTACTAGACAGACAAGGAAAGTAGCTAAGTGCCATCAAAGGTCATCAGAGGAATATTGCATAAAATTTGTAAGAAATTTATTGCCAAACTTAACTCTTTTAGATTAAACCTTGACTGAGATACATAAGACACCATCAAACTGCCAAGTAGAAGTGTATCGAGGTTCATCCCTGTACTTTAAACAGTTTGTATGCAATAAAAATGAAGCAAAAGAAAGGTAAAACTATTTACCTATGTCCTTGACCTTGAAGATAAGACCCCAAACGTGCAATGAAACACATTTTATAGTGACAATATATATTAGCATATCAAGCTTCATCCATTGATCTTAAACACTTCTAAGTAAGAAATTAGAAGGGCAAATTTGACTGAAACCTATAGGATTAATATCTGACCATGTCAGTGAAGTTAGAATGCCCACTGTGATACCAAACACACAAGCTAATGATGACATACTGAGTTTCATTCCTTAATCTCAGACATTTAAATCATGGCGGAGAAGGAAAGTGTAACGTAAACATTCAACGTATAACATATGACATTGATACTGATGTATGTATGCAAAGAGAAATAAGCTGTAGATGTCACAAATGGTGTTATGATTGACCAGTGTAGTTTTATATAAGACGAACCAGGTGTCGAAGCTTTTGAGTGTTTCATCCCTGCTTGTAAGACAGGTGGTTTTGATTTGTTCTTTGGTCATATGCACAGTTTACTGAACTTTCTGGTCATGTTTCAGCCATGAAACTTGGTGAATTAGTGTAGCATTCCTATCTTTCACAAGTTGTAATGTTTAGAGTTCACTGGAATTGGCACAGGTGGATTCACATCAATAACTTAATAATTTTGTTTTATTTCAAAGAACTACAACTATGAAGAACAAATGTGTGAAATTCAAGATCCATCAGTAATTGGATGTCATTTGCTTGGTGAACAGCCTATTACATGTAGATGTACCATAGAAAGGTTTCATCTCTTCAAGTCCAATTTTGAGTTATTGCCCTTTCCCCATCTATAATAAATCTCCACTACAGTAGATTCTTTTAACCAGTATAGCTTCAAGAATCATTCTTCATTTAGAAGAATTATGGCCCCTGAATACCCATCCACTCAAAACACATTCTTCTGTATCAGGCCATTGTCACAGAATATGTTGAGCAGGTTTGGATTTAGTGAAGAGACAAAGAAGTCATGAAAATGATACATTTATTTACAATGTATATATGTGTAGGAATTAATGTGGTCCTTCTCTATTCTGACACCAATAGCTAAAACAATGATATTTCAATCTTGTACTCAATTTAGATTAAACTAATATTCAGTACAGTTTGTCTACTCATGCACTATATACTACTGTGACATGGTAAATTCAAAATGAAGTACTGAGAGACTTTTTCATATGTTGCCCTGTTAATTACACACATTAGCTTGTGCATATAATATACATGGATTATAATATTATGCTAACAGATATGAAAGTTTTCTGTTCGCTTTGAAAAATATGAAACTATTTTGTTCATTTAATGAAATTGTGAGTCAATGTATATGTCATGATGCTATGATATTCACATACAAGACGAATGTATTAAATTGTAATGTTCACAAAACATATGAAAATATACTGTCCATCATGTAATATGAAGTTGTGACACCATGTCATTCATATAATGAACATGAAATTATGATGATAAACTATACAGTAACAGATATGAAGTTGCCCTTTTTCACTGTAATAGGGCATTTACGAGAAATGATCCAATATGTTACATTCTTTTCCCATCTGCCAAAGGATAAGCCGAAAAACTTACTTCCATGAGACACAAGTTGAAGCAGGAAACGTTACCTCCCATGCTGCTCAGCAAGACCAACATCAGCGGTTCCAACAACATTACTGGAGTCAGTTAAAATACACACAACTGAATCATGTAATACATGAACCATAAGCTGTAGCGTTTTTTAGTACAAACACCACCATATATTGTATGTATACATACACATAAAAGTCATGGATAAACATTAAAACTGTTTTATATTAAGAATGACTACATGGAATTACAGGATACATGAATCTATGTACAAGAAGAATTATTACATGGGATTAAGAAAAGGTAGAACACTTTTCATCCTTCACTATATACAACATACATAATTCTACCCAGCAGGTCAATTTCAGATAAAAATATGATTGACATGAAACAGACTATTTTAAATCTGATTGAATTGTTAATAATTATTTGCTCTTCTGTTTATTAATGATTTATGACCTTATTATTCATAAATTACTAGTGTCATGTGCAGGGAGAGGGTATTTATAGGTCTGATCCTGGCTTACTTCAAATAAATCAATAAATCTCAAGAAATTCTCCAGCAACATCTTTTGAGAACTGTATTTATGTGAGGATTAACATGAAGGTCTTTTTCTTTTTTTTTGCCTAAGTTCCAAACAATAAACAGCAGCAAGATACTAAAGATAAAGTGTGGTTACATGAGACAGATCTTTAAACATTTCATTCAAGATAAAGTTTGGTTACATGAGACAGATCTTTAGGCATTTCATTCAAGATAAAGTTTGGTTACATGAGACAGATTTTTAGGCATTTCGTTAAACTTGTATGATATTCATGCAGTTAGTTTATAAGTTTGCACTACTGTGTTTTTTTATATGTATCCTGAAGTTTTGTTTTCAGTATTGTTATTGTTGCTGTTGTTGATGATATCTGATTTAATGTCATTGAAGGGAGATGCAATTTAATGAAGTACGAAATAATGAAAAAGCTTATAGTATTCCATATGTTGGCTGTAACTAAGGAGTCAGACTGTAATCATGTTCTTTTCAATTCTGGTCCTACAATACTAAGTGGAAGAGGGAATAATTTAGCTTGGACAGGGAACTACGAGTCCCAGAAAAATAAAACAAAGTAATAGTAGCCAGTGATGTATTACTGTTTTTAAAACCTATGTAAGTTACCACCTATGCTGCCTGATTTGCTTTAATTTACTGTACATTCTACTTAGATATTGACAAAATTCCATGATACCCTGGCAAAGCTGTGTTTTTTCCCCAAGTTCCCTGTTACTATATGTACATCCATAAAATGACAAGAAAAGTTTTAAGTCATCCATCATTTTACTTTTTAACATAAATCACAGCACATATAATAAATATATTAAGTATTACTCTCCCCCCAATGAATGTGGTATATACAGTACAGTCATTGTGGAACATGGTAATCAATGTATCAAGGATTTTGGAAGAATAGATGAACACCAATGGAAGATACTCATACCCTGAAGTCATAGTTATATTGTCCAACAAGATAATGTTTACCATTGTATCAAATCAGTCCTCACAGAAAGACATATACTTTTCTTCAGAGATAAGTTTGATGAGGGGACTAACATTCACAGTCAGTGAGGTGTTTTAATGAAGAAATGCTATTTTAAAAAAAAAACAAACTGATGTACAACAATCGATATAAATTTCTTGTATTTCCTGGCATTTTCATTTTTTTATGCAGTAATTGTAAATTAAAATTGTAATTAAGATCTTATTATCATTAAATGATTACATGTATATAAAGATGACATGTTTTGGAGGGTGGGTGTGTAAAACAATTTCAATTATGTAATACATACCATACATATTATTGTATTTCCTGGCACTAGTCCCCAGTCCAAGGACACTACTCCCTCCTCCAATTAGTAATTGGAGGTCTAGAATAAACCAACAGTCTCTAGTAGGGACTGATGCTCTACTGGGTAAAAATAATTTCCAAGAAATCAAATTAAGACCATTTCTTCCTTTTAACAATGTTGACCACTTTGAATGATGAAAACACATGGTTTCACATCATTTAATCCATGCTGCAAGATGGTGGCCAGGTAAACAATTGCTTAGAAGTACTTTGTCAAAATCAGTGAATATCATATGATTATTCATTCATCTTGTATTTTTGTAATCATGGATATTGTTCATCTAAGTACTTAAATGCTTTTGGTAAATCCTCACTGTGACTGATGCTGTTAAAAATTGTAGTATTTTCCAAAAATACTTCCCAGAGTTCTGCATACAAATAACATAGTAGTAAATCTAACAATGTCAATACTGTAGAAAAGTTTCAATGGATCCAGTCTATTTAAGCTCTCTGGATTCATCCAAGAGGATATTCATGATGTGTTAGTAAATTCACACAGAAAGGTAATCCCAGACTTATCTACATCAAAGAAAATCAAGACAGTGTCCCTATCCATGTTAGGAACAACTCATCACTGAAACGGATGAATGAACCTAGGACTAATTTCCAACTCTACAAATACTCATAGCACGTGTCCTAAATCACTACTTCACATAAAAATAAAGTTAAATGTACTGTATTCCCATCAACAAATACCATTTAAGTTCAGGGCAGTGGATGCATGGTTTGGATTTAATGGATTTCTTGAACTGTGTTAAGTCATAAACAATAGATCTAACACCAGCACTGTGTCACCAGAATAATCATTAGCTTGGCCCATAACCGCCACTCTTATCTGTGCCTGTCAAGCAAAGCCACAAAAACAAACTCCTTTGCTCAAGTAGACACAAGCTACACAGGGTCTAATTCCTTAACACGCCCCTTCCCCTAGCCCTGGTAGACCCAGATACACTTCATCAAATTGTAGAAGGCAATGCCACTTATCAAGATAATGCAAATCCAAGTACAGGCAGGCACAAGCCACATAGTGCCTAAATATATAACACCTCCTCTCTTCAAGCTCTGGTAGACCCATATATACTTCATCAAAGTGTAGAAAACAATGAAACTAATCATGACGAGACTTCTTTCAAACACAATCCAAGTCATAGTTCACAGTACCACAGAAACTTATGCTCTAAGTGACTTGGTAGTTCTGAAGGAGATCTTAATTTATATGTGTATGTGTATGCATGTATATGTTATATATATATATATATGTATATATATATATATATATATATATATATATATATATATAGATAGATAGATAGATAGATAGATAGATAGATAGATAGTTTCAAGGCAACCCTGAAAATAGTTTAGGAGGAGTAGCGATACCAAATTTGCACTAACAGGTGGACGGATATCAGATGACAAATCAGCACCATTTTCATTTAGGACCATGTAGACATGGTGAAAACCCGATGTTGATATGCCCAACTATTCTGGAGGTGTAGTGATTACAAGATTTTCAAGACGGCTGCCATGCTAGCCATATTGGATGTCAGATCGGCCCTCTTCTCATTTAGGGCCAACTAGACGTCATAAGAAGTCTTTTAGTAAAAACCCCAGATCAATATAACTTTCTGTTTAGGAGGAGTAGCGATAAGATTTTCAAGATGGCTGCCATATTGAACTTCAGATTGGAACCATTTTCATTTACCACCAAGTAGACATCGTAAGAAGTCTTTTAGTGAAAACCCCATGCTGATATGACCATCCATTCAGGAAGAGTTACAATAACAAGATTTTCAAGATGGCTGCCATCATGGCCATATTGAAATCCAGAACAGCACCATTTTCATTCAATACTAACTACACATCATAAGAAGTCTTTCAGTGAAAACCCCATGTTGATATGACCATCTATTCAAGAGTAGTAGTGATAGTAAGATTTTCAAGACGGCTGCCATATTGGATGTTAGATCGGAAATGATTTTCATTGACGACAAAGTAGACATCATATGAGGTCTTTTACTCAAAAACCCCATGTTGATATAACCATCCATTCAGGAAGAGTTGCGATAACAAGATTTTCAAGATGGATGCTGTGGTGGCAATATTGAACTTCAGATTGGTACCATTTTCATTTAGTTCTAAGCAAACATCATAAGAAGTCTTTCAGTGAAAATCCAATGTTGATATGACCATCCATTCAGGAATAGTGATAACAATATTTTCAAGATGGCTGCCATAGTGGCCATATTGGACATCAAATCAGCACCATTTTCATTTAGGACCAACTAGGCATCATAAGAAGTCTTCTAGTGAAAACCCAATGTTGATATGACCATCTATTGAGGAGAAGCGATAACAAGATTTTCAAGATGGCCACTGTGGTTTCCATATTGGATGTCTGAGCAGTACCATTTTCATTCAGGACCAACTAGACCATGTGATGAATGTGCGTAAAGTTTCATGGGAATCCTCCAAGAAGTTTAGGATGAGTAGCGATAACAAACTTGTGCTAACAGACAGACGGACTAAGGAAAACAGACCATCCCATAAGCTCTTCTGGTCTATCACCAGTAAAGCTTAAAAGCAACATGATCCCAGTCTGACACCCAAGTACACTTCCATGGATTGGAATATCTTGCTTCTTTGACTTGGACAAAGACTGAAGGTCATCAAAGTGGAGAAGGGGGAAATTCCACAATAATAACAGGTACATATTACATAATTAAAATCAGTTTTACCCTACCACCACAAAACAAGAGTCTCTCGAAGGGACTGATGCTCTACTGGGTGAAAAGGATTTCCAGGAATTCAAGATAAGACCATTTCTGCCTTGTAACTGTCGAGTCTTGTCCCCATCTCTTCAGTGATAACAAGATTTTCAAATTAGTTGCTGTGGTGTACATATTGGATTTTGGCTTAGCACCATTTTCATTTAGGACAAAGTAGACATCATTAGGAGTCTTTTAGTGAAAACCCCATATCATAATGAATATCCATTCAGGGAAAGTAGTGAACACGATTTTTAAGACAGTCATCATGGCAGCCATATTTGGATGTAAGACTGGCACCATTTTCATTTAGGACTTGGTGAAAACCCCATTTTATAATCATCATCAATTCTGGGGGATTAGTGAAAACAAAATTTTTAAGACAGTCATCATGACAGCCATACTGGATGTACGACTGGCACCATTTTCATTTAGGACCAACTAGGTGTCATACGAAATCTATTGATGAAAACCCCATGTTGATCTAGCCATCCACTTGGAGATGAGTTGAGATAACAACATTTTTAAGACATGACATTCCCTTCTGGAGGAGTAACAATAACAAAAATTTCAAGATGGCTGCTGTGGAGGCCATATTGGATGTCAGATCAATTCCTTTTTCATCTAAGACCAACTGAACATTATAAGAAGTCTTCTGGTGAAAACCCCATGTCAATATGACTTTGTGATAACAAGACTTTTAAGATGACTGCCATATTGGATGTCAGATTGGCACCATTTTTATCTAGGACAAGCAAGACATCATATGAAGTCTTTTAGTGAAAACCCCATGCTGATATGACCATACATGTAGGATGAGTAGCAATAACAAGATAATCAAGATGATCCTTATGGTGGGACTACTGGATGTCAGATCAGTACTGTTTTCATTTAGGAGAAACTAGACAATCATAAGAAGTCTTTTAGTGAAAACCCCATGTTGATATGACCATCCATTCAGGCAAGTAGCAATAACAAGATTTTCAAGATAGCTGTCATGGTGGTTATATTGGATGTCAGATCGGCAGCATTCTCATTTAGGACCAACTAGACATCATAAAAAGTCTTTTAGTGAAAAAACCCATGTTGATATGACCATCCATGATAGAAAAGTAGCAATAACAATAGCTCAACATGGTCACTATGGTGGCCATATTGGATGTCAGATCAGCACCATTTTGATTTACTACCAACTAGACATTATAAGAAGTCTTTTAGTGAAAACCCCAATTTGATGTGACCATCCTTTCATGAGTAGAGATAATATTTTCAAGATAGCTGCCATGGTGGCCATATTGGATGTCAGATTGGCACCATTTTTATTTAAAGCCAACTAGACATCATAAGAATCTTTTGATGAAAACCCAATGTTGGTATCACCATCAGTTCAGGAGGCATTGCAATAACAAGATTTTCAAGATGGCCACTGTGGTGGCCAGACTGGATGTCCAAGCAGCACCATTTTCATTTAGAACCAACTAGACCACGGGATGAATGTGTGTGTAAAGTTTCATGGCAATTCTTCAAGTAGTTTAGGAGGTGTAGTGATAGCAAACGTGTGTTAACGGATGGACGGACGACAAACAACAGACCATCCCATAAGCCCTTCTGATCTATGACCAGTATTGCTAAAAACTACATGTTATTAATAGTAATACAATACCTGCTATTCAGGACATCATCCAAAGAGGAATGATTAAAAAAGGCACAAGATGCAGTAAAAGCCCTGACCTCAAAAGATTTGATTTTCATGAAAGAGACATTTCTCAAAACCAGATAAACTCTTTTAATATTCCAAACAAACCACCTCAAGATGGTATAAGCCAAAATATCAAAAGTACCTTTTAATGGGGGAGGGGGAACAGAAACGGTTATGACCCTTTCTTTTTCCTTTTGATTAAGCTAGATAGAACTATAAAACTCTGACTGAGCAAAGGAATCTATCTTGATCATTCCCAGCACATATATGACTGTGTGGAGATTTCAATTAGAACAGGAGCTACTGAAGGTAACCAATTCTAAGCCAGATGCCCTGGTAGGCAGAGATGGGATGAGAATCTCTGCTTGGCAAAGAAGAGAGAAAAGATATGAGCCAGGTGTGAAGGTGGTGGATTTGAGGATTGCTGTGCACAGAAGTTAAGGTACCTTTTGTGCAGTGACAATAGATTTTTCATCAGTGGTAATTCCGTGGTATTGTCAACCAACAGGATAAGAAGACCGCTGAACTACGATATCTGAGGCCACTGGGGAACCATCAGGATGAGCTGTGACTTGGAAGTCCTAACTGTGAAGAACCTAGGGACTATTCTGAAAGGTGGGAAGAAATAGGGGTACAGATGATTCAACTTCAGGGTGAAGGTGTCCACCGCCCAAATGGTCTGGTCTGGCACTTCAGAGACATTAAAGAGGAAGCTTGTTTTCCAGCTTCACTGTGAACAAGTTTACCATTGGCATTCCCAACAAATGAAAAAGTGCCTCTGCGAACAACTGGTATGGAGACCATTCTGTGAGTACTGCTTGCCCCTGTCTGCCAGAATAATCCTCTTGCCCAGAATATAGCAGAATCTGAGGGTAATCTCATTTAAAGCTAATGGACAATGAATGATGGACAACAGACCATACCGTAAGCTGTTCTGGTCTTTGACCAGTAGAGCTAGAAGTTACTGTAATATGATTGATGAAAATTAAAAAATCATCACTTTCATTCAACCAAAAATATCCATATGTAAATATTTTACAGATAATTCTAAGTTTGCATACAGTAACAGTATTACCTATTACAATTTAACTTGGCAGTGTTCTCTGTGATAAAATACATTAGCATTGAAGGTTACAAAACAATACAGAATTTGAATAAATAATTAATGAATTAAAATAAATTGTCAACTAGCAATCGGATACAAATAAAAATATTATCTGCTACTCTGAAACCTTTAATTCCATAGGCACAACTCCATCTCAGAATGATGTCTCTGGTTCTAATAATTCAAACAAACAAAATCACTGCCTGATTATTATTTTTGATTTCAATTTAAAATGAAACAGTAAAACTGATGCAAATAAACATTTATGAAAATGCACAATGCACATAAATGTTTATGTGTGAGTGAAAAATGATAAATTTACAAAAAAACAGTCACTGAATCAGCATGCACTGTGTTATGTATGTAAACAATACATACTGATAATAAAGTTTTCAACTTAACATTGTTCTCCATATTTTCCATGCAAATGTTCAGGAATTTCAACCTCAATTTACTAACTGGCCCTTGGTTCTGAAAGTCATCCCCTAGTTCTTCATGCATATGCATCAGACAGTCTGCTGGCACGAAACACAATCTAAACCACTTTAATCAGTAGTCAAAGAAATAAACTGTTCAGGTTGTATGTCACATAAATCGTCTTCCTAAGGAGATTCGCATAGTTCAGGACTTGAATCATGTTTCTGAAGTAAATCTGAATCTGTCCAGAGTTAGGGTCAAAATGTTTGCAAACAACCTGAATGAGAGAGTTCCTTCCATTCAAGTACATGCATGTTTACCACTCAGTATAAAGAGATGTTCCTAACTGAACTTGCATAATTCTTCTTAGATTGTTCCTTGATGTCAAGTTGTGGTATTTTTCTTGCTCACCTTCCAAGAACTATTTCTTTATTTGAAATAAACATGTTTAAGACTTGTTCTGAAACCTTTCCTTCATTGCTGAGATGGTTTTATCAGATGAAAGGCAGAAATGTTTGTGACTTACTAATCTGAGATTGTTCTTTCAATTCAATGGCACACATTTTTATCAATCAAAATCAATTTTGCCGAGATGCTTGTTTCAAGTAAGTACAGTTTGTGACTTTTTTGTGATGTACCAATAATTCAAGAGCATTTCCATTTATGAAATTTTTTTTAGACTGATCCTTTAAGTTCATGTGGGTTTATGTCTCATTATTTTCCAATGAATCCTGCAGCTTGAGTGCATTCACACCTATGTGACACTTGTAGATGTTTCCTTCAAGTCTAGTCTTAATGTCAAAACTTTAATGCATCTTCAACTGTTTCTTTCCTGACAAACCAAGGGTTTTATTTTCCTGAGGTAGGAGTTAGTTGGGACTGCTGAATCTTCAGTCTCAAACTCACAATCATGACACCTTATACAGAATTGTATCCACAATGCTGATGTTTACCAATCAAGTGGTATGATTTCTGCACCATAATACAGACCTGGCTGCTGAAATTGTATGGCACCAAATTTCCTGAGATACTACATTTTCCTTCCATACTCCAGTACTTTCTGGTTGCAAGTAGTTTTATATGACCATTTAAATCTGTCTAGACTCATCATGACAGTTTTTGACTCACTTTTATTGTTTTCTTTTTTCATACTGCCAGGTTTTGTTTTCATTATTTTCCCTCACTTTCATCACCTGTTTTCTTCGATTCTAAAGCTTCTACCCTAGATTGCAAAGCCTGTAATGATCCCTTAACTGTTTCGATCGTGCTGAACCAAGTCTTGAGGATATCCAGGTAGGATCCAGTAGGGATTGCTGAAACTTGAATTTGCTGAATTTCCTGAGATATTTCATTTTCAAAATTGGGGTCACCACACTGTTGACTGAGGGTTATCAATGTTGAGCTGATGCTGTTCCAGCAGGTCTGATATTCAGTGGTATTCATCTTGCATGACTTAGCATGTCCATACAGTTTGTTTCGGTCTTCTCGCAAACTTTTGATCATGCCCTCTTCCTGCTGACTCAGAGAAGGTACAATGTTATTAAAGAGAGCTGAAAGAAGTGTAACATCATAGTCTTCTATGTTTGTATTGCCTCCATTTGGTGGGAACAGGATGTCCATCTGGGACTGGTGTAACACCTTTCTTTTAAGAAGACTGTTAATGGTAGTCCTGTTTTTGGCAAGATACTGGTCCATGGTGCATGTCAGAGTGACTGTGTGATGACTTAATAATTGTCTCAAAACCCTGGATCCAACATCAACCAACAGATATGTGAGACGCATAAACCTGTCAGTGTCACCAGTTGGTGGGGGTGGCATGGGACTAGCAGAAGCTTAAAGATAAAGTTGTACAAAGACTTAGTACATATATACACATTCTGAAATCAAACAGATTTCTTTGATTATATATGAATTCTACCAACAAAGTATAGAGGATATTTGTACTGAATGTACACTTACACTATATTAACTAAGTATACTGGATTTCTAATGAATGTAAACTATATTAACAAAGTATACTGGATTTCTACTGAATGTACTAACACTATATATTAACAAAATATACTGGATTTCTACTGACTGTACTAACACTATATATTAATGAAGTAAACTGGATTTCTACTGAATTTATTAAGACAATACATAACAAAGTATACTGGATTTCTACTGACTGTACTAACACTATATAGTAATGAAGTAAACTGGATTTCTACTGAATTTATTATGACAATACATAACAAAGTATACTGGATTTCAAATGAATTTAGTAAGACTATATATTAACAAAGTATATGTATGCTGGATTTGTACTGAATTTATTAGGACTATATATTGACAAAATATACTGGATTTCTACTGAATTTACTAAGACTATATTGACAAAGTATACTGAATTTCTACTGAATTTACTAACATTATATTTTATATGAAATCATGATACATTAATTTCATGATGCAAAAGGTTATCTTCTGATTAAAGTTTGTCCACTGAAAATGAAATTTTATTTTACTGTGGATTTAAGACGTGTTCTTTTTTTCTTTTCTAACCAAATATCCATGATCATTATATTTTATATTAATATCAATAAATGCTAAGTGCTTTCAGGTCTATTTAAATCACATAATATAATTAAAGTGATGGTTTTACCCATGATAAAAACATTATATTCAAGGAAGTTTTTGGTAAAAGTCTTTCAATATTTGCTTTCTCTATTTTTATGTAGAATAGCCATGTATGATAATGAATAAGCATAACTTATACAAACTTGATGGAGGTCTTTATGCTAGGATGCTTTCTTGCAAATTTTATCAAACTCTGTTGAAAGAAATTTGAGACTTATTTCAATAGGTCTTCTGTGCTTTTATAATACCAGCCATATTGAATGGCAGATTAGCATAATTTGTATAAACCAGAGTGGCTTGATGCCAGGATGTTTTCCGTTCAATTTAGTAAAATTCTGTTGAGCAATTTGTTTTAAAGAAATTGCTTAAAAGGATTTCCTAGCAACAGTCATCAAATAGAATGATGCATTTGTGTTATTTAAGAGAATTTGAAAGACCTTCATGCTAGAATACATTCTGACAAATTCAGTTTAATTTTTTTGAGATTGTTTAGATGAGATTTGAAAGACTTGTTATATATTTTTAATAAAGCCAGCTACATTTGCAAAAGTTGATACTGTCTGTCAAATGTCCACATTGTTTTTGCAGCAGTTTTCAGCAACAAGAGATCATAAGGCTTTCTTTTTTTCATAATGACAGCCATATTTGAAGGCAGAAGGACTTGATGGCAAGAATCTTCCTCTGACAATGGGGTTAAATTGGTTTAGTGATTTTTGAGAAGTTGAGAGGCCATACAGTAAACTCTTCTGGTCCATGACCAGTAGAGCTAAAGAAAACACAATTACTTGCAAAGTGATAGTTATAATTGTATGTAGAAAATCTAATCAGTAATTACAACATTGCACATAGTATATGCATTCAATCAAAAGTTTGCTCAATTACTATCTCTTCATCTGCTCATTTATTTATTGGTGTACATTAGAGATGCATAACACTTTGACTTTGGTTGGACTAAGACAATTTTAAGTAGTTTTGTTCAAAATTTTATTGCAATGCAGATGCCTAACAATGTTTCAGTTTGGTAGGGCTAAGCATGACAGTATTTTGTCTAAAAGAACTTCTTAGCGTTAATATCATGAATGCCTCATTTTAATAATGTCTCAAAATAATAATTATTTATGGGTTTTGCAAACTCATCTTATATCCATAACTATTCAATATACAAGGAGTCTTACTTATTATAATTCTACTGTTGCATTTTTTCTTCAGTTGAAAGTTACAAACCAAGATCTTTAAGTTTGCTAATTTCTTTAACTTGTTCTACTAAAATGTTTGCATCTTGCATTCAAACTTTTTTTCTTGTTCAAATTTATTTCCAAAATGAACAATCTTGTGCAATTCCAACACAGTGATTCTCAATGGTCCTTATTATGAGTTACTTCCCTTATTTTTCCTACAAAGAGAGAGAGAGAGAGAGAGAAAGAGAGAGAGGTTAAGAGAGAGAGAGAGAGAAGGTATGTTAATAGAAAAAACGAGCTGATTACATAACATACACAGTGGGAACTTTTTCTTATTTCAGGAAAAGAGTGTCTCTGTTCAGAAAGTGCTTTCTGTTTTCAAAAGTCAAGAGTACAAGTGGCAAATGCCTTAAAATGAAGCCTGTAGTGTGTTGTCAAGCCCAGCTGAGATGTACAGATGTCACTCACAGTAGAAATCATCCAAGATCTCAATGACCAAATCCCCCCTCCAAAAACAAAAAAGTTTTACACCAAGTCTGATCACACCTTATTAAAAAATGCAGCCTCCAGAGAGTTCACATGCCCAGCCAGTTGTATGCAAGAATGTCTAAAGATGTCAATTATAATGAAAACCATCCAAATATTTTAATAATATAATTGTATACATCAAGTTTGGTCAAAATCTCTAAAAACTAAACCCCCTAGAGTGTTTACAATCAAGTCTTGACAGATGATATGAACAGACAATAGATGACTTGAGAGACATTTGTGACCACATTTTACATTGTCTCGTGTTTTACAACATTCACTGCAGGCAAAAAGTGAAATTACAGATGATCTTAATCAAGAATAGATTATAGTACCAAGTTCTAGCTTCTTATAACATTCATTGCAGGCGATAATAAAACAGATGATCCTGAACAAGAACCGATCAGTCATACCAAGTTCTGGCATACTAGTATTACAGTATGAATTGAAGGGAAGAATAAAACAGATGATCCTGATTCAAAAAAGATGATAGTCATACCAAGTTCCAGCTTAGTATAACATTTATTACAGACAAGACTAAAATAGATGATCCTGACCAGTATTGCGCCTTGAGTCAGCCCAAGGAATATTCTCCCACCCCAAAATGCTAGTGTTCCCATAAATTTAACAAATCTCCATATCCTGATCATTAAAGGGACAAAGTTACATAAAATGTGCCCCTCATAGCTCAACCAAGGTATAACACTGTCTGATCAAAAACAGATCATAGTCACTCCAAGTTCCAGCTTATTATACATTAACTGTATACGAGACAAAAAAAACAGATGATCCTGATCAAGAACAGATCATAGTCACTCCAAGTTCCAGCTTATTGTAACATTAACTGTATACAAGACAAAAAACAGATGATCCTGATCAAAAACAGATCATAGTCACTCGAAGTTGCAGCTTATTATAACATTAACAGTATATGAGACAAAAAACAGATGATCCTGATCAAGAACAGATTATAGTCATACCAATTCCTGCATTTTATGAACCAGAAAATGTAATATACTTACAAGGATCACCATCTCCAGATTGTTCCTGAAATTATAACAAACAACATTTTTACTTACAGGTTTTGGTATACATTTGACATTTGTTGTATCATATATCAAACTCTGACACAAAGTGTATGGGCAAAGTAATCTTAATTTTATCTTTTTCTAAGAGTATGTTTTTTTAATCATTACAACACAAACTTTAAATTCAAATTAAAAGATGGTATTCCTTTTGATATATAAAAGTGACTAAATTTACTCTTTCAGTGTCAGTGTCTTAGGTATTCAATTTTGATATAATAATATACAAATAATAACCAAGAAAAATGCACGTCACAATTTAATTGCGCATTAAATAACATGATGTAGATTATACTGTATAATGTGTTTATAATATATAATGTCATTCCATGCCTGATCATCTGATACGATTTGAAACCTCGGACTCTATCTCTTTCTCTCTCTCTCTCTCAAAATGGTGGTCACATTGGATATCAGACTGACACCATTACATCATAAGAAGTCTTTTGGTTTAAGCACAATGTCGACATGACCAGACATCTAGGAGATTTTCAAGATGGTCATTGTGGTAGCCATATTGGAAGTCATCTTACCAGCATTTTCATTTACAACCAACCAGATAACATAAGAAGTCTTTCCACAGAAACCCCATGGTGATATGACCATTCATTCTGGAGAAGTAGTGATAAAAAAAAATTCAAGATGGTAGCTGCAGCAGCCATATTTGATGTCTGAGGGGCACCATTTTCATTTAAGATCAACTAAACATCACAAGTCATTTAGTAAAACCTCATGTTGATATGACCATCCACTCATGAGTAGTAAAATAATGAAATTTTCAAGATGGCCACTGTGGTTGCCATATTGGATTTCTAAGTAACACCATTATCATTTAGTACCAGCTAGACATTATAAGAAGTCTTCAGGAGAAACCTCATGTCAATATTACGCTTTGTTCAGGAAGAATAGCTATAACAAGATTTTCATGATGGATACTTTGGTGGCCATAATGAGTATCAGATTAGTACCATTTTCAATTAGAACCAACTAGACATCATAAAAAGTATTTCAGTGAAAATCCCATGTTGATATGACCATCCAATCAGGAGAAGCAGCGATAACAATATTTTCAAGATGCGTGGCCATACTGGATATCAGTTCAGCGCCATTTTCATTTAGGAGCAACTAGACATCATAAGAAGTCTTCTCTTCTGCTGAAAACCCCATGTCAGTATGACTTTCCGTTCAGGAGGAACAGTTAAAAAAATGTTCAAAATGGCCACTGTGATGACCATATTGGATGCCTGAGTAGCACCATTGTCATTTAGGACTAACTAGACCATGGGATACAAGTTTGTGTAAAGTTTCATAGCAATCCTTCAAGCAGTTTTGGAAGAGTAGCAATAACAAACTTGTGCTAACAGAGGGGCATCGGATGATGGACAAACGACCATCCCATAGGCTCTTCTGGTCTATGACTAGTAGAGCTAAAAAGCAAAAGGAAAAAGAAAAATATCAAAGTAACTCAAAAATTGGTTTAGACTTAGAGAACATAATACCGGTATGTTGTGTTTTCAAGTGTTAAAAATAATTTCCTATAAAACTTCACTAAGCACCTTAATTTGCTAGTACTCACCTGGTCTTTAAACCAGAATTTCAACAGTCTGCAGGACTCAATTATGTTATCATGGAACTCACAGTGTACTTCTGCATTCTCTTTGAGAAGGGATACAGGGATCAGGCTGTTGATACTGACACCATTGTATTCAGGACATTGTATAAAATGCTCAAACTTCAGGCTCTGACCTAGTAATCCAATGATCTTAAGGAGCATGGTAGTGATGAACTCTTTCACCTCAATGCAAAGCTTTGAAGATGGAGTCTTATCCTTGATGCCCATTCTGGTGACTCTCAAAAAGATAACATACTCTCTAAAGTGTAGGGTCAGTTTGTGATTCTGGTCCAGCTGAAAGATGCAGCAGCCACAAAAGATCATATTCTCTTGCATATCCTCTTTCTTCTTTTTGGCTATTGGCCAATGAGCAATACAGGCTGCAAGAAGTCTGTGAAATATCGGAGATGGCAGGAATTTATCTATGAATACATAAGACAGGACTGACGAACTCTCCATCTGGTCATTTGGTTTGGGGCAGATAACCTCTTCTGGTGTTTTCTGCTGAAGCATGCACGGGGCAAGGAAGTAATTCTCCTCCTGATAAATGAATGGATTCATTCTTAATGAAGATATTTGGCAGAGAAAAAATTGTTTAATTTGCAATAAATATACAGTAAAACAATGTGAAAACATATACTTGAGGGGTCTAGGACTTTACCCCCCCTGTCAATTACCCCCCGGTCATTTACCCCCTCTGTACATTACCCCCCGGTTAATTACCCCCCCCCCCATTTCTTTGTGTAATGTTTTGTCTAACTTGCAGAACTTCACATCGTGCTGAATCTGGTGCATGTGTGTGTTCATGCAGAGGTGCAACTACAACATAATTTTTAACTTTGATCTTTGCTTTACATTCAGATACTCCGTTTACATTTCCTCGTCACTTTTCACATTTTTAACTGATTACACCTGCCGCTAAATCTTTCTGCTTTACATAGACATATCCATTAAGCATAAATTTTTGCTTTCCACATATACTGTGAACTTTCTCCATTGTAGAATTATTTCTGGTGATATTATATTTTTCAGAACTTATATATGTAGGGTTTAGTTATATTCAATGAGGTGAAGCCAACACAATAGTATAGATTGAGCACAGATTAAACTGCTAAAATCATTTTTATTGATGTGTAGCCAATACTAGTTTTCAGATTGTGTTTGTGAACACTTAATTAGAAACCATTTCTGCTCTAATTATATTCAATGAGGTGAAGCCAACACAATAGTATAGAATGAGCACAGATTAAAATGACTAGATAGAATCTTATTGCGGTAAAACAACACACAATGAGGTGAAGCCAACACAATAGTATAGAATGAGCACAGATTAAAATGACGGGATAGAATCTTATTGCGGTAAAACAACACACGATATGTTTTTGCATTAGTTACATTGCTTGAGCACAGGATATAATCATTTTGAGGTGAAACCAAGGCTGCTCTTTGTCCTCGCAGGGGGGTAATCAACTGGGGGGTAATATCCAAGGGGGGTAAATGATGAGGGGGTAATGGCAGGGGGGTTATGGCTGGGGGGTAATTGACAGGGGGTAAAGTCCTGGTTCCATACTTGAGCGATCTACTGAACTCTATCTAGATATGTTTTTCCATGTACTTTTGGTTATAATTATTTCGTATTTTTAAAAATATGTAATCGAATAGAAAAGTGCCAGTGACAAAGCCTTGTTCAGGATAACTGACGCCAATGTATCAGAAAGGTCCCTATTGATCAAACAAACTTGTGTCCCTAAGTGGATAAAACTTTTGCACATTTTGACCATTCTGCAGAAAAACATTGTCTGTAACCATTCCCAATACAGATGCAGTTTTGAATACATTAATACAAATTACCCATACACATATCAGGGAGCCGCAGTGGCTCAGTGGTTAACGTGCCAGACTCACGACCGAAAGGGTGCGGGTTCGAATCCAACCATCGGACCAGCCTAGGTCAGCTACCGTGGTTTGTTCTTGGGCAAGGCACTTTACTCCAATTGCCTCAGCACTAAATAACGTATGTGTTGCTGTGCCGTAAAGCACCAAACCAAACCAAAGCTTTACACATATCTGCATAGCTATATTATCTGCTCATTACTTATTGGGGCTATCTTGTCTTTAGCATAGCAGTTTAATCTGTGATATAAGGCTGGATTCTTTTTCTGTATAGTAACTAAACACAAAATTCACAACTAGTACACAATGTGATGCGGAGAAACAGTTTTTCTTCTTTGTAATATTTCCTGAACAAATCTATTACTTTAATTGGACCACAGAATAGAAATCGTCAAAGAACAAAAAAAAAAAAAAAAAAACAGTTCAAGATATGCAAGTGGGTGAAGCTGTGCCTGGGATTTCTTTGTGATGTATATGTTTATATGTGCAAGCTGTAAGCTTGTTATGCATATGTTTATATGTGCAAGCTTATTATGAGTAATGACATTCATGCATATGTTTATATGTGCAAGCTTGTTATGAGTAATGACATTCATGCATATGTTTATATGTGCAAGCTTGTTATGAGTAATGACATTCATGCATATGTTTATATGTGCAAGCTTGTTACGAGTAATGACATTCATGCATATGTTGATATGTGCAAGCTTGTTATGAGTAATGAAATTCATGCTTATGTTTATATGTGCAAGCTGTAAGCTTGTTATGAGTAATGACATTTATGCATATGTTTATATGTGCAAGCTTATTATGAGTAATGACATTCATGCATATGTTTATATGTGCAAGCTTGTTATGAGTAATGACATTCATGCATATGTTTATATGTGCAAGCTTGTTATGAGTAATGACATTCATGCATATGTTTATATGTGCAAGCTTGTTACGAGTAATGACATTCATGCATATGTTGATATGTGCAAGCTTGTTATGAGTAATGAAATTCATGCTTATGTTTATATGTGCAAGCTGTAAGCTTGTTATGAGTAATGACATTTATGCATATGTTTATATGTGCAAGCTTATTATGAGTAATGACATTCATGCATATGTTTATATGTGCAAGCTTGTTATGAGTAATGACATTCATGCATATGTTTATATGTGCAAGATTGTTATGAGTAATGACATTCATGCATATGTTGATAGGTGCAAGCTTGTTATGAGTAATGAAATTCATGCTTATGTTTATATGTGCAAGCTGTAAGCTTGTTATGAGTAATGACATTTATGCATATGTTTATATGTGCAAGCTTATTACGAGTAATGACATTCATGCATATGTTTATATGTGCAAGCTTGTTATGAGTAATGACATTCATGCATATGTTTATATGTGCAAGCTTGTTATGAGTAATGACATTCATGCATATGTTTATATGTCCAAGCTTGTTACGAGTAATGACATTCATGCATATGTTGATATGTGCAAGCTTGTTATGAGTAATGAAATTCATGCTTATGTTTATATGTGCAAGCTGTAAGCTTGTTATGAGTAATGACATTTATGCATATGTTTATATGTGCAAGCTTATTACGAGTAATGACATTCATGCATATGTTTATATGTGCAAGCTTGTTATGAGTAATGACATTTATGCATATGTTTATATGTGCAAGCTTATTACGAGTAATGACATGTATGCATATGTTTATATGTGCAAGCTTATTACGAGTAATGACATTCATGCATATGTTGATATGTGCAAGCTTGTTATGAGTAATGACATTCATGCATATGTTTATATGTGCAAGCTTGTTATGAGTAATGAAATTTATGCTTATGTTTATATGTACAAGCTTGTTATGAGTAATGACATTCATGCATATGTTTATATGTGCAAGCTTGTTATGAGTAATGACATTGATGCATATGTTGATATTTGCAAGCTTGTTATGAGTAATGAAATTCATGCATATGTTTATATGTACAAGCTTGTTATGAGTAATGACATTCATGCATATGTTGATATTTGCAAGCTTGTTATGAGTAATGACATTCATGTATATGTTTATATGTACAAGCTTGTTATGAGTAATGACATTCATGCATATGTTGATATTTGCAAGCTTGTTATGAGTAATGAAATTCATGCATATGTTGATATGTGCAAGCTTGTTATGAGTAATGACATTCATGCATATGTTGATATTTGCAAGCTTGTTATGAGTAATGAAATTCATGCATATGTTTATATGTGCAAGCTGTAAGCTTCTTATGAGTAATGACATTTATGCATATGTTTATATGTGCAAGGTTGTTATGAGTAATGAAATTCATGCATATGTTTATATGTGCAAGCTGTAAGCTTCTTATGAGTAATGACATTCATGCATATGTTTATATGTACAAGCTTGTTATGAGTAATGACATTCATGCATATGTTGATATTTGCAAGTTTGTTATGAGTAATGAAATTTATGCTTATGTTTATATGTACAAGCTTGTTACGAGTAATGACATTCATGTATATGTTTATATGTGCAAGCTTGTTATGAGTAATGACATTCATGTATATGTTGATATGTGCAAGCTTGTTATGAGTAATGAAATTCATGCATATGTTTATATGTACAAGCTTGTTATGAGTAATGAAATTCATGCATATGTTTATATGTACAAGCTTGTTATGAGTAATGAAATTCATGCATATGTTTATATGTACAAGCTTGTTATGAGTAATGAAATTCATGCATATGTTTATATGTACAAGCTTGTTATGAGTAATGAAATTCATGCATATGTGTATATGTACAAGCTTGTTATGAGTAATGACATTCATGCATATGTGTATATGTACAAGCTTGTTATGAGTAATGAAATTCATTAGAAAAGGACACTATATTAATTTAGTCCCTATGGAATAGAATTTCTCTCTGAAAATGTAACAATGTGCAAAATTGTTTTCAGGTCAGTGACACAAGTTTGCATCCTATTAAGATGGGACCATTTTATGACTTTGCCAGTGGTCATCCTGAACAAACTTTGTCTTTGGCATGTCTCAATCAATTTAAAAATAATAAAGTGTCACCAAAAAGCATGTAAAAATATTTAGAGAGCATTTAATTTTCCTTTTAATAAATGTATGTAAAATATTATTCAATTACATGTTTAATTTAACAATAGTTCTAACTAGAGCTGTGACAGAGACAACAATCCCACTGGTACACTGATGCTTGTGTGACACTGGTGATAAAGCATTTACCGGTAGTGTCAAAAAAAGTATATCACTGTGACCTATTTTTCTTGAATAAGGGCCACAATGATGCAAGAAACAGCATTATAATGTTTCATGTTGATACCATGCCTAGAGCTGGAAATTTGCCAGGGAAACAAAAACTTAAGGGCATTAACCTGTACACAACAAATAAGTGTAAGGAAAGTAGGTTACTTTGACCAATTTTCCACTGGGGTGGCTTAGAATAATGCAACGTGCAATCTAACCAGATTCAATGAACACAGCACACCTACAGCTGGAGATCTGCCAGTAAGACAGCACATTTACACTGGGACTAACTTGTAAAAAAAACATTCAATGCTGTACAAAAAATAGGTCACTGTGATCTGCATTCCCTTGTGTAGTTCATACTGATTAAAAAAACACACTAACCTGATTCCATTAACATACAATGCGTACATCTGGAGTTTCGTTGGAAAGAAATAACTTTTGGTATTGGGGTTAACCTTTTAATAATAACAAAATGATTTTGTGTTGAAAAAGTTAGGTCACTGTGGCAAACCTCTCGTAGAGTGGATCACAATGATCCGATGAACACTGTAACTAACTTCCATGATAATATAATGCCTAAAGTTGGCAGCAATGATAATAATGGAAATAGTGAAAATAAAAATTATCAAGTGGTCTATATAAGAAAATATACTTTAGCAAGAAACTAATTTCTCTCTTGACAAAATGTAAATAAAAATGATTCAATTCTATGCTATGTGTAACTTTGGTTATTAAAAGGAAAGGGCATATTTTGGATAAAGTTAGTCCAATACTAGTACTACTACTACTAATAATACATCATAATTTGTCCAACATTTCCTACTTTTCATTTCTTTGCAAAATTATGTGTTTGTAGTCAATTACTTCTTTGCACACTTTGGTCAGATGAAGAGAGAGAATTATTTGACTACTCCTTGCTTGCACTGAAATGTTCAATTTATATACTTACCGGGTAGTTGATTTTAATAGACACTGATAAGAACCGATTTAAAGTTCTTTTAGCTTTTACCTACAGGAAGGCCATTTAGAAGTACAGCTATCAGAAGCTTAGTGACTTTGACTATGAAAGAAAGGGAATCAACCAACTTTCATCTCACTTTAATCCATATATCTCAAACAGCTCAAAAGTTAAATGATGGAAATTAAAGTGTGATCTAAAGCTTAAAATAATGACCAGTAACCCTGACCTTGAAGAGAGGAATGCACAATGTGGTAGGTGACAGACCTTATAGCAATGATAAATTAGTATATCAACTTTCATTACTTATTCTAACATAGCACAAAAGCTTTCAAGCAGAAAGGAAAGTGCAATAGAGAACTTAAAATACTGATCCACAACTCAGCATACATTTTTAATGAGTATGTTTAAGTATACTAAAGTACATCCCAAAATGTCCATTGGTTTCAAAGTTATAAAACTGAAAGGAAAGTGTGATGAAAACTTAAAATGTAACCTGTGATCTTAAAGTGGCCGCACCCCCCCGCCACCCACACACACACACCAATTTGATATGTGACACACCTTTTTATGATGATGCAAGGAAGCAAGTTTCATCTCTTAATCTAAAAATCTAAAATTGCATTAAAGTTATAATGGAAAGAAAAGTGTGGGAAAAAAATTAAAACATCAATCCCTGACCTTGACCTTGAAGACAGGACATCCAAATGTGATATTCAGCACACATTTTCATGGTGACCAAAGTAAATCAAGTTTTATCCCTTCATCTCAAATGTCTTAAAAGTTAGAGGGTGGAAAGAAAATCTGGGACAAAACTCAAAATACTCTAAAATATGTAGAATATACATGAAAACAACTGTATAGTGTGTATGGGACATAAACACACATTAACTTTCTGATATGTTTGTAGCAATAATAAGAATAACTATACAGTGTGTATGGAACATAAGCATACACAAGCTTTTAGATTTTTATGTTGCAATAGTAATCAAAGTTGTGGATACAATCAAACAAAATCAAAACGACATAAAATTTGCTAATTGGATGATTAATCCATTCCTAAATAATTAATAAACATTTGTATATACATGTATTTACTTAGTTTTAATTCTGCTGTATGATTCCTGCTAATTTGTCCTTTTTTATCATCATTCACAATGAGCTGTTTAGTGTGTGGTTGATTTGTGTAAAAACTTCACAAATAGTTCATAGTGACACATTTCACCAGCATTAAGTACAGACACCATTAATTTAACAAGAGACCCAAGTGAGTCGGATATTGTTCACTTAGTCATTTCAGCAGTTAACCATTTCTGTCAGCATGCTTATGTACTATTATGGGAACACAACATATGTAAACTTTCTCTCAAATTTTATATCATGTTGATTTTATGCAATTATAAAGTCTGAGGAAAACAAATTCCAAAGATAAGGCATAATGAATATGCAGTGTTTCTTGCATATAATTGAAGTCAGTGAAAAGCTTGAAAGAAAACTAAATAGCAAGTTTTATAAAAATTGAATGAGAAATATAGTCTCTAGATCTAAAGAGGAAGCAGGCTCATCCAATCATATGCAGATCCAATTAATTAATACATAGTATAGAACCAGTCTACGAAAATGACAAAGTGTCCCCCACATCTGCATACTGCTGCTATCTTTACAACTGACAATATGTATTTCATCTTTCTGAAATCAAATTTCTCAGCAATGAAAATAGAAGATTCATCCTTTTCATTCAGTCTAAATACTTTCACCCTTTTTCTTGTAAGCTTGTTCTTGTTGACAGCGATTTGCACTTTTGCAGTAATGCATTCCTTCATTGGCAACTACTGTCAAACTAATTTGCAGCTTGTACACAAAATACTCTGTTTGCAAAAAAAGTAAGCTTGTGACATGACTGACTGTTTGCAGTCTGGTACCCTATCAAATACATTTTTTATTCTATGTGACAGTAGCCATGAAGACTATTATACCATGTTCACTTTTAACCTGATGTCATGCTGACTTGAGCTGAATAACACTGTGTTTCTCAGTGGCTAGCTTTTGTCATCTGGATAATTACAAATGGTAATAATAACCAATACATTTTTATAGTGACAAAACCTAACAACAAAAAGAACACAAAGCAGTAAGAATGACCTTGCTCTATGATCAAACTTTGTAATTATCAAAGGGAGGAAATCTAACAACTAAAGAACACAAAGCAGTAGGGACAATTAGATTCTGACCTTGCTCTTTGATCAAGCTTAGTAATTATCAAAGTAACAAAAACCTAACAACTAAAGAACACAAAGCAGTGAGTATAATCAGATTATGACCCTGTCTCTTTGTATGGAGTAAATTTAACTACTTTATAGACATGCTGGAAAAAATGTCATTGTCAATTTAAAATTTAGAACCCTCCCCCCAAAAAACAACAAGAGTCCATCAATGGGACTGATGGTCTACTGGGGGAAAAGAATTTCCAGGAATCCAAGAAAAGACCATTTCTACCTTTTAACTGTCGAGTGCTGAAACCATCTCTCGATATTCTTCAGCAATAACAAGATTATCAAATTAGCTGCTGTGGTACACGTATTGAATGTCAGCTTGGCACCATCCTTATGTAAGACATGTAAGACAAAGTAGACATCATTGGAAGTCTTTTGGTGAAAACCCCATGTCATAATGATCATCCATTCAGAGGGAGTAGTGACAACAAAAATTTTAAGACAGTCATCATGGAAGCCATATTGGATGTACGACTGGCACCATTTTCATTCAGGACCAACTATGTATCATAAGAAGTCTATTGGTGAAAACTCCATGTTGATATAGCCATCCATTTGGAAAGGAGTAGAGATAATATTTTCAAAATATGACTTTTCATTCAGGAGCAGCAATAACAAGATTTTCAAGATGACTGCTGTGACGGATGACAGATGGCAAAGAGACCATCTCATAAGCTCTTCTGGTTTATGACCAGTAGAGCTAAAATATGTGAGATTTTCATCTGTAAACCCAAATTAGTGTCCACTTGTGAAAGGTAAATTTGACAATTTTAGCACTAATATCATAGCTACATTAAATGGATGGCTATCCATGAGGGGCAATTCTGAACACAAGATCGTTGATGCAGAGGGACTCTGGTTATATACAGTGAGTGGCCTCTCATCTGGTGAGGGGATGTTTTTAGGAAAGGATCCACTGCATAAGCTTACCTACCAAGTTGGAGCAAAATTCATTTGTAGTTCAGCCTCCTGGTTTTAACAAGGGCAACTAATTGGATCCAAGATTACCTTACTATTATAAACAGATTTTGCTCATAATCTAACTCATCTAAATTCTTGAAAATGTAAGACTATTTAACAAGTTTCATCCAACTCTGATAAAAAAATCACTTACTGGATTGCTGACAAGCTCAACCACTTAGATACAAGATCAGAGTCATTAATATGCATAAAACAGAGTCACCAGAGTGATGATAAACTCAGCCAATCATATACAACATCATCTTATTAACATGCATGGATATCACTTAAAATTGATTTGATCCAAGATCTTGACGATTTAAGTCTAAATGTATTTATCAAGTTTAACTCCAGGCCAAGGAATAGGAGGATGGATTGTCATGTTTCAAACAATCTAACTGATTGGAGAAAAACTGATTTCAAAATGTCCACTGTATAATCAATATGGATTTTATAAGTTTCTTCAGCAGGAAATCTATTTCTATTTGTTTTGCTTACCAACTTCCAAACATTCTCTCATCATGGACTGATTAATTTTAATGTGAAGTAGAGACTGTTTTAGTCTTTAACACTGAAGTAATCATCATGAGAGACTTTAATACTGACTTCAGTACGAATATTAATACAAACTGGCTCTGTACAATTACATGACTTTATATTGGTAAACACCATTCCAACAAGAGTTATAGCTTGTTTTATTACCCTGATTGATGACACCAACACTACCCACTCTAACAACCTCTACAAGATTAACATACACTGTATCTCTGTTAGTGATCAATATCTCATTTGTGCTACTCTTAAGCAGCAAAGCGCCAAGAAAAACAAGATTCCCTGTTGAGTGTTGCAATCATCTCTTATATCCTTCAGTGAAAACAAGATTTTCAGATTAGCTACTGTGGCACATATATTGGATGTCAACTTGGCACCATTTTCATTTAGGACAAAACAAACATCATTAGAAGTCATTTGGTGAAACCCCATGTCATAATCATCATCCATTTGAGGTGGAGGTGGGGGGGGGGATTAGTGACAACAGGATTTTTAAGACAGTCATCATGTCAGCCATACTAGATGTATGACTGTCACTATTTTCATTCAAACCAACTAGGAATCATAAGAAGTCTATTGGTGAAAAATCATTGTTCATATAACCATTCATTTGGAGAGGAGTACAGATAACAATATTTTCAAGATATGACTTTCCATTCAGTAGTTGCAATAACAACATTTTCAAGATGGCTGCTGTGGCAGCCATATTGGACATCAGGCTGGCATCATTTTCATTTAAGACCAACTGGACATCATAAGAAGTCTTCTGGTGAAAACCCCATGTCAATTTAACATTCAGTTCAACCAGAGTTGTGATAACAATATTTTTAAGATGGCTGCCATGGTGGCCATATTGGATGTCAGATCAGCATCAATTAATTTAGTACCAACCAGACATCATAATTAGTCTTTCAGTGAAAATTCCATGTAGACATGACCATCCATGTAGTAGTAGTGATAAAAAAAAATTAAGATGACCATTGTGGCTGTCAAATAGAACATCAGATTGGCACCATTTTCATTTGGGATTAATCAGATGTCATAAGAAATCTTTTAGTGAAAACTTCATGCTGATATGACAATCTATTCAGGAAGAGTAGCGATGACAAGATTTTTAAAATGGCCACTCTTGTGGCCATAATGGTTATCACATAGGCACCATTTTCATTTCGGACTAACTAGACCCTCGGATGAATGCTTGTGTAAAGTTTCAACCTAATCTTCCAAGTAGTTTAGAAGGAGTAACGATGACAAACTTGTGCTAACGGACGGACGGTGGACAACAAACCATCCTATAAGTTCTTCTGGTCTAAAAATTAATGGAATTTCTTTTGGAAATGTAAGAAAATATTAGCTCATTAAATTTTTCTGAAACAGACACAGATCATGATTTGTCTATCTGGAACCACTGCTTTCTAATTATCCTAAGAAAAGAATGCTCCCATAACAATTCAAAGAATTAAATGATGGAAAACAATCAGATTGGTATGCTAGTGAAATTGCTGTGGTGCAAAGTAAATAAGACTATTATCATAAATGTAAAGATTATCGTTTATGGCAGAACAAAGCCGAATCCCTACTTATAAAAAATAAGTACTCTTTTTTCAAGAAGCCATTGCTCTAACTCTGATAAAATATCTATCTGTAATCACCTAAGAAAATTAACTTCTACACAGTCAGTCCTTGAATATCCATGTGAAAGTACAGCTAATGCCACTCGTTACACCGATGATCATGATATTGCAAATCAAATGAACCGCCTTTTACTAACATTTACCAAACACTTGATCAGTCTAATTTTACAGAGCATAACATAGATAAACTTACTGACTTCTAGAATGAAAAGCTACCCAGTGTTGTAATTTTCAGTATCCCCTAATCACAGTAACTGATACTATTGATATTATCACAAAGACAGATGCTAATAATTGGCAGGTTTTCATGGAATTCACTAAAAAAATTCTTAAAATGTTGTCCCAGGCAATCTGGTTCATTGAAATATATACTATAATGAAGTTTCACTCCTGGAAAATGTCCATAGTCATTGAAATTAATCAAGTTATACGCAATTCTTAAATAAAATGAAAATATTATGACACATCAATCTAGCAACTTCTCCATAATTCTGACAAAACATTCATGTGAAACTGCCTTGACTGAACTTATAGACCAATGACTAATAGCACTGAATTTCCAAATAATTTATCTGAGCAATATTCCTTGTTCTTAACAAAGCATTCAATTCAATTAATTTAATTAACTACTTGATGCTTATTAAGAAATTATCAGCCTATGGAGGTAAACAATGCAATGGTAGCAGGTAAGTATTATATAATTAAAATTAGTTTATCCCCCCTCACAAAATACAATAACAGTAATACAATACCTACTGCTATTGAATTGCTGAATTCAAAAGTCAGAAGGGAGGCTGATGACCTCAAAAACAGTAACTGGTATAAGAAAAATGCATGAAAGATTCAATCTATGCATTAATGAGACACCAGTCTCTGAAGCTCAAAATGCCTGATGAGATCAGATATGTGAGGGTCTGACCCAATGGCATAACCCCTAGAGAACTTGGGAGTGTTTAAAAGGTCTGCCCTATAGCCCCTAATGGTAGAAATAGAACATTCTATTCCCTTGAAAAGGAAGCGAAGAAAATCTGCTACTGCATTTAAAGGGTGATATCTGGGATAAACCCATTTTGTTCTGCACCAATTACAGAAGGGGAATAGCTAGGATCAACCCATTAACTACTGCACCAATTACTAAAACGGAATCGCTAGGATCAACCCATTTTCTACTGCACCAATTACAGAAGGGGAATAGCTAGGATCAACCCATTTTCCACTGCACCAATTACAGAAACGGAATCGCTAGGATCAACCCATTTTCTACTGCACCAATTACAGAAGATTTTCTACTTGGTATTGTAAACTCTGGAAGCTCATTGCATCAAAGCCCAAGTGATGCAGTTGGCAACCTTGCTCAAAAACTGGCTTTGGTGCATCCATCATTTGAGATGAACCAAGCATGAAGGTGGAGTCTGCAGGTTGTTGTGTAGGAGACAGCCTGTGCTGTGACAGTAAGTCCTTCCTCTGTGGTAATCACCTTGGCTCATCTACCAACAGGTCGTGTAGATTGCTGAACCACGACTGTTGTGGCCACAGGGGGCTATTAGGATGAACCGAGATATGAAGATTCTGACTCGGTAGAGAACATGTGGAATTATTTTCAAATGTGGGAAGCCGTAAGCATGCAGATGATCCCATTTAAGACTAAAAGCGTCCACGATCCAGGCTCTCTGATTGGAAAGGCATATTGAGGAAGTTTGTTGCTCAGTCTCAAAGCAAACAAGTTCACTACCGACCTCCCCCAGAGCTGAACAAGGGCCTCTGTCACTGACTTGTGCAGGGACCATTCTGTGAGGATAACACAATCCTGTCTGGACAGTTTGTCTGCCATGATATTCCTCTTGCTGGAAGATGGTGGACTCGGAGAGTGATCTCCACTGGGATTACCAATTGGAGAATGTTCCAGACGTAGATGCAAAGAGATGGAGCATGTGTACTTCTTTGATGCCTGGGGAATACTACTTCTGATGTATTATCGGAGGCAATCATATAATGATACATGATGAGGCTGATACACCCCTGGTGGGCTAGAAACACTGCCCATATTTCTAGGTTGTTTATATCAAGGGTTGCCTCTTCCTGAGATCACAGTAGTAGCAGACTTCTTCAGACCCCTCTTGGGAATTGTGGGGGTCATCCTGAGGAGAGGAGGAGGAAGAGTGGCCTTTCTTCCTCCCCTGATATGTGTGGTGAATTTCCACCGATTTGCACACATCATCAGACCAAAGGCAACATATCAAACAACTGTCTGTTCATGCGCAACGAGTCGCAAGGGGCCTTCTTATGTCCCCACTTACCCATACTTTGAAACATTATTGTCCTGAAGAAAATGGAAGAACAAAAAAAAAAAAAAAAAAAAACAGGACCTACAAAAGGGTAAATGATACTTGTGCCATAGGAGTCAGACTGGGATTGTGTTCTTTTCAATTTTGGGCATAAAAATACTAATTGGAGGAGGGAATATCAACTTGCACTGGAGACTTAGTGTCTTGGAAAAGGAAAGCAATGCAATAGTAGCAGATAATGTACATGTATTACTGATATTAAACTTAGATCTACCACTATTAATGAAGTCCAGATTCCAAAGTTGAGAACTAACAATTTCAAAAACATTTTTACTGTATCAGCATCTGCCTTTTGGAATTCCCTACCCCTGTCAATATTTACTTCAAATTACAATTCTTCATTGAAAATTTCATTAAAGAAATTCCTTCTTGACCAGCTGTATATTATATTAAAGTGTGCCACTTAAGAATTTTACTACTATATCCAGATATAATGGGTATGTGCGTAAGTATGCAGGTGAACAAAATACATGAGGTTAATAAACATTATTTGTATGTATCATTCTGCAATTAAAAGTCATATGTGTGTTTTATACTACAGGTCTGTATGACTACTGACAAGTTTAAATTTGTATACCTTTGGATAGTATATATTCAATTGTTCACCTGTTGACCACATGATATATATATATATATATATATATATATATATATATATATATATATATATATATATATATATATATATATATATATATATATATATATATATAATATATATATACACACACACACACACACACACACACACTCCTATTAACATAGCTTTAAAAGTGCTGGTATAAAACAATTTGATACACCAATACTGTTGGTATATCAAATTGTGATCAAACCATGGCATATGAATACAGATATACAGTAAATATGATTTCAACAGTACATGTAGGCTATTGCTTTTATACTCTTGAGATCAGTGATGAATTTCCAAGCTCAACAAATCAGAAGCACAATCACCTCATTAACAAATGTGTACTTCATTAATTACTGAACTTTTCTGAGATTTTGATGATATAAGCCCATATTTCAAGTTGTATCAAAATCAGATCAGAATTAATGTCTTCAGAGTGATAACAGGCTCAACCAATCAGATGCAAGATCACCCATTTAATATGCACAGATCTTGCTCATTATCAAACTCTTCTGAGATCTTGATGCTATAAGCCCATATTCCATGTTTCATTAAAACTGATAAGAAACAAAGTCTCCAGAGTGGTAGCAAGCTCAGCCTATCAGATACACAATAACTTCATTAATAGCTAAGTTCTCAATTATTCAGGAGAAAACAATAGGCCAGTTTCACAATATTTGAAAATAATGATTTTACATTATCTCGCAAAATCTTAAAATACCAAAATGAGGAAGTCACTGCTGGGAAATTAATATTATATTCTGGCCTTATTTGTATATGTAAAAAAAAAACACGTGTGCATAAAAACATGTTGATTTTTATTTCAAATATCGAGTTAAGTCATACAAAGCTAACAGCTTCAAATTTTGGAAGGCAATGAAGTGCAAAAACCCAGAGAGTGTTGTGAAAAGCATTTTATATTCAACCTTTGAATCTGATGCAAATTAATATGGTCATGACAATGAACTAAACCTAAATGCAACAAGAGCATATACAAGGGCAGGTCTGTAATGCACAATGTAGTTATTTTTATGAAAAGGGGTAAAATTTAAGTTTTATGAGAAATGGAATTATAATATTTCCTTTTTATAATACATCTTTGAAATAACTCTTTAATTCAAATTATTGAGCATATTTTGCTTGAATTATTTATAATTATTATTTTGAAAAGAAGTATTTAAAATATTGTGACCTTTCATCACATTATATACAGATCTTAAAGAATATTTGTGTGAAATATAAATGACTCATATGCAAATTATCATAAATCCTCTCTTCGTTAAATTCTAGAATAGAAAAACTTTTAAATAAAAGAAAGTATTATCTAACTAATTCAAAAATAAAAAATACTACATATTTTTAAAAAAAAAACATTTTTGAATCTGATCTTCTTCTATTGATAGACTGTGAAAAAGTCATTTTTGTTTGGCAAAATTGGAAATCGTCATGTGAAATAGAATCGTAAAATACACATTTTGAAAAAGAAATTATTCAAACTATTCAATGCTGTTTTACCTAAAACTTAATGCAAACAATAGTTTAGTTAATTGTTCAATGTAAAAAAAGCAAAGTCATCACATTCAATCCTGTTGCATAATAATTTGTGTAACAAACTGGAAAATTGGCACGAGAAATGAAGCATTAATAATTTATAGTTTCTGATTTTCTCAAGTTATTCAATCAGTAAAACCATGAACTTTAACATATATTTTGTTATTTACATTTAAGTTTGAAATTTTTTATTTCACAATTTTCTTAATTGTTAAAAATGAAAATTCGTAATGCGAAATGGAATTTTGGCATACTAAACAAAGATGAAAATGGTGCACCAGTTGAGGTCTAGAGAATGAGCTTATTAATTTACTAAGTCAAGCCAGGCTTTGGAATAAGTGTAGATGGACAAGTATTTGATATGAATGACAATAGTTATGGGTGCTTAGAAGTTAAGTGTCCTATTTCTACAGCAGGAAGGTCTACTGAAGAATAATTTCGCTTTTTTAGGTTAGTATAGATGAACAATTTCTTGTGGATTGTGGCAGATTGTTCAATGAGTCAATAAGTTTTGGTATATACAATTGAACAAAGAGGTTGTACCATGATATTGAATGATATTGTTCGAGTTTTTCAGATTATTAGGCACCGTGTCTCGTGAACAAGGTGGGATTAAATCAGTTATATAATCCAGAGACTGGTTGTTGATAATTTTATAAAACCACCATAATTTGTTATGTTTCGTCCTTCTGCGAGAGGGGGACATCCAGTTTCAAAATAAAGTGCTTCTCTGCTAGCAAATTTTGGTAGTCCAGAAGCTATTTGTTTGGTTAAAAGTAATGATGGAACAATTCAGTTAAATAGGAAACATGACTATTTCTTTCAAACTTTAGCAACTATTTACAATGCTGCTCTCTGCTTCCTGGCCAATATAAACAACCTACAGCCAGCAGTGATAGCCTTGTTTTGATTCTTAGAGATTTATATCAGGAACAGCAACTCTTCCAACATGCACATTGCAAAATGGTCTATTCCCTTGCATTGTTAGGCATGTAAAATTTCATGTTAGGAGTCCAATTTTAACACAGAAATATTACAAATGAATTAATTTATGACAGACGACAGATGGACAATGGAAAACAAACCATCACATAAGCTCTTCTGGTTTTTGACCAGTTGAGCTAAAAATGAAACTAGTTTTATGACCATTTTCCCAATATTATCTGTCCAAGCTATTAAATGAAAATTGGAATTCTCAATCTCTGTCATTTTCAAACTGATCGGAAATCTTGATAATAAGTCCATATTCCAAGTTTGATCAAATCAGATCACAAATAATTTATGGTCTTTAGAGTGGTAACAAGCTCAACCAATCAGACTGACATGTGAATCTTGCTCATTTTTGAACTCTAACATGATCTTGATGATATAATCCCACATTCCAAGTTTGAAAAAAACAACAGATCAAAAATATAGCCTCCAGAGTGTTAATAAGCAATTGTGGATGGATGCAAGGCCACGACATAACTTCATTTGGCAATATGGCCAAGAGACTTAATGATGAAAAAAAAAAAAACACTTAAAACTGCCTTAAAGAACATTAACAATACAATACATCCTGATTTTGTTTGTTTGCTTGCTTTTTTGCTTGTTTTTTTTTTTTTTTTTTTTTTTTTTTTTTTTTTTTTTTGTTTAAGCCTATCTTTTATTTAGCTTGAAAGTAAAGATCTTTAACTTTGAACTAAATTCCGGGCCATGGTTGAACTCTATCATATGAATACCTTGTGAATGGATGTCATTTGCTTGCCTGCACTCAGATATTATGAGAGAGCCAAGTGTTTCTTGTTCATACCGTTTCAACATTGGAACTGTATCTGACTTTACCAAGATATTTATATTTTCTTCTTTTAGTCTTAAACTTGTGTCCACATTTCTTATTAAAACCCTGCTCTACAAACTTGGAGCCATATAATAATCAAGACCATCCATCCATCTGCCAACGGTTTGGTTTCCATTAGGTAACTCTGTCCTAACCAGTAAACTGTAGAGGAACCCCTACAAGTTTCTGGTAGTAACACTGAGCACCCCCTACTTACCCCTTTATCGCTCATTCACACCTGTGACAGGTTCTTTCATATCATATACATACATTTTTTAAGGCAAATTTAACCAGTACTTATGATCAGTATACAGAAAAAATATGGGACATTTCAGAAGACCAACTGAGTTCCATATTTGTATGCATATTCATGATATGACCACTGATTTCCATTTGCCCTAACTTAGGTTTCCACAACATAACATAAGAATTTAAAGATTGTAACCAAACTGTCATGCAACTTAATTGTTGAGATCACCTTCACAGAAGCACAATATCACGATCACTTTGGTATCCATGTGTGTGTCCGTTTGTACATCCATCTACACCCCATATTAAGGTCACGGTTGAAAGTTTTTGGCCTAACACTGTTTAAGACCTTAAAGATGAAGGCAACACTATAAAAGCTGGATTATGGCATCTGGCCCCTCCATCATAAAGCTTTACTCAGCTCTAAATCTTACTTGAAAATATTCTGACCAATTAAAAGCTTGCATTTGTCCATTGTAAGTAACATTTCTAACACTGGAGTAACATTTCGTACCCGAAATGTTGAGTAAAGTTTGATGCTGAATGGGTCAGGTCTCTTTCTTACTGAATGATTTCACATTACTTACATCTGGGTCCTGTTGGAAAGGGATTACAAAGGGTTTTAATAAAACATCTGCTGCAGGTACGTGTATTTGTAAAAGTATAAATATTATATCTGATCCATATTTGTACTGCTTCTAGGATATCTAAGAATCTCTGTAACCCCTTTGCCAAACTGTTTAAATTTACTTCATCTGATTAACTCATTAACCCCGAGAGATTCTTTTCATTTTCACCTGAAATGAGGGTAGGAAACTCAGTTTGGGAGTTACTTCTGATCTGAATGCAGCCAAACACATCTGTTAAAGAGAGTTTTTCATTTAGCCAGATGCTTAGGTGTATCAAAAACATTGTTTTTGATTGGCTATTACACTTGCGTATGTGCAGAAGGGTAAATGTTTGACTTCTTTTTTTGGGGGGAGGGGGTTGTATTGGACATCAGATTTTTGTATCCTGGCCTCTTTTTATTCCAAATCTCAAACTTATCCTACTTTTTTGCAAAGATTCATCTGTCCGTGTAAATTTTAGACTGGTCTGCTTTAGATCTAAGGCCAAAAAGTCTTAAATCCAGGTCTCAAAAATTATGTTTTTTCAGCTGTATTTTTTAATGCGAGCAGAAACTCAACATTATTTGGAATCATTGTAGAGCTACATATGTCTACTTTCCTGCAATACCACCCACTTTAGTGTATCTTAAATCTGACCAGTTACTGGGTTACTAGTGGCCTATTATAAAACCATAGTAATTCCTGTGCAGACCTAACAGGCACTGCTGATAGTCACTGGTTGCCTATTATACTACCATAGTTATTCCTATGCAGACATAACAGGCACTGCTGACAGGTTACTGGTGGCTTATTATACTACCATAGTTATTCATGTACAGATCTAACTGCTGATAGGTCACTAGTGGCCTATTATACTACCATAGTTATTCCTGTGCAGATCTGGCAGGCATGGCTGATAGGTCACTAGTGGCCTATTATACTACCATAGTTATTCCTGTGCAGATCTGGCAGGCATGGCTGATAGGTCACTAGTGGCCTATTATACTACCATAGTTATTCCTGTGCAGATCTGGCAGGCATGGCTGATAGGTCACTAGTGGCCTATTATACTACCATAGTTATTCCTGTGCAGATCTGGCAGGCATGGCTGATAGGTCACTAGTGGCCTATTATACTATCATAGTTATTCCTGTGCAGATCTGGCAGGCATGGCTGATAGGTCACTAGTGGCCTATTATACTATCATAGTTATTCCTGTGCAGATCTGGCAGGCATGGCTGATAGGTCACTAGTGGCCTATTATACTACCATAGTTATTCCTGTGCAGATCTGGCAGGCATGGCTGATAGGTCACTAGTGGCCTATTATACTACCATAGTTATTCCTGTGCAGATCTGGCAGGCATGGCTGATAGGTCACTAGTGGCCTATTATACTACCATAGTTATTCCTGTACAGATCTGGCAGGCATGGCTGATAGGTCACTAGTGGCCTATTATACTACCATAGTTATTCCTGTACAGATCTGGCAGGCATAGCTGATAGGTCACTAGTGGCCTATTATACTATCATAGTTATTCCTGTGCAGATCTGGCAGGCATGGCTGATAGGTCACTAGTGGCCTATTATACTACCATAGTTATTCCTGTACAGATCTGGCAGGCATGGCTGATAGGTCACTAGTGGCCTATTATACTACCATAGTTATTCCTGTACAGATCTGGCAGGCATGGCTGATAGGTCACTAGTGGCCTATTATACTACCATAGTTATTCCTGTGCAGATCTGGCAGGCATGGCTGATAGGTCACTAGTGGCCTATTATACTACCATAGTTATTCATGTGCAGATCTGGCAGGCATGGCTGATAGGTCACTAGTGGCCTATTATACTACCATAGTTATTCCTGTGCTTTTCAGAGAAAAGGTGGGGTTATTATTATACTGCCCAACCATGTATATTTGCATTTGTAATGTTGTGAACTCCTGTTACACCATTCAACATTGAGACTCGAGACTTTGGGATATAGGTTTGGAAATTCTGATCTTTCCCCTGGGGTAGGGCTAGGTTGGGTGGGGGTGCTTTTGCATAAAACTGCAATTACTCCTAAAGGTGCATCCTATGTGTTTGAACTTTAGCATGTGTGTTTGTTGAATTTTGTTAGCTTATCTAACTTACAAGTGATATAAGTGAAACGTGAGTTATTTACTTACTATAGTAAGCGATACAAATGAAATATAAGCTTGTACATTCGGCCACACATTTGTTGTATAAATAATGAATGGGTGTGGCAGGTTGGTTGGCTAGTTTTAACCAAAACATGTACATCAGCACATTAATGCCTATATCATAATATGTTAATTTAGATAAGCTAACAAATTTATGAACCAATAATGCTGCCCATATAAGTGAAGTATACTTCATTTATAAGTGAAAAAACTAATTTACATATAAAATCCTAATCATTTGAATGTATGTCATTTATAAGTGAATCATCAAGTGAAGTAAATGTATCTTTATTTATAAGTGAAATAAGTAATTTGCATATAAAATCCTAATCATTCTATTGTAGGTCATTTAAAAGTGAACATTAAGTAAAGTGAATCATCAAGTGAAGTATACTTCATTTATAAGTGACATAACTAATTTGCACCTAAAATCCTAATCATTTATAGGTGAACATTAAATAAAGTGAATCATCACTTATAATGAATATAAATGACTTATAAGCCACGTACAAGTTATTTTTGTAAGGGCTGACTAATACATAAATTTCTCGAGAAACCCAAGTTTAGTCATTATGAAATAGTAATGACTATTAAAGAACAAGGTTCGATATGGGCAGATTTTGGCCCCCAATCAGATTCAGGTGAAACACATACAGATGACTGAGGGACCTGTCTCTTCCTTTATTATGTATTTAATTTTCTATCCAGGACCAAAAGCGACCACTAAAAAGTCAATGGTTTTCTTCTCGATCATGGCACCTATTTTCATGGATTATAGACATCATGGCTAATAAGCCCCAATGAATCTGACTGAAAAAAAGATACATCTAAAACTCTGTATTTGCACACAATATGTGTAATAGTCAATGATATTATGTATAAATCTGACTTTTCGTTTTCATTTAAATAGTTTTGCTTATGTTTCTGTTTAGTACTGACTTGTGTTTCAAAATCATCCCTAAAGCACCACAAAATAACAATTTATGTATTTCTTATTCATAAATAATTACACAAAAGCCATGCATAACTTTTGGACATTAGAAATAGCCCGATGTTGCAACAGTGCAAAATTAAGAATGAAAATTAAATGTTCAGAACATAGTGACCAAATCAGTTTTGTGTATGTCTCGGCTATGCTTTATTTTATTACCAAGTTGATAAAACTATTCCTTTTATTGATCAATGATCACAAAATTTGATACTTTTATATCAGTTTTATGAGATAGAGGAGGAGAGAGAGAGTACATTCGCTGAAAACAATATGGCATGTGAGACACTTGTGTATTATGTACAGTATGGTTTTGTTACTACACAAAAAAGGATATAACATCTGATATATTCATTGTCAAGACGATAAGTGGAAAGACACCAATTTCTTAGTTTATATCAAATGGTTCTCCAGAATGAATGGAAGCAAAATATAAATTAAACAGTAGATAGATTAATATAAATGTATTAGTTCAAGTGTGTACTCCCGCTCATTCCTGTTATTTTACCAATGTCATTACTATAACTTAATCGATTAGAAGTCATCATTATCTCATTTTTAAACCAATACAAGACCTTTATCCCTAAAGTTAAGATATATTTAGTGGCCAATATTGTCATCAAATAGCGCCAGATTTTGACTTTGAAGAAATTCTTGCCATATTTATACATTTATTTCCCTAATTCTCTTAACTTTATATTAATTTATTTAATTTTATATTAAATGATTAGGAACTTAAAGTTGATCGAATTATGAATATCCATATATACAATATAGCGATTTTTCTATTAGTAGTATCTAGTTAATATTGCCAAAATCTTGTACTTTGCAAGAAAAACTTCATCAAATGATGTTGAATTTCAAATTAACATGGTAACATTTGTCCTCGTTTCAGCATGTAAACACAACCAATCCTTGAATACAAGTACACCGCTTGTATAATGTTTGATTACATTATGAAACATGGAAATAAACAAATTTTCAGGTCTGAAGATTTTCAAACATGACTTTTCTTGTGCATTAATTGGGAATTCATTCATAACAAGAACTTATACACACTCACACACACATAGGCACACGCCCACAGACATACACTGAGTCCTTGAACATCTGGACATTTGTTTACAAGGAGCAGCTTACTTGGGAATAAAGATAATTTGTACTAGAGTTGAGAATGTTAATAAGTCTATTCATTTATAATTTGATTTGAAATAATGGAGCAACTATGGTTGACGATGTTGACTGGTACTGACGAGCTTTCAGTTTGCATGTGCACACACTACCACATGTACACATTAGGTATGTACATAGATCTGAAAATTGTTCTTTCGTCAGACCTGAGGGTTGAATATTATCTTCTTCAGAAAGTAAAGCTGGAATATCAAACTTTAAAAGAAAGGACAATTTCATGAATATTCTGACATTTTTTAGTAAGTCTGTGATGTCAGATTTTGAAAAAGAGGCAGCATATTTGTTTCCCTCTAACAATGTCAACACTGATTGAAAGAAGAAATTAATTTAGAGATGGCTTGGACAGCATCTGTTTGAAGACTCCTCAAAAACACCCTTTTCAATAAAAGCATGTGTCCTGGCCTTAGCTGGCACTATTACTAGGTGATACAAGGAATTTAAATGTTTTTTTCTTTACATATTACGCAGTACTTATGACTTCCAGCAGTTGTTCAAGGTCAGAGTTTTGGGACTCGCATATTTTCTTGTCTTCTTATTGTCAATCTCAAAATAAGAATCATTATAGGCACTTGCACCAAACGCAGAAACAGAAGAGACTGTATTTTTTTAGAGAGTTATAATGCCCGGCCGTGCAGGCTGAACAAATTACGTTATCATTTGAACTGTTTCATGAAAGATTTTTCTCCAAGTAATTCTTAAAACTTTCTCCAAGAACTCTTCGCTTCATGGATGTTTTCATCACTTTTCGCAGATGTGACAGTGTATTTCCTTGGGCATATAGCAACCTAGAAAGAAATACGTGTTACACACACACACACACACACACATGAAAAAGCACAAATACAAGTATTTTAAGTATTGATTGTGTGATTTTTTTTTTATCATATATTAATTAATTATGTTGTTGTTTTTTTTGTTTCTTTTCTGCATTTTTACTATCCGACAAACTGCAATACAAGAAACGGAGTAGTGGAGCTTGTCCTGTTGCTTACATTTACTTGTGGACAGTTTTGTTAGGAAACTATCGGAGTCACCCCCGTGCATTATGCTCAAACTATGTTAACGTATGGCTACACCGATCCAGAAACCGTTAGGAGACAACAGTATTGATATATTTAGTGGCTGAATGATGCATTAACATCAAGGTTGGATATAACTGTCTGACAAAGATTATTATATGGGCAGACCAACAGTGAAATTGGCCATTAATCTATCATTTTGATATAGAATATTTGTTTCCAATGTATTGTTCAATACAAGTTCCTTTTGAATAGTTAAAAACATTATTTTTCATTTAAAAAAAGAATTAACACTTTCAGAACTTTGCAATTTCTCAGTTGTTTTTTTTTGGGGGGGGGGGGGATCTAGACCAACCAAACATTTCAGTTAGACATCTGTGGGGGCATGGTAGCTCAGCTGGCAGAGCGTCTGACTTGTAATCCAAGGGTCACGGGCTTGATACCCACCCAGGCCACAGCCATGGTAGACTGCCTCTGCGTGTCCTTGGGAAAAGCACTTAGCTCCCATTTCCTTGGCATGATATAGCCATTTAGGGGTTTAAAGTGCTGTTAAAATGAACATAAAAGGTATTTTTGATAACATGAATAATATAAACAACCAGTTAAAATTAAAGTATTTTAAACAAAATACTTTTAGAGTTATTTTCATGCTCAGAATTCAGATAGATAACAGTTTGAGTTATTCATCAGAAATATGTAACATTACGAAGAAAAACAGAAAAATAAAGAAATAGTGCAACAGGAGTAAACATTATTCACCAAAGGTAAGATGAATAGAAGCTTATTTATATGCATTTATTGATATGTATTAAAAGACAAGCAAGAAAATACAATAATGGAAAGGAAAAAGTAGACAACTCGTGCTGGGGAGAAGGCTCGAACTGCTGCTCTTATTTTTACCGTCTGACTAAATGCTGATCCATCCTTAACACCATCGCGCTTGCATACATGACAGCATGACAGTTTACTATATACAAATAACAGAAGACCTTGTGAGGTTCCTTAATGTAAGTTCTCGAGAACTTTAATCATCCTTTTTTCTTTCCTGTTGTTTTTATACGTATCATTGCATTAAAACTAAACTCAAATTGTACAATATAATCCGTTTCTTCAGTAAATATATCTTTGAAAACTACTGTAATCAATTTTATTAGTCCACGTTATACTGTGTCAGTGGCCTAGATCTAGTCTGCAGACGATAATTTGAAGTTATGTATTACAATAATTCATGAAATTGAAACAAGTGAACAATGGTGCTCGTGATTATTGCAGTTTTACTGGGTTTAGTGTTGATTTCATAAATGTATAGGTGTGGCTCACATTATTATTCATATTCTGATCGTCTTTGCCCTAGTTCCAATATATATCGTCATATGAAAACATAGATGGGTAGAATATAAGTAATAAATGCAACTTAAAATGATCAAGGTAATGAAAAAATACACAAGGATTTTTACGTCTTAAAATCATTCCTTCATCCAGACCATTTTAGTGATGGGAAAATAAAAATATTTATTCCCACTCTGAACTGCATTGGTCAGAACGACTTTCTAAACAGAGTCGTAGTGATATAGCATGCAAAAATCTATGCGATGATGAGCTAAAAACAAATACTTAACATAACTCAGCAAAGCATTAAATATAGGTCACAATGACTTTTGTTGCAAGGTTGAAGTACTAAAAGAATGCCTCCAATTCTCAAGTTTCATGACTCTAACATGAAGAGTATCCAAGAAATGAACTTAAAACACAACATTTAATTAAAATTAAAATCAATGAAGAATGAAATACATGTCTGACCTATTTGTAGTAAGACTGTGTTATATCAAAAAATGACCTACAGTAGAATACTGTTATGAGCAATCAAAAGATATATGTGGTCATGAGCTAAATGCAACAGCTTAACAAAATGCCAGTAAAACATGATATATAGGTCACAGTGACCATTTTTCATGGTGTGAGCTAACTTAGATGCATATCACCACCAAGTTTTATGATTCCAGAATGAACAGTGCCTCAGAAATGAACTTCAAATGTAAAATTAAAGAAAAGTCTGATGTGTAAACTATGGGTCGTAGCAGTCTACTTTTGTGATCAGTATGTGCTCTTTTATCAAAATGACTGATTAAAATGCATATCATAATAAAATTTCTTGATTCCAGCATAAAAAGCATCAGAGAAATGAATTTAAATAGACAATGTAACCAAACTCAATAAAAAATGAAGCATGGGTCACAGTGACCTACTTTTGTGATCATAGCATAATCCTGTTTGTCAAGACTTTTTTGGAGACAATAATGCAAGACATAGTGAACATAATGTTGTCTTTTTGCAATGGCTGCATCAACTCAGTGTTAAAGTTTTTTTGGAAGCCCATAGCTCTGAAAATAACTCCAAAAAAGGCAAGACACAGCAGTCGACAGAATCCTTGTTACCAAGATGCATCCCTTCATTGAGTTTTATGACTCAAGGCTAAATAGTTTGTATATAGAATACAAAACACCTACTTTTGGTTATGAACTAAAACAAATAATATAGACTAAAAGCCATAAGACATGAAATAATGAAATATAGGTTAAAGTGACCTTCTTTTATATTAAGGGTGTATCATTAGTAGAGTTGCATATAAGCATCAAGTTTTATGATTCTAGTATCAACAGTGCATGAGAAACTAACTTTAAAAATATGTTACCAAAGTCAGCAAATGTGAATATATAGGACTGAGTGACCTATTTTTATGATACGAGTGTAGCACATATCAAGATACATATCCTCACCGAGTATCATAATTCTATGTACAAAAGTATGGACACAGGTGCCAAAAACTATATGGTCACAAGATTGGAATGAAAATACATGACAAGAAAGTATCATACATGTATCACATATATACAACATGAGCATCACTGGCCCCTTTCCCCAGGTGGTAGATACAATGAAACCCACTGCCCCCCACTCCCAGGGGGTAGGTACAATGAAAACCACTGTCTCCTTCTTCCCAGGTGTAGGTACAATGAACCCCACTGGCCACCTCTCCCCAGGTGTAGTTACAATGAAACACACTGACCCTCTCTTCCCAGGGGGTAGGTACAATAAAACTCACTCCAAACCATACCGTAGGACCTAAAAAGAAAACACACAGTTGAGATGGAGTGATGCTGTACATATGTATATGGTTTTACAAGTGTCGATACAGACAAAGACACTGATGCTGGAGGAAGCACAATAAATCTCCTCTGCTTTGCATGCTAATGGATTTTACTTCCAATCCCGTCCCCATCATTGAACTTTGCTAGTTTCCAAACAAATTCAACAAAGAAAAACTTTCTAAAAGAAATGACTGCTCTATAAACTGACCTTGAACTCTTCGCTGTCTTCAATATATGACCTTGGCTTGGTGATAATGTTTAATTTTTCCATCACAAGTAACACGTGTTCCTTGTTCTCATAGAATTCTGGGTTGTCCTTTCTAGTCCAGATGGCATCTAGAAAGTAATATCACATTTGGCATAAATATTGTATTTTTAATTTGAAAGCAAATTAATTAGACTTTGACCATGCCTCAGTGAAGACATTAATACAAAACAACAATTGAATAATTGTTTTCTATCCAATATTATAAACAGTTGTTGCTGCGCTGACCTTGAAAATAAGGACCTAAATTCTGTAGACCAAACAGTTTAATCTGTATGCAGCACAGATAAGTTTCTTTTCAAGTATCTGCACTAGACTAAATGTTATGAACCATGACATCAAAAGTAGATAGTCTATTTGATGATTTTATCTTAACATTTGACCTTAGCAATAATCATGGATGCTGCCACAGATATATGGATATAATTTGAGTATGGAACAATTAAAACTGGCATTGGTGGATATCTGAATACTGTTTCATAAAAAATAAATCCAGAAGTTTCATATGTTACAGTCTGGATATGAAGTCAGACTAGACTTGTACTTTCTCCCTGGTAATAACTTTCATCACTGATCTAGGGATTTGTACATGGTAAAGAACTCACCACCATGTCAAGATGTGTACTCGGGTAAAAAACTCACCAACCAGTTAAGATGTTTACTCAGGTAGAATATTATTGCATATGAATATTTCTACTAGTTCCAGTAGTTCTTATGTTATAATTGCAACTAATTATCAGGTCTGACTTTAACTGATGCATGGTAGAGTACAGTTTAATCAACATAACATTAATAGTTCATAAGTTACAAATGGTATGTACACATAATGTATGTCAGTACTTTATTACAAACCTATTTAATCTTACATGATTGATCTGGCTTTTTATACTATTACATATCCATTTACTCTTACATGGTTGATCTGGCTTTTTATACTATTACATATCCATTTAATCTTACATGGTTGATCTGGCTTTTATACTACACTGTACATGGTTGATCTGGCTGTTTATACTATTACATATCCATTTAATCTTTCCATTTTATAATATCTCTGATTTGTATTTCAAATTCAAAACCTGCAACAAAAGTGCAACATATATAGAGAGTTAAGCTCTTTCAAGTATACAACTCTTAACCAATGGTGTTTGCAGAGGAGATCTAAAAGGTGACAATCATATCACAATCTCCATCTTACTTGCCAAATACCACTGAGTATCAAGTACTGGTAGTCTTGGGAATAAAAAAAGTGCAAGTTTAAAACCTTTCTTCACAACACATAAATTGTTCAGTTCATCATTAAATGTGCATGTAGATGAAAGAAATAGGAATGCTATGCAAATTCATTACTTCATGTGTTTAAATCAAGTCAGAGTTTGACATTTGTAAATTGTGTATATCATTTGTCCATCTAGAAGTAAATTGTCTGCAAAAGTCTTAAAGCACTGGAGTTTGCCACCATAAGCTAGATATTTTTTGTCCAACATTAACTGAGGCATTACATCCTAGTTTCATGCTTATGCATGATATGCACTAAATCACATCTTAAAATTCATGAGAATTTCTTTAAAAGCAAAACCAGTCTAAACTTCCTTAGTTACAGCCATTGAACACATTAATTACTGTATTAGCTATGCTTAGCAAGTTGTTGTCAACTGAATTAATTGGTAATACAGTGGTATTTGTAAAGTAATTCATTTTTGAACCAATCATTAAAGACATCGTTTTAGTCAATAAAATGGTTCAATTTTCGGCAACCCCCAAAAAAGCGCCGGACAATAGCCCGCTGACCAAAGCGCACAAAGACAAAAGCGTGCAAACAAATTAATGCACATTGCATGTGTATTGTCAAGAAAAGACTAACAAATACATCGTTAAAGATCATTAAGCATAGTTTATTTATTAATATCTCATTATGCAGAAAAATAGCGTTAAAGAACAAATAACATCATCCATTCATTATTATCTCAATATACAGAAATATAGCGCTTATTAATTTTTCATACATTCAGTTATTACAAGTGACTTCTACAGTGTGACGTTATGTGCAATCCCGAGCAGATAGTCCATTATTGACACATTGCCGCATGTCAGAATTAAAGCTTGCAGGTGCCAATTGAGTTGAACATATTTCAATTTCAACGCTTTGGGATGCCTAATGCTGGATTGGTAACTTTCGATCTGCAGTTCCACATGATCCTGTTTCTTGCAGAAATGGTCAATCAGCTTGTAGACTGATGGATGATGACAATCAACTGTTTGCTGGAATGATCAATGCCAAGCCTCCACTGAATTGTTGGTACGTGACAGATTGTCATTCACGCAATCACGCATGTTCCACAAGTCGACCGGAAATCTCGGATGTGCTCGACCACGTCTTCGCTGTCTTCCAAAGTAAGCATCTTCCCAATAATCGTCAAACGCCACCAGTATGTCAGCAACTGGGACAAAGCAGAGAGCTAACAGCATTATGATGTGCATGTGCAAGTTTTCATCGTCATGATACAAATCTGCTAAATGAAATTCTTGCACTTTGTGGCAAAGACATTTTCCGAGATGGAAACAAAAATCCAACTATTTTGGCTCCCTGGATGACGGTTTAGCACGCGTTTTGACTAGTTTTCTCTAAATCTGAGAGCCATCACGTAAAATATGCTCTTTCAGAGTCTGCGATTCGGTTCTTTCCATGACTGCAAATGTTTAGGCCTAAACATATTTGTGCTATTTATACAGTTTTGGGTACGCAACTCGCTTTGAACTAACTCCTCAAATAATATTTGGAACTTAGAAATTAACTCACTTATTATTTCATGTCTACTTCTATTCTGTGCTCTTTTGTCTTTGTGGGCATTTGTTGCGGGTTTAAAGCTGCGCTCTTTTGTCTGCATGGTTTTCTCCTGCACGCTGTTACAGTGACCTTGACCACTGATCCTGAAATCGATAGGTTTCTTCCTTACTCAAAGTGCAAACCATCTAGAAAGTTTGGTAGCTGTAGATGGTAGACAGCTAAAGTTGTTGTGTGGAAACCAGATTGGTAATAGCTGGATGGCAGGACATCATAACATAATGCACTGTCTTATGGCAAGCATTTAAAATCTAACACACCAGTTCTTACCTTTTGTTTTTTTTTCTTGCTGAACTCAGTCTTTGTTGTTGTTGTGTGTGTGTGTGTGTGCGCGCGCTACTCTGCTTCTCTACAGACGAGTTGCAGTTGCTGGTCATATATATTTTATATTTTTTACAGGTGGATCCTTCTACATTGGATCCTAAATTATTTGAATTGAGTTGTAGCAACCACAAAATACATAACAATATCTTCCCCCCATTCCACGATGTTTGAAATTTCAGACGTAATTTTAAAATGACTTAAAAAATAAATAGTCTCATGTGGACCATCTCAACAATCACAATCTACTTCATGAAAAATCTATCTGCTTTTGAAAAGATTATTCTCCTGAAACTGCACTTATCTCTTTGACTGACAAGTGGCTGACAGCCTTAGATGAAGGAAAGTTAGTTTGTACCGTAATGATTGATTTTCAAAAGGCTTTCGACCTAGCAGATCATGAAATTCTTCTTGAAAAGTTACAAATCTATCAATGTAGTGAAGATACTCTTAAGTGGTTCACATCCTACTTAAGCAACAGGTCTCACCAGGTAACATTAAATGGACACCTATTTGCAAATAAAACAGTAAGTACCTCTAAAAATAGTAGATGCAGTCTCATCAACTGACATGAATACTGATGATATTACCTTGTCTGATGCTCAAAGCAATCAAGCTGAAGTTGAGAAAAAATGAAAACTGCTCTCAACAGACTTCAAATATGGTGCAAAGAAAATGGTATGAACCTCAATACGGACAAAACAAAAGCTTGCAGACAATTACATAGCAGAAAAAAGCAAGATTGCTAACTAATATGCTGCATTTTCTCTGTGATAACACTGATCTGAAAATGACTTGTTTTGATAAAATTCTTGGAATATTTGTAGACAATAACTTGCAATGGTATCATCATACAAATTATATTTCAAAGAAAATAAACTCTTATCTCTGGTCCTAGAGAAAATCATGGCTTTCATTCCATTACAATACAGAGTTATTCTTTACACAAGTTACATTCAACCATATCTTGACTACCGTAATATAATTTTGGGGAACACATCTGTTACAAATATAAGAAAATCTTCCAAACTCCTGGAAAGGGCCTGTCAAATAATTCTTGATCAGCAAATAGATAATGTTCAAAATGCATTGCTTACAAAGTATTATCAATGCATGAATAAATATTCTTGAGAAAGGCCAAAATGATATATAAAGTGTCTAAAAAATTTGCCCCCATTTACCTGAGCACCATTTTCCATCAACGAGAATATACTGGTACCCCAAATCTAATATCATTAAAAGGTCACAATTTCAAAGTACCCAAGCCAAAAAGGAGCTATTCAAAAATAGTTTTAAATTTTCAGGTGCTCTTGTTTGGAACAACATTTCACGTGATATTAAATCAGCTCCAAGTATTTCTACCTTCCACAATAGGTGTATTAGATGGATGAAATCATAAAAAATAAAATTTAAAAAGTATGGTGTACTTTTCAATGTACAAGTTACACCACCCACCTCCCGTGTTTCTTTTCATTTCTGCAGCAATGTAGCATTTATGAAAATAATTGTTTATGTACTGTGTATTTGCTTGTTGTGTGTGTGTGTGTCTTCATGAACATATTAATATTATCTTCTATAATATATGTGGTTAATAGATGGCCTCAAGGTAGATTAGTTCTTATATATAACTAATTGAGTCACCCTCTGAAAATAGGTCTTTATTATTATTATCAACATATTAAATAATATGGTTCCAATACCTCCTCCTCCTAACATATGTTAATGAGTTTTGAATCATGTTTTCATTATCTATTCCATTATCTATTATCTTATTAAACCCACATGGTACACATTTCATGTAGTACTAAATAAATGTTATCGACTGTGCAGAAACATCATTTTTTTCAGTCACATTGATTCTCTTTTGACTTTTTCACCCTGAAATCGATGTGGTTCTTCCTTACTCAAAGTGCAAGTTGTCTACAAAGTATGGTAACTGTAGATGATGGAGAACATAAGTTATTGTGTGCAATACATCTTGCTTCTTTCTGTTAGTAACCAAAACCTTTAAGATTTTGAGCCCAAAATCAACAGGATTCTTCCTTACCTAAGTGCAAGCTATCCACCAAGTTTGGAAATTGTATTCTGTAGCCCAAAATCAATAGGATTCTTCCTTACCTAAGTGCAAGCTATCCACAAAGTTTGGAAATTGTAGAATGTGGAAAACTAAAGTTCATCGTGTGGAACTAAATTGGTATATTAATTGGTACAGACAGATAGATGGACAACATCATAACATAATATACCCCACCTAATGGCAAGCATATTGAAACTGAATACCTTTTTTATTTTTAATATCTCACTTTTAATTCTCCTAAAGTGAACAAAAAGTTCATGTCTTTTTAACTATGAGCAAAGATTGCAAATGAAAATATTGTATTCATCAGGCCAAGAAATGTTTGTAAAGCCTCTTTTAGTATACACCCCTCACTTAACTGTGTTAGTAGAGTGAATCTAAAAGGTGACATCAATCATAACAAGAGTGGTTATCAAGAGGCTGACAATCATCATTACTAAGTCAAACTTTTGGCCCATACTTGATGAATCATTTGTTGACCTAGAGTTTGTAAACCAATTAAGACTCCATGGAAAATTGGTACATGTACATGCCTGTGGAATGATTATTTATCTTTATGTCAGGTCATTATGATATATCACCTTATTTATTTTTATATTATTTTTTTTGCAGGCAACTGTTGTTTGCATACTTGGTCATTGTTTTGACATCAAAGACATCAGAGGTCTAAAACAAACAAAAACAAAGAAAAAGACAAAATGAGTGAGATGACTTGTAATACTGACTTGACATAACATGCAGTATCATGTTGTCAAGTCACATGTGTGAGTCACTTTCCATGGAGCCAATGTTACAAAAATATATCCTGGCAAATGTCACCCTATGTGTGAAGATCAATATTAAAACTTTTCCATAGACAAATAGCTCTGGCATCACTTGCAATGAGATACATCATCATCAGCTGAGTGACAGCAGAAACTTGGATTTAGAAACATTTTCTTAGGATTTGATGCAGAAATAATGTTACAAGGAGACTGTTTTTTTTCCCCCCTTCTTTTTAAAGCAAATAAGTACAAACCTATTAGTTCATGGGTGAGTTTTCCTGTCTCTTTGAAGTCATACCACTTGCTAGTGATTGCAGAGTGTTTCTTGATGAAAGTCTCAGCCGTGATTAGAGACTTCAGCGCATCAATCAACCACTGTGGGTCCAGCACAATCTTCTCCCTCAATCCTTCAACACTGAAAATCATACAAAAATACTGCTTAGCAAAGACTTCATACATTTGTTTCCTTGTTACACAGAAGCCAACAAGTACTGATGTGTATTTTTTATTGCAAGAAACCAAACAATGCCAGGGTTGATTGCCTTTGATGAATTTTGTACAGACATGCATCTATAAGATACAGACATCTATGAGATGCATAACAGTAACAAGTATAAAAATTACTTGAATCATTTAACATTTAATTAAATCAGATGAAACAATTTTCTAATCAAAGATGTTGATGTTTTCCATTTTCAGCAGTATTAACCCATTGTTACAGATTTTGTATAAGCCAAAGTTACAGTTCATAATCAAGCCCATAACTCCAAAAAAAGGCAAGACAAGTATTCTGCAGAAGCGTTGTTTTTTATGACATACAAATGCGAGACAGAAAGAACTTGTTATACAAAATAAATATATGTATATGGTAACACAGATACTCAATATTCTTTTTTGTTCTCATGTATAAGAGATTGTTACATAAGATATAATTCATTTTTCTTAATATGTACTACTGTAACACTATCTAAATTTTTGTTTTGTTTAAGAAAAACTATTAAGTTTATGACAATGTCTTTTACCTTCTGATAAATTTATCCTGACCAAACATGTTTATAAGCAATAATATGCTTCTCCTCGAAACTTAATTTGGAGTATTTCTTACAAAAATAATAGGTTTGGTCTTTCAAATTGACACCTATAAGTATATTTATAACATACGCATTGAAAGGATTTATCCCTTCATGAGTTTGGTTCTGATCTTTAACTCCAAAATAATGCTTAGTTTTGAGAAAACGTTTTCAGTGTGCACACTGAATTTTAACCTATTATAAAATTTAATTCAAAATATTCTGAGAAATTTGACAGTCCCTGAAAAGGCGACCAGCTTTATTTAACAAGTGACATACTAGAAAAACAAAAAGCTTATTTTGAATAATTCTGATTTCCTCGAGGAAGACATTGGTTGTTATACTGTCCTATGCATTGGTCTGTAGTTAATTTTCAATCTATCTGTAGTTAATTTTCAGTCTATTGATCCTCTCATGACAGACAGACCTCAATTGACATTTTCTGTTTTAAGAATGTAGTAAAGATTAGCCAATCAAACTGCAGCTCATATAATTATTTTTATTTCCAATGAAAGGATTTAACTTATGGATCATTCTTTTCAGCCTATAACAACAGAAATCACATGTAGCTGTTTTAGTCACTAGTACGAATGGTCATGTAATGGTAACGATTCCAAACAGCTACCTGATAGATCAGCTCCTGATGTTACGAGTATATATTGTAGTTATTATCACTGCCCTGTGCCTCTGGTGTTGAATATTGATGCAGTATATACATCTCTATCATAGAATATCTTCATACCCGCATTCCCTTCCAAAACCAACCATGATGAACTTTGTTCTTTGTAGCTGATATAAAAGGATCGTTTTGCCACAAAATTCCAGCCAGATCATCCAGTTCAGCTTGTTTAATTGTTGGAAAACCCCTGTGTTGTGGACTACAAATAGTGTTGGTTTCACAGAGTGACTTGGACCTTTTGAAAGCCCAACTGACTTTCCTGAGGCCGTAAGCATATGAGATTTTCTGATGACCATTCAAGTTCTAATCACTTTCTGAGACTGAAAAGTTTTAAGTTTGACACTAAACATCTTGGTTTTGCCAAAAATCCTCAAATTAATTATGGGTGGATTGAGTACGGTTGCAAGTGACATGCTGACCATTTTGGCCAGTCTGTCAGCGTGTACATGTCAAACAATGTACTGGAAATCAACCTATCTTTTTCCATATTTACATGTAGGCGCAGTATAATCATGATCATTGACCTTGAACCTGATGTCATAGATCAAAAATATAGCTGAACTTGTCTCAGATACTCTCAGGAAATCATCACATCCTAAGTTTATTTAAAATCCATAATTACTGTATGTATATGTTTGAACTGTGTTATTCACAAACCCTTATGGTTCAAAAGCCCAAGTCATAACCCTTGAACTGGGACTCAGTCAAGGTAATCTTCATATAAATCCACAAACCAAGTTTGATAAAAATCCATTCATACTTGTTTGTGTTTGAAGCGCCCAAAACAATTTTCAAGCATCTCACCCCACTCCCACCCCGAGTCAAGAATTTTGATATTTAAATCAATGTCAGTTGTGTTACTATCAACTTGTTTGCAGAAATGCAACTAAATATAAAGTCTTGTGAAATTCCATTATTATATACATGTACCTGGAAGGCAGATCTTCATTTTCATGTTAGAAAAAATTCTTCAGTGAAAACTCCACATCAATAAGATAAGCTTGTTAAAATGAGAAACAAAAACAAAAATTTACAAGATTTTGGATCACAGTAGCCATCTTGTAGTTTAGATCTACGCAATTTTCATCTATGACCAACTACTTTTGCAATAAGTGCTTTAGTAAACAAGACATCCATTGAATATTGTATCTTGCCTCCTCTGCCATGGCATAATCTAAAACCTTGCATTAAGAAGTAAAGGTAGGTCACTCTTATCTGCTTTTGTCTGTGGAAAAGTATAACCCTCTAAGGTTTGACCTCTATGACCCTAAAGTTTCATAACTGTACATACAATAGTGTGAGAGTAACTGGATTAAATGTAAATTCTTTACATTTGTGTCTTTTCCAATAATGACACCACAATGGTAAAAGATTTTCTCTATGTGTAATAATACCAATATTCCAAGATGGCCACCTTCATTTTCGGTTAGGACCAACTGCATATCTTAAGAAGTGTTTTGGTGAGAAAACCATGTCAATACAACTATCTACTCAGGAGGAATTGAAGTACCAATGACCACCATGGCAAAATGTAGTGTTCTTTGCTATCTCCTTTCCTGTCACTAGTTCCCAGTCCAAGATGAATGTTCTCTCCTCCAATTAGGAATTGGATGTCTAGAACAAAAAATAAGCATAGTCCCACCCCGATGCCTTAGTCATTCCATCATTTTAAAAATTGTCCTTCTTTGACTTGGACCCAGACTTAAAGAACATTAGAGTTGGGGATGGAGGAATGAATTGGTAATAACAGCAGGTAAATAATTCATAATTAAAATTAGTTATTCTCCAAGAACTATTTTTAATAGCAGTAATACACGATCGAATATTATTATTTTGCTGTTTTTCCAATCTGGATGGAAGCTGATAACCCCATGACAGCTGTCAGAGAGAACGTACCATCTGTTCTAGTAGTGTTCTCCTGCAGACTGGAGGATGGGTTGCTGGGCTGAAACAATTGGGCCTCATGCATAGATGCATTTGCTCTGGAGGAACATCGAACAAAGGTAAAATGAAGAAAAAGTGGAGTGAGACCACCAAAAAGCAGCTATCATGATATACTATTTCTTTTCCTTTTGATTTAGCCAGATAGAAGCACAAGCCTCTAAACATACAAAGAAGTCTATCTTGATTCTCCCTACCACAAATTTGACTGTGACTATTTTTTTTTTTTTTTTGTTCAATGGCTACCAAAGACAAATTATTCTTGGCCAGAAAGCTGGGCTGGCAAATGAGACTAAATGGTTGTTGCCACTGAAAAGAACGCAAATATCTTCAACCAATAATGCATAATTTCATTTCTTCTCCTAGTTGACAGTAAAGAAAGAAATAATACTGTCTTTAATGTCAGATTTTTGACAGAAGCCTAACTCAAAGGTTCGTAAAATAGTCAAGATAATGTCCAAAGAACACATGAAAGGTTCTACACAGACATTAATGAGCATGATTCAGCTCTCTGTAGCTCAGAGTACCTGATCAGTTCTGAAAGATGATTGTCTGACCTATGGTGGAGCCCATTAGGACCTCAAGGATATTGGAGATGGCTGCTCTATAGCCCTTAATATGTCCACCATCCATACAGTTTGGTCTGTGTCTGGAGAGACATACAGTGGTAGTTTGTTGCTCAGCCTCATTGCAAACAAGTCTACCAATGGCCACCCCTACAGATGAAAGAGACTGTCTACTACCAAATTGTGCAGTGACTATTCTGTGAGGACTGCATTTCTCTGTCTGGACAGACTGTCCACAGGAATATTTCTTTTGCCTTGAATGTGGCAGATTCAGAGAATGATCCTCTTTGAAGCTGTCCATATATGGAGATTCCAGACTTCCACAGAATGAGAAGGGGAGTGTGCCTCATGGGGCAGTTGCAGTATGCAATGTCCAGCATGTAGTCTGTGATGACCACAACACAGCAGTACCTTGTGAGGCTCACATATTCCCATACAAAGCAAATTCCTCCTGGGACCACAAACCCTAAAGGACTACTCCATTTGGCTATAGGTGAACACAACAGACATAATCTTAGGCACTGGTATACAGGAAAGTAAGATTATGGAGATTGTATCAGAACTCAGGCCACAAACCTGTCATGATTTATCCACCAACTGAGGTAGTGATGAAATCTGGATCCCAATGGAATCTGAGCTAAAAGGGGGTCCCTGTGAGATTTCCAGTTTTATAGCAGAAGAAACTGTCCTCATATAAAGTCCTCCTAGAGGAACAAAACCTGGTGATGCATTTTGGGTCCCAAGGAAAGAGATGAAACGAGCTAGCAGACAATCAAGTTTTCTCTACTACTCTTGCTGTGAGGGAGAGTATCTTTGTAATCCTTATGGGAGAACATGAACCAACCTTTGTTTTTATCACCCGAAGCCATCTGACTTGGCATGCTGTACTTTACAGCCACAATTATGGTCCCTCCATTAACAACGGAAGTATCCTATGATTTGCTCATTTTTCAAAGGCGAAAATATAAAAACAAAATATAATGTTATAATTATTTTGACGCAGATATTAAAGTATGCAGTTTCCTGTTTGTAACTGTTAGAGCCTTTGGTTATTGAGCTTGTTTCTGTATGTAGTATATTGCTGTACAGCTAGAGGTACTGTGGCCGAGTGAATAAAGTGTGCGACTCATACACACACAAACACACACACACACTTGGGTGTCTGCTTGGGGGGCATGTTGCCCCCTCCCCCTATTTTTCAAAAAATAATATATCCCTTTTATTTCGGCTTTGCCCCCCTCCCCCCGAAAACTTACAGCGGACGCCCCCCCCCCCCCCCCCAACACACACACCTGACTTTGGAGCACATGGTCAGGAGTTCCCGCGCATGGGTGGGAAAATTTCTTTCTTTTTTGCTTCATAACACTATAATGTCTAGAACGTTACTACTTTTCTTACCACTACTGAACGTTTCCAGATTTCAGTTTGTGTTCGGCTAGATTAATAAGTAGTAAGATTTTAATATTTTAATTCTTAAGATTGCCTAAAAATGTCGACATGTCAAGTATCAAAAATGTAAAATTTGGGTTAATGTTAATAAGCATTTTAGCCTTTTTTTTTTTTGAAACTCTTTCTGATGTTAAGTGCAACTGATTACGACGACTTATTGATTTGGATTCCGTAGTTTACGAGGGGGGGGGGATTTACTAAGAAGAGTTAATGATCTAGAAATATTCATCTCATTGTTCTGTATTATGCATAGTATGCAATAGGAAAACGAACAGATAAAGAAAAAGTTAAACATTAATTTCATCTGATGCTCAAGCTTACTTGGTGATATAAATATACAGTAGTTACATACAACAAATAGGTATATGTTTATCTCGGTTCAGGCAAGCTTTGCGATTTTGTATAGGTGGGTTACTTATAATTTCTGTTGGTAAATTTTAAAAGGCAGGAATTAATTTTGATACAAGGTAGTTCTGCAGAAAGGGAGCCAAATAATCGAGTGCTGTAGCGTAGGTCTCGTTGTTAATAACAAATGGTCGAATTACATCTTTGTAAGTTGTTCGGAGCAAAACCATTGTCCATTTTAAACAATGTGACTGACGCAAGGAATGGAAGAAAATAAACAGATACATGTAAAAATTTGATACTAGCTGTAGTGATTAGTTCACTAGTTTTTCTTTCTGTCACTGATTTTTCTTTTACAAGAATCAAACAGTGGAATAGCTTGTGGTTGTACAGTATGAATCACTTATCACAGAGTACACTGTTTATTGTTAACTCAATGGCAAAGACAACAAACCTGCAGAAGAGCTGCTGTTGTACTTTTAGGTTAGGCAAAAAAAAAATATATGTGTTTCCCCTATTGCACTAGCTTTAAAATTAGGGTAGGCAGGTATTTTTTTCTTTTTTAAAAAAAAAACATTATATATAAATCAAATAATATTTCAAGCGCTCGAAAGTAATGGGCAAAACCGGCTCAATTAGATGCACAAATCAATTTCAGCAATGTGATTTTTTGGGTGGGGTGGGGTGGGGAAAAAGTGCTAGGGTCGGCAAAGAGAAACAGGGACAGTCGGCCGACTGGAAACACACATCTGTTTTTTCCTCTTTTTTTTTCTCCCGATTATCAGTTCGCACATGAAATTAACATGTTAATATCAAAGAAAACAAGCAGTGTTGATGGTTTCTCTTGTGCTAGGTTATTGGTTTGCACATGAGCACTTTTCTTCGAAAACTGCACGTGTCAACTACATGTATCTTGGATGATCTTTTGATTTTAAAAAAAACCCCCACTACTTTGGTAATTAATTGAAAATAGTACAGTTTAAAATAAAATAATGATGTGAAATCTTAATAATGCTATATTTAAGCAACTGGATGTCAGAAGAAATCGTACAATATGTGAATGAGAACTCATGCATGGAGTAACCATCGGAACTTGTGCGATTTTGTTTCACTTCAGTCAGGTATGACTGCAGTTTTGTTAATAATTTGTTTGATGTTTATCGTCCTTTTCATTGCAGGGAGTACAATATCATTGAATTTCATATGATCATTAAAATTTTTATTGCGTTTACTGCGTTTATTGAAAAGGAAATAAGGATATGAATGGATGTTTAGATTCCGATAACATAGTATTGAAGAAAAAAATTAGATTCATTGCGCAAAATGTAGTATTAATACAGTTTGCGAGGCATTGTCATTATGTTATTATCATCTAAAATTTGATTTGGCACTATGTATCTTACATTATCTATGTTAGAACAAGGAAATATTTATAATTAACTGAATTACTATGTTTTTTTCTGTATCAAAAAGTTAGCAAATTGCCCCCCATAGGGATAACGGCGTAGATAAATCGGTACCCTCTCCCCATCTCAACCTCTGCTTGCTGAGGTTATAAACAGTAAACCACGCCCATATTATTGAGACCACGTCCATTCCGCGGTGGTGATCGGACACGACTCCGCAAAAAAGCGTAGTGTGCAGGGCTATTCTCCACGAGACGCCATGGCAACTCCGTCAGGACGTGCGGAGCGATGGTGGAGGTTTTTTTTCTTAATCCTCTCCACTCTCTCTCCACACCCCACCTCAAAGCGTGGGGTTCCAAAAAATCATGTGAGCTGTACTGTAGATCACGTCGAGTTGTCATCATCAGAAAATCTGTCTTATTACGAGACACGAAGCGTCGAGTCATGATCCGGATTTTTAATGCTGATGAGACGTGAATCATCTAGTCATGATCCAGATTTTTTTATGCTGACAACGAGACGTGATCTAGCAATCAAAATTGCATTACTGTGATGATATTTTTGTTATATCGCTATCAAGTTTCAGATAATTTAATAAATCACTATATGTAGCTGCAAAACACAAGAAATTGCTAAACATTTCAACCTCTTTAATACAAACTTCATCTTAAAGCATAAACCAAATTACTTTTTGAAAGGCTGACATGCGCATGAATATTAGTTTTATGAATGAAGCTTGTGAAACAATGCTCACTCAGATTGACTACCATCACTGTCAATAACACGAATTCGTCGATGCTTGGGGCACCAGACTCATATATGTGATTTACAGTTATCGTGTAGTTCTCAAATTTTGCATCACAGAAGATTTCACCAGCTGAATGACTGATGACTGGAAGTTTCTTTCAGAGGCCAGGTTGAATGCGGTTGAACTGTTTCTGGCGAGACATTGTGAGAGGCTCTGATGGGAACTGGTCATGGGAATGACAATTATTTTTACAGTTATTTAGAACAAGATTTGAGAAATTGTTGGAACTTGATGGTACAGATTTGTTGCAGACGATGTTACTCATTTATAATTTCAAATTCATCCATTATGCGTGAAACTCACTAATGTTACCATTTATGAATTTCCGTAAATGGGTTGTACTGTACAACTGTAATGTTTTGGTACGAGATTTCTGAATATGATCTTGTTTCAGAGGAACATTTTGGCTATATTTTACTACTTCAAAATAAAGGACTAAATGTTTTTTATTGTTGTTGTGATGAAAATATGGTTTAGATCTTTCCGATATTTTACATATAATGCAAACAAGGTTTCTGAACTAACATCACTGTGAGAGCTTTGTTTACAGCTAGTGTTGGCATTCCGTCGCTAGGGGTGCTGCTATTGTCATCAGGAAACCTCTAGGATAAAAAGTTCCAGCCTCATTTGAGAGTATGGTAATACAGATTTAGAAAACAATAGTATCGTTTTCCTGCTTGTAGGAAATGGCGGTAAAATTCTGGCTCTTTCTTGGATAGAAAATTGGTAGGTATGTATTAAAATAAACTATCATTAATTTACTCATTATAAAATGGAGCAATTTAAACATACAATTTAATGCATCCATAGCTTACCAGAGAGTGAATTAATAGACATTTCAGTTCCAACAGGGAAAAATAGACCTTTCTCTCACCTGAAGTAGAGGATTGTGCCCATCTCATGATGGAATCTAAGGAACAGATCCAGTTCATCTCTGTCCTCAATCCTAACAGATCCCGACCTATTTATCTCTTCAATGAGACTAAGTGCTACAACCTGATGAAAAGAAATGTAAAGAGTTATAGTCGAACAATTAAGGTGATAGATCCCACTAACATGATATTTTTCACACTTAAAGTTCTCATAGTAAACTTCGGATGATATGTTGAAAAATGAGAAAATTTCAAACAAACCACTTGTCACCATCAAGAATAAAATATAAAATATACAGAATGAAAATAAAATACTCCCTATCAAATTACAGGAATCACTTTTTTAATGCCTATAAGCAATTTCCACTTTGATTTGGAGACAACCCCTAGTGAAACATGGCTTTGAGTCTCAACATCTCTGTCGTACTCCATATTAATTTCTCACTTATTGGAGATCGAGTTTCTGGAATCACTTTAACTATATTTTAATGCTTGATTTAACATCCCCTATGGTTCTATTATGCATTACATCACATTCATAGTTGTAATCACTTTAACTATATTTTAATGCTTGAGTCAACATCCCCTTTGGTTCTATTATGCATTACATCACATTCATAGTTGTAATCACTTTAACTACATTTTAATGCTTGAGTCAACATCCCCTAGGGTCCTATTATACGCCACATCACATTCATAGTTGGGACCCATGTGACACAAAGAGACTCTCTTATCAGTTATTTGTAGATTGATCCCTTTAAAACTGTGCAAATGAACCAAATCTAGCAGCCTAGCCAATTACATAATCATCTACTGCATAGCCTAGAATGGGTTCTTTTATGTAATAAGGTGATTTGATCAGACTGAATTGATCTGAGTAGACTACACTGGCCTTGGATTGTTTCATTCCAAAAGACAAAGTGTTGCGATATCCACAAGGCATATCCTAATGCTATCTAGACTGAAACATCCTGAATATTCTAAACAGGTCTACTTTATTCATTAGTTATGATCAACAGTGTTTTCTTCCATAATGATACCGATAACAAATTATAAAGGGGTCCAGCAAGCCAGTAAATAAAGAAATGAAATACCAATATTTTTCAAAAGTCTTATGAAAATACTGCCTTTAACTCATTAACCCCTGGCACCACATTTACGCAATATGAGGTTGTAATCTACTTCCGAGGTCTGTAACTTCAACATACGTTAAGATACACAAAAGTAGGTAGTATTGCACGAAAGTAGACAGATGCAGCTCTAAAATGATAACAAACAATGTCGACTTTCTACTCGCATTAAAAAATACAGCAGAAAAAAACTAATTTTTAGACTCTATTTTGTTAGGTTGAAAATTGCCGGTTTCGGAACCGGAGTTTGTGTCCGGATTTTAGACCTTTTGACCTTAGATCTAAAGCAGACTGGTCTGAACTTCCCACAGACAGATGAACCTTTTCGAATAGTATGATAAGTTTGAGATTTGGAGTTAGTACAGGACACAAAAATTGTGGGTCTAATATGAAAAAAAAAGTCCAACTTTTACTCTTCAGCATATGCGTGAGTATAATAACCAATCAAAAACAACATCCAACTAAATGAAAAAGTCTCTTAAGCAAATGTGTTTGGCCACTTTCAGAAGTAATGTGTTTCCTAACCCCATTTCTGGCGAAAATGAAAAGAATCTCCAGGGGTTAATGAGTTAAACATTCTCCACAAGATATGTGTAGATATTGCTATGATTACCCCAACTATTTGTTACCAACAGAATTCCTGACTAAAGTATCAGGAACATATATAATTTCAAAAAGCCATGCTGTAATTATTTGATTTCACAACATGGATAGAATATTTTATGTATATCATGCAAAAACATTTCCTTGATCTCAGTTAAGATTATTTATTGATATTTTAAATGAATAAAATTAAATCGTATATTTGAAAATGAAAATATATTTCATGTCTCCGTGATTGGGCAAGCAAGAGTACATTGGCATATTATATACCAGCCCCACGTTTAACAGTCCTCTATATAGAAAACTTAAATTTTTGTGAAAAACCACTTTCTTCATTCAGTCAAAGTAACCTTGACCTTTCAACTGTTGACCCCAAAATTGATAGGCTTCTTCCTTATCTGAAGTGTTAGTCATCCAAAGAGTTTGATCCACATCTGTGATGCAGAACTAATGTTATCTTGCAGGAATATTTTTCTTCTTTCAGTCATAGTGACCTTGATCTTTTCCCTTTTGATCCCAAAATTTATTGGGTTCTTTCTTACCCCAAGTGCAAGCCATCCACAAAGTCTGGTAACTGCACAGTGGAGATCTTGATTCATTGTGCAGAAATCAATTTTTTTTTTTCAGGCACAGTGACTTTGACCACTGACCATTTGATCCAAAAATTGATAGGGTTCTTACTCATCCCAAGTGTTAGCCACCCATATAGTTTGGTAGCTATAGATGGTGGAGAACTTGAACTATTGTGCAGAGACCATAATCTTCTGTCACTCACGGTGACCTTGACCCCAAAATAGATAGACTTCTTCCATATCCTAAGTGCAAGCCATCTACAAAGGTTGGTAACCATAGATGGTGGTAGGGGTGAAACGATTCATCGATATATCGATGCATCAATACTTTTGCCATATTGATACACGTATCGATACAAGAGGTGAAGAATCAATACCAAACAATGCTAACCCTATAGAAGTTACTTTAATCTTCACCAGTCATGAATAATTATTATTCGTTTGCCTTTTGATTCTTTAAACTGAGAATTTATCTGAGATATCCATTGCAGGCACATGTACTAATGTTTGTCAGTAAAAAGAAAAAAAAAATATTGTTGAAAACACCCACTCACCTTTTACAAATTAACACAAGGTTACATGGTTCATAATGTGTCTTCATCCCCCCTTTCGCAGATCATATGCTAATTATTTTATCCCATCAGCATGTTCAGCCACTGATAATATATATCAACGTAAAGGAGACTTTCCAAATTTGTTCCCCATGTATGATTGAAGTACTTTACTGATCATTTAATGACAACTTTTACGCGAAGTTTCTCTGTTGCTTTGTATCTTGTCTATACAGATCAAATTTAAAGGCTACACTTCCGGTGTGTCACTCAGTGAAATATGTTACATTAAATTCTGATATTGGTTATTGTTTGTTGCAGTCCAAGGTAAACAATAACCACCACTCAGAATTGATTCCAGCTTATTCACTGCAGACACGCCAGAAGTATTAGCATCCAAACTCGATCCAGGTAGATACAAAGCAACAGAGAAACTTCGTTCAAATTGGTTATTAAATGATCTGTAAATTACTAAAGTCGTACATGGAGAACAAGTTTGGAATGTTTTCTTTTACGTTGCTATAGATAATCAGTGACTAAACGTGCCAACAGGATAAATAAAATTAGCACAGAATCAGCAAGGGGGCAGATTTTAAACCATGCAGGTTTGTCACCTTGTGTTAATTTGTTAATTGTGTATAGATGAGATAGGGAGTGGGCATTGTCAATAGTTTTCCTTTTCACTAACAGAAATAAGCGCCAGTGGCCGTGGCAGTTGTTTTACATATGCAGGAAGTACAATGTGATAGATTTTGGTTGTTAGTCATCTCCAATCCCACACCTGGACTTGCTCTAGATAAGATTTTCCTTGCAGGTGGAAATTGCACTATTTCTTCTGTTTTGAAAAATAACACCGTCATGTCTTTCAAATGTAAGTGAAGACATGAAATTGATAATAAGATGTTTTAAAAGCATTCATGCAGTGCGAAACAAAGGGTGTGGTTACCAAGACGAGTCCTGGATCCGATCAAATGGAATAGTCTCAAATGGCCTAAATGATTGAATTAAAATCACTAACAACTAATATGAAGTCTGTTTGGATGTACTTTTGTTTATGTTGTCAAGGATGAAAACGGTATATGAACAGATGCTAAACCTATGTCTGTCTGTAATCTGCATACTAGAAATACAACAAATATGTCAACACATATAAAACAGCACAACCCTACCACTGACGGGCCTTCTAAAGATGAAAAGTTGATATGTATATCTATAATGTATCGCATCGTAGGCGGTGTATCGTGAATCTTATCGATATGTGGTACAGGTGTATCGTTTCACCCCTAGATGGTGGACAACACAAAGTTATTATGTGGAAATGAAATTGGCATCATAGATGGCTGGCTGGACGGACAACATTATGTCATAACATAATAAGTTGTGCCTTATGGTTGGCATAAAAAATATATGGATTAACAAAAGTACTGCAAGCAGTATGTTATAAACCTGGCTCGTGTTTAAGAGTCCTGAATGTAGGCACAAGAAGAGCATGGTTGATCGGTGATTAGTGACAAACATCTCTCAATGAAACCAACCTCTGGTTAAGGAATGTGGACTTGAACTAAACATTCTGTGCAGAAAGCTTTATTTTCTTGTTAGATTTACCATGACCTTGGCCTTTGAACTTTATACCCCAAAATTTCTTTCATACTCTAAGTGCAAGCCAGCCACATTATTTGATTAAGGAATTTAATCTTGAACAAATGTTAGTATGGAAAACAACATTTTTTTAAAAGTCACAATGACCTCGACCTTTCACTTTTTGAGCCCAAGTCAATAGCTCTCTTCCATACTTTAAGTGCACTTCTTGCACAAACTTTGGTCAAAATGCATGGTCTGGAATTAAAGTTATTATGCAAAAACCATTTTTCTTCTTCCAGTTACAGTAACCATGACCTTTCACCTTTTAACTCCAAAATCAATAGCCTTATATCTAACCAAAACAGAAAGCCATCAACAAGCTTTGATGAAGACACACAGCTTAAAACAAGTTTTTATGCAGAAACCATTTTACAATTTTCAGCTGCGGAGTCTTTGACCTCGGACATTCTGACCCAAAATCAATAGGCTTCTACTTTACCACAAGTGCAAACAATGCACATTATGTAAAACCAAAAGTTATAGTATGGAAACGAAAAAGGCAAAAGATGGATGTAGAAATGGATGGATGGATAACACTGTAAATTTATATGCTTTACCTTTTGGAAGGTGTATAAAATGTGAGACAATTATTTCTGCTAGCTGTACCTTGGCACCAGAAGCTTTTAGTGTCATGATAGTTTGTTCCAAGGGAAGCCATCGCGCAGGTTTTTCCTCCCCCCAGTGGGGCTGCTGTGATGCCAGTTCAAAAATTCTTCTTTTCAACTCTTCCAGCATGGGATCACGCTGGGTGTTATCAATAGCAATATCATCCATCAGGTGTCGTATGGTTGGTTTATCTTTCAAGATGTAGCGGAGTTCCTTAAAGTACTTATCAATGACTTCTTTTCGAGATTCCTGTAAGTAAAATTAATTAAACTGTGGTAGTTTCACATGCAGTTTTTGTGAGTTTCGTTCGCAACATGACATTCTAAATCAAGCAAATCAAAAATGAAAAAATGTATAATAAAGAAACAATTTTTTGTTTGCTGGAATACATCAAATCATTAAAACCAACTGAAATGAATATTGCAATATTTTTTTAATGTCCTACCATTTTCTTTATGATCTGCATGTATGTCAATAACCTGTCCAATGTCATCACTAACCATTACTGTTTGCTTCCTTGTAACCTGGCATTCTGTATCAATCTATCGATTGTATACCTCTCTATAAAACTATTTACATTTATTTGCCTGTCCCTCTATACATATTTGGATGTATTTATTCTTTCTTCTCTCTTTTTCAATCTATCCACAATACAGCTATGACCTCCATATTAAAACCACCCATCTACAAATACAATACATAGGTTTGAACATATATATTTTATCTATCATTGTGTTATTTCATTATTCACCCGTTCTTTTTTTAAAACTAATAATTCAGTAATTCAATGCTAAATTATGTATTTATACAAGTAATAAATAAATTTATTATTTTTAGTTTCATTTTCATGAGTTATTTCTCCTCTAAAATGGCATTCACAATGGCTATGGCAAAATGATGGGTCTTTTGCCGATCAACCGCTCTGAGCAACCTTATTTTTTCTTTCATGTACAAGTCCATCAGGCATCATTCCTTGAAAATAAGTGAGTCTAATGGCAGTTTTTAAAGAGCCTGGGAGCTTGCACCTGAAGAACTTTCAACCCCTGTATAGAACACAAAGCAAAGTTTTGAAGCTTTTCTCCTGAGCAAATGTTTAAATCAGCCAATTAGCTGAAAATTCTCCATGTTCGTTGATGCAGTCTAATGAGCAACATATAGTTAGCAAGATCTCAAACACACTTGACAAGATGCAAAACCTGCTCCAAAACTTTGGTCAGTAGATATATAATGCCAATTTCGGATGATGTTAATTAAATAAATAAAGTCTGTGCATACTAATTAGGTGACCTGCCAATTAATCAGTCTTAGCTTGTTACCACGACTGACACTCGGTACCTAAAGGAAATGACAAAACTGAAATACGAGTCTATTCTAGAGACAGCACTGGTGAATGAGTAAGATAAACATTTATAACTAAATATTTGTGCATATTAATCATACTGACAAGGGGATTTTAAAGCCTGATCAGATGTCCAGTTTCATTTTATCCTATTGATAAGGGAATTTTAAAGCCTGATTAGGTGTCCATTTTTCATATGAATCATATTGATATGGGGATTTTAAAGCCTAATTAGGTGTCCATTTTTCATTTTATCATATTGATAAGGGGATTTTAAAGCCTGATTAGGTGTCCAGTTTTCATTTTATCCTATTGATAAGGGAAATTTAAAAAGCCTGATTAGGTGTCCAGTTTTCATTTTATCCTACTGATAAGGGAATTTCAAAACCTGATTAGGTGTCTAGTTTTCATTTTATCCTATTGATAAGGGACTTTTTGAAGCCTGATTAGGTGTCCAGTTTTCATTTTATTCTATTGATAAGGGACTTTTTGAAGCCTGATTAGGTGTCCAGTTTTCATTTTATCCTATTGATAAGGGACTTTTTGAAGCCTGATTAGGTGTCCAGTTTTCATTTTATCCTATTGATAAGGGACTTTTTGAAGCCTGATTAGGTGTCCAGTTTTCATTTTATTCTATTGATAAGGGAATTTCAAAGCCTGATTACCGGTCGGTGTTCATTTTTCAATTTATCCTATTGATAAGGGAATTTCAAAGCCTGATTAGATGTCCAGTTTTCATTTCATCATATCGATACGGGGATTTTAAAGCCTGATCAGGTGTCCAGTTTTCATTTTAGTCTATTCATAAGGGGATTTTAAAGCCTGATTAGGTGTCCAGTTTTTATTTTTGAGGCTGTTTTAAGACAAATCATGATGAGACTTGACTCAGTGCTGACTATATGGACATTGACAAAATGCAAGTCTAATAAACATATAATTTTTAAAATATTTCAATAAATGTCTAACTCCCCTCTTCATTTCCTCGTCAATTATGGAAGAAACCACATAAATATACAAAAGGCAATGAAAATGACAAGTGGTCATTTTTCAACAAAACAGGCAAATGTACAATAGGCAATGAAAATGACAAGTGGTCATTTTCCAACAAAACAGGCAAATATACAATAGGCAATGAAAATGGTAAGTGGTTATTTTCCAGCAAAACAGGGAAATATACAAAAGACAATGAAAATGACAAGTGGTCATTTTCCAACAAAAGAGGCAAGTATACAATAGGCAATGAAAATGGCAAGTGGTCATTTTTCAACAAAACAGGCAAATATACAATAGACAATGAAAATGACAAGTGGTCATTTTCCAACAAAACAGGCAAATATACAATAGGCTATGAAAATGGCAAGTGGTCATTTTCCAGCAAAAGTCTTCTTTGATACTGTCTTGTGAAGCATTCAAGAAAGCATCAATGATCTATGGAAATAACTATGGATTTTGTACTGTGTGTGCTTCAGCAAAATGAGATAACTGTAGCTTATTATTAATTATTTCATTCGACACTCCATGCAAATCCTACATTTATTGTTTTCCATATTTTATCACACTTGTGAAATTCCCAGTTTACATTACTCGTAAGAAATGACTAAACATTTTTTGTGTGTACCAACTTTAAGCCAATCTTGAAAGTAAACTTTAACAATTAAATCCCAACTTAATGTACCTCAGAAAGCTTATCCACATGTGTGCCAACCAGAATCACATTGGGAAGGCTGGCTTCAGGTGATGGTGCACAGGAATGTATGGAGTTCAGCCAAATCTCAACCAGATCTAAAGAAAACAGAAACTACTTTATGTACAGCTGTATCAAGTAAATAATAATAATAATAATAATAATAATAATAATAATAATAATAATTATAATAACAGCTATCATTATCTGGATGACACAATAATCAATCAATTCAACACCTCTTTTCCTTATGGCCCTCCATTAATACATATAATCTGCATGTCATCAAAACAAATTCAGCAATATTACATTAAGTCTTCAAAGCTACAATAAAAATTCTGTGAGAAGCTATATACACAGGAATGATACACATATCTAGGGTTTTACATTCATTCTTGCAGGCAAATAATTCTAGAAAAACCCACATATATTATGTTTTTACAACTTTTACATTTTATATCAAGATCCGTTTCACCAAAAGTGTTACTTCATAAAGTAAAAAATATATTTTTTTTGATGGAAGATATAATCAGGTTTTGAACTATTGAGAAATTTTATCCAATACCGCAGAAGGGAGTATATGACAAATAGGTAGCTAGGCAGACAGAGAAGGAATATCAACTATTACAGATAACTGATTGGTGAAAAAAGGAAATAATCCTTTATTCCAATGCCTAGAATACATTTAGTGTAAATAACCAATATCCTTTATTCCAATGCATATTATACATATAGTGTACTAAATAACCAATATCCTTTATTCCAATGCATATTTACATTTAGTGTACTAAATAACTGATTATCTTTTATTCCAATGCCTATTATACATTTAGTGTAAATAACCAATTTCCTTTATTCAAATGCATATTATACATTTAGTGTCCTAAATAACCAATATCCTTTACTGATATGCATATTATACATTTAGTGTACTAAATAACCAATATCCTTTACTGAAATGCATATTATACATTTAGTGTACTAAATAACCAATATCATTTATTCCAATGCATATTATACATATAGTGCACTAAATAACCAATATCATTTATTCCAATGCCTATTATACATTTAGTGTAAATAACCAATATCCTTTATTCCAATGCATATTATACACATAGTGTACTAAATAACCAATATCCTTTATTCCAATGCATATTATACATACAGTATAGTGTACTTAATAACCAACATACTCAAACGATTGTACTCTTAATACTCTTGAAAACTTTCCTTTTGACATTAACTTATTTATAATTAAAACAGAACAAGTATTTTTAATTACATTTACTCGTCTGTTGTTTTTTATCCCTGAGTACACCTATTGTGAATGTCATCTTTATTGTTCCTTTGGGGGGTGGGTGGGGTGCTCTATCATAAGGTTTGTAGTAGGTGAGGTCTCAATACTTAATACTTTTAAACTTTCCTTTTTAAATTAACTTAGTTACGGTTATAGTTAAAACAGGACAAGTGTTTTAATTACATGCACATATTTTTTATCTCGTATTACACCTATATTGTAACTCATGGGGGTGTTCTAATTGTGCTGTATCATTAAATGTTGGGGCGGGGCCTTGCAATTGTGCTCTATCGTTATCAATCATTAGGTTTGGACTTGGGGTAAGGGGACTTGCAATTGTGCTCAGTCATTGGGTTTTTAGTTGGGTGGGGCTTGTTGTAATTGTGCTCTATGTTTAGTTTATTTGGCTTGTTGTAATTCTAGTTATAATTCATGTCCCCCTGCCCTCCAAGAGCCATCTCCTCTGCCTCTCTCCAAATGACTAAAACACCTTTAAGTATGTGCCGTTTTCTACTTATTCCACTCATTTTTCTGTTTATTTAATCTTGGATACACATATGAATGTGCTTTTGTCTGTTTCTTCTTCCAATACGATTAAATTCTAAATTTCATTATTGACATAGTCTTTTATTGCAAAAGGATACCCTTTGTTGCAAAATGTTCCCCTTCAATTTCAGTTTCATTTGTTAGCAAGCGGTATAATTTTCAGGAATTGGAGTTGTTTTGTACTTGTATAACACCTCAGAGCTTTCTGTCTGGATTTTTTTACATACAGTCTTCAAGAAAAATTTTCTAACTTTAACTCTGTTGGTACATGCTCCCATTCTCTTGCTTTCTCACTCATTGCAAAAACTGCTGTACTTACCATGAACTTTACACCGTTTTATCCCATCTATATCAAGGAAACACTTGTCATCTTTAATGAGATCTGTGACTTGTTGTTTGAGATCTATGAGCAAGAGATAAATTGCACACCTAGTCAGAAATGTTTGATGTGTAGTGTAAAATGCATATTGACCTGCAAAGTCCCACATTGACAATGCTGCATATTTCACTATATCCTTCTCTAGTTTGTTAGAATTTTCATTGATCAAATGGAGGATTTCCATCACTACATCCTTCTTCTTCTCATTCTGACTGGACTCTGCTTCACTCAATGGAAAAGCAACAGTGCTTGTTTTTTGGTCTGAACGTGCCACACCATGTCTCCCATCCACCTCGATAATAGACAATTCTGTTGGCTGGGAGGTATCTACTTCCGAAGCTGCCTCTATTTGATAGATAACCTCTATGTTATCTTCTTGTTCCTGGCTTACATCAGGCTTCTCATCTGGCCCAGACAACAGCGTCATCAGGCGTTGAAGTCTGGACAAATGATCAGCATCTTTAAAAGGAGAAAACACAAACACATATATATTGTCAAGCCTGTCTAACCAGTCACCTTTATATAACAATCACCTGGTCTCAGCAGCCATTCTAATTTCCGCAAGCAAATTTCCTTTATAAATGTCATGTATATAATGGTCACATGCTTTCTGCATTGAGCAGCCAGGTTTTTCCTAACCAGATAATGGTTTCTCACTGCTTTAAACAATCACTGGAGTTAATCTACAGTGACTGATTAGTCTATGGAAACTAAACTATTGCTTCATGAGGAAATCATTATTTTCATAAAGGAATATCATGTGAATCGATGTGCAAACATCTCTTATCTTGTGCGTACTCACCATACTCTAGTTACAATGTAACTCAAATGCATTAACAACAAATTCAAAAGCGAATCAGTTTTTTTAATACGTCAGAGCAGATATGTGCGATCTACGGCCTGGTTTTACCTGTTTTTTTACATCATAGGGTGTGGTTTTAAAAATCACTTATCCGCTCTGCACTCTGGAGGAAGTTGCACACGTCAAAGCAAATCATTTGATGGATGGTGGGAAAAGTATGCATGTTATCGCAGCAGAAATGGAAGTCACCTTTTATGCCAGTGTGACAGGTATCATTTTATATCTTCATCTATTTGTTTGTGAATTAAAGGTGATCTCTGATGAAAAAGATCACCTTTGAGAAGAGATACAAATGACATTCCTTTTCGTTATGGTCAAGAGTCAATCAATATTTAAAACTTGTCTGTAAAGGCAGGCAAAGTCTCAGTTCATGTGTCACAAAGAATAGCCATATACAGCTTCTTCAGATTCACTATTCATCATACATGCTGGCCTCTCACATAATCCGACTATCTTTTGATCTTGGTGAGCTGAACAATTGGCTTATCCAGATACTGTTTCTAAAGTTTAACCAGCTGTTTCTAAGCCTAATTTATACATGCTGGCCGACCAAAAGGTCAGTCCTCTGTTTTACAGTCATATGTAAGCTGTGAGTCACTAGTGATATAAGTGTTTTGTGCTGTCAAACTGTAGTGAAATGAGTGTTTTCTTAGTGTGCACAAAACAAATTAAGATCAGTGATGATTTAATTTAAAGGATGGATTAAAGTGAGCAGGACACACAAATCTTGTATGGAACATATATTTGGGAGAGAACAACATATACACGTATTTTATGATTTTGTTGAATAGTGCACATAAAAAATCCATTGATGGTGTAATAATAATAATAACAATAATAATAATAATAATATTTGCTACATGCTATTTGTTCAAAAACCAATCCGTTGTTTTCACGTGATGTCATCAAAATGCGTGCACTTCTATGTCCGCCATTTTGATTCCCTAGCCACACAAACTGGCACCTAACAACACAGTGTTCTCCTCAAAACATTATGAAAGCAATTGAAATAAATTTACTTTTCTTTTTGGTTTGTTTACTAAAATCGATTTTGTTATTTTTGCCAAGTCTTGCAGTAGTGTTCTCCTTGTCTGTTGCTACGATTAATTGTATTATACTACCATATGAAAGCGCTAATTATCATGGTAATCAGTTTTAAACTTTCTTATACAAGAAAGTAGTTGTGAGAGGCAACCATAATTTGGTCAACAAATGCACTGGCTGAAATCAATCATTATTCAAGTCCAAGTTAAAAAGCAAAGTGTTAATATATAATTTCATATTTTTAAAGCACTTTAAGAATACTCGGCTTTGATATTCGACACAAAGTCATGTTCCGCTAGACACACATTTCAGTTTAATACACTTAAGATGAAACCACCTCTTTGAACAGTTCTCGCTTTCACTTAATATCATCCTCCGTCCATCATCATCTCCACCACAAATACAATATTTGAGTTTAATAACTAAAATTGGTTTGTCAGCTCTTTGGCACAGACACTTGCTTTCACAACAAGTATTTACATAAAAGTTCTGGCATAAACACATGCTATGAAATTTGTATGCCTTAATTGGCATTGCATCCCAAAGTCCATTGTTTGGAAATACTCTTTCAAGATAGCAGTCTTGGAGATGCCATACTAAAAGAAATAATAATATTGTCTGTTTGTTAGAAATAACTGCATTAGTATTTGATAAAAAAATATGCATGATTGTGTTAAATTTATAGAAATATGCATGATTGCGGTTCATCTTCATTATTCCGTCTTCCAACATAAACCAGGGAACTTCCAGCTTTATTTTTTTATCTATCGTGCTGTAGGGGCACTTAGTTTCAAGTATGTATTATTTTGATGAAGTAAATATCCTTATCGACGATTAAATTGGAGGCTTTTTTTTTTTCTTGAATGTATGATTGTTTACAAAGGTTTTTTAGGGAAGCAAAATGGCGGTACAAGGTGCGCGTGCGTTGCATTGGGGATATTTGTGTACACAATCGTGACGTCTGTGAAAACAAAGGATTTTGAAATGTTAACCTGTGTACAGAGACCACCTGTTTAAGGCCAGTGTTGTCTTTCGCCATGGGTGGCTTATATATATCAGGGATTTACAAATCCACTTGCCCGACTCCAGGGGCAAGTTCAAATTCGGCTCAGGCAAGTTCAAGTTTTGCAAGGGGCATGTCCAACAAATTGAGAGAGAGAGAGAGAGAGAGAGAGAGAGAGAGAGAGAGGGAGAGAGAGAGATTTTAACGTCAATGGTCTCTGTAAAATACGTAATACACTAGCTCTGTGCGAGCTATTTTACAGACAAGGGATTGTGCTCAGTTCATAATGCTTTCTTTTCTGCAAGTTTATGCACTGCCATCTCGCCACAGTAATGTATATCAGCACCTTTATTTAGTGTTTACATGTGTTATTTAGTGTTTACATTCTTCTTCTACATAACTGTCCTGTTTCTTTCATCCATGATCATTTCCACTGTGTAGTCAATGTCAAGGTCAGTCTCGCATTTTCTCGCGCAGACGTGATAATGTGAATATTTACTATTTAAAGTAATTTTGACAAACAAGGAATAAATATTTATATTTAACTTGTCTGTTACATTTTAATTGTAATATTTGTACGTATCCGGGATTCGCTTACTTTCATAGCCAAAGTTAGCTTCGGGGAGTTTGTCAGCTTGACGACTCTAAACAATCGGCTTGTCAAAGATTGTTTTGATGCAGGTTGCCGATTTTAAGGTGAGTGATAATTTTTAATGATATAACTCGTGAGATTTCTTTGACAGGTGTTTATGGAAATAAAAGGCAATCGTCTCTAACAATTAACCACCAGAAAGATTTCGTTCAAAGCATAATTGATGTTACAAAAATGTAGTACCCACAAGCATACCTGTGATTCTACCGGCGGTAGGCCAAAAATACCGTTTTAAAGACCGTCTACCGCACATACCGTTTAGTAGTCGAAATCTACCGGTTTTGAAAATTTCACAGAAATTTTTTTTTTTTTTTTTAAATCCGGTTTTTTTACGCGTTCTATCAACACATTAGATAAACCAGCCAGAACCAGTCTACTGGGAGCCGGAAATAATAGACCTACGATATGACTGGTGCGACGATGCGTGGTTGAGTAGTGGGATTACAATTCTTAGCATGTTGACACAGAAGCGGCTAATTGATTACCTTATTGTTGTAATTTGGAGAGTTTAAGGCCAGATGCGGGATGTTGTTTGAGGTGTTATAAGTAATAAAAGGATCAAAGGTAATCATTGATGACCATAAGTCTTTGACTAAAACTCGGCCGATCTGTCGTGGAAGGAAGATAAAACGGAGACCGACCAAAAATGATCTTGGCAGAAACACTTGAGTAAGTATTTTGATTCGATGTCTTTTAATTGTTCTTGTATTGTTCACGATGGTTTAAAATGAATATTTAAGGCAGCTTGTATTTTTTTTTTTTCAATTCATGTCGAAATGCCGAAACGTCCGCTTTCTCCCAATGCTAAGAAGCCACCAGCTAAGAAATACTACAGCAAGTTTAACAACGCTTGGATACCAGAATTTAAGTGTGTGCAGGCTAGTAGCAAAGGTCCTGACTTTGCATTGTGTCTTTCGTGCAAATTGGATTTTAAGATAGCATATGGAGGAAGAAATGATATCACCAGGCATATACAGACACCATCACATAGGAGCAACGATTCTTCTGTAACAAACACACCCACATTGAAGGCATTATTTGAGACTGGATCAAAAGTGGATAAAGTGACACTTGCAGAGACTTTGTTTGCAAATTTTGTGGCAGAGCACAATTTACCATTCCTCATAGCAGATCATTTTACTAAACTGGTTAAAGTCATGTTTCCTGACTCTGAAATTGCACAAAAATTTTCATGCCAGCGTACAAAGACAACACATATTGTCACTCAGGCCCTAGCCCCCCACTGGGACAGAAGAGTTGAAAATATGTGTAAGAGTCAGAAGTTCAGTATCATAATTGATGAATCAAATGATCAAGGGGATGATAAAATGTTGAATGTTCTAGTCCGTGTGTATGATCAAACAGTTCAGCGTATTTCAACCAGATTCCTTGGTATTCCAACATGCAACATAGGCACAAGTGAAATGATCTTCAGATCCCTCAACCAGATTTTTATGTAATTTTTTAAAATTTTCATTTTTTAAAATAATTTTATATTTAAAGAAAATAATTTAATATGTCACAGCCATTCAGATTTTACACAAATGAAATATTTTTCAGAAGCAATAATTCAGTATAATTATTTCCAAAAATGTTTATTATTTTTAATATTTTACAACATTTGTCAACTTACATCATTGCAAAACATGGAGAGCAAAGAAAAAAGTTACTGAGGAATATGTTGTGCACTATGAGGGTGTGATAATTTACAATGATTATGATATTTTACTTTCAGAGACAGAGACATCCCCTGGGCAAACTGTATTGGGTTTTCCAGTGACATCTGCAATGTGATGATTGGGAAGCACAACAGTGTTCTGTCCAGAGTCAAGAATGTCAACCCCAAAGTGTTTGATGTCGGTTGTGTGTGCCATTTGGCAAATATCTGTGCACAGAAAGGCATCAAGATCTTACCCCTGCCAATAGAAGAGCTTCTTACTGAAGTGTTCTTTCACTTCTACATGTATCACAGGTATTGAACAGTGAAAAAGATTCAGAATTGTTAACATTAAGTTGTCATTTAACATCAGGCTTTTTTAACCTGTGTATTGTAATCATTTTAACTTGCAGCTGTTTTCTCGCAACTTCATATGTAACAAATTAAAAATATTGCTTTTCTATTCATTATCTGTATCTTTCCAGCTCAAAACTCAGGACATTCTCTATTCTTCGGAAAATCCAGAGTGATTCAAGGGGAAGTCTGGACCAGAAGACTATTGAGAGCCTGCTAAGTGTGAAGGTTAACAATCACAGTGAATGTCACCAGTGGTCACCAGACAATGATCTTCTGAAGGAAACTAAAAATGCCTGTGGATTTTATAAAAAAAATCTTTGCTTGTAACATTTTCCATCAGATTCTGAATCAGAATCATGTGCAAAATTGTGTGTTGTATTATAATATGAAGAGAATACATATTTTGTGACAAATTGAACTTGTTTTGTTTTCAATTCCCTTAAAACACGTAAAATTTATGCCGATAAAAAATCTCCCTTTTTAGAAGCCAATCTCCTGATCAAAATTTGTAAATCTACTGGTTTGAAATCCTGGTTCTGTCACAGGTATGCACAAGATACTTACTGCTTGGCAAACAATTAAATGGATAAAAATGGATAAAAATAAGTGTTCTCAAATCATTCTGAGAAGTCGGGTTTTCGAACATTTTTATGCATGTAGCCGAGTTCAAGATGACTAGATGATAATTGTTAAGGTGGTAAGCGGAGGCAGACGTGAGTGGACACAACACACCCCACAAAAAAGCAGAGAGTGAAATCATTGATATTTATGGAATATTTCAGTGATGGACACACTTTTACCTTGTTTTATTTTTTTACTGGATGTATACTTAAATCTGCATGATCATTTGAACTTAAATGGAAAAGTAGATACAGAAAAATGTTATATATTAAAACATGATTAAAATTAAATTAACACAGATCTGTTTATTGGTTGTTTAATTTTTCAGTTCAATGTCTTTTAACTAAACATCTCTCTCTCTCGATTAAAAATCTAGCTATTTACGAATCCTTTTCTACTTGACCATTTATCTGTCTATATACATGTACATGTCTATTTTTGCTCTTCTAACTATATCTGCATTCTAACTCTTTCTCATCATCATATCTATCTGTATGTATTTTTTACATATATTTATTTTTTTATAACTTTAATTATCAGCATATGGTTTTAAGGTGCCAACAAAGATAAAAAGAAAACAAAATTTAAAATAATTATAACACAATTTCCATAAAATATCCCATATTTTATTTTATCTTCTTTTTTCCACTCATGTTGGGATATTGTTTTGGTCAAGCTCAAATGTCCCAAGGGCAAGTTCAATTTTCCAGTTAGCTTGCCCTGGGCCAGCTGACGTTTATAACATTTTTAAATCCCTGATTAAGTCAGGAATATCTTTATACAGGTCAACACATGATGGTCAAAAGCACACATCTTAATAGTCATTCTGCCTTTGCAAATGTTAATTACTTGTTAGAAGCTACGTGTGAGGAACAAGTTGCATGGATTGCTAGAGATAATAAAGGATTAGTACATAATGAAGTGGATGTTGTCAAAAGACCAAGTAAATCATGGGTTCGTGTTCGATATGAAGATCATGACTGAAGACCTTGACAGTAACTACTGATCAGCTAATAAACGTGAAACATCTTTCACCAGATGAGTGTTTAGTACATCTAAATGGCATTTCTATATCAAAATTTCATTGGTCTGGACCAGGTGCAAGCCTTGTTTCAGTTTATTAGAGATGAATCACTTGTTTCAGAATTACATTTTACAGTTGATTGTGTGGGTGATGAAAAGCCTCAAAACAAAATGACTTGCTTTGTCATGGTTCTCCTAAGATGTTTATTAAATTTGGACAAAAAGTAATTTCCTGTGCAAAACTTGATTTCAAACCTCATTCAGTTGAATTGTATCATGTGGCTGAGAATGAAGTTTCGAGTCAGGCAAGAGTTATTTATTCCCATGCACTACATTCAGATGAAACTTGCAGCAGTGGAGATTTTGATCTCAATTTGTTCACAGAAAATATGCACTGTGCTGCCACGGATGCCATAAACAGAATAAAGGAAACACCATTTTCTGGTTATCAATTTCATAGCTATCTAGCCCCACCTGAAACGGATTGGGTGTTTGACAAAGAAGTTAAAGCAAAAAGCAAAGACCTGCTTAAGTCAGACTCTTTTGAACACATTTCTCAGAGCAATTTTGTAATCAGGCCCAATGGGAAAATATCGGATTCACTTTGTAAAATGAATGATCTCAATCATGATCAGTCTATTAATGTCACAGCTGTTTATCGTGAAACAGTGAATCCATTATGAACATGGCCAGAACAATATGCCTTCACTTGCTATCATCCGGATGAATCTTGGTCTGCTGAACCCCTTAGACGATTTGAAATACAGCCTGTTTAGATGTTTCAAAATTGCCAGTACATCGCTACCTTAAGTACCATGAGGCAAAGGCATTAGTGCAACATTTTGAGGAACATGGTATTGTTCCTTCAGTGAGGCTGTCTGTTCCTGACATTTTCCTTCCGTGCAAAAATATATATTTTGTTAGAGCACAAAATCTGACTTTTTCAAGGAAAGTTCAAATATTCAGTTGTTAAGTGATATGGTTGGTGTATCTGTTGAAGAAAGTTTACCCCATGTTCATCAGCAGGAACAAAAGGAAACACTTGGATCTGGTAATAAGGTCACCGTAAATAGATTTTCATCTGGACTTGGCCAGCTTACAATGGCTGAAATTAAGATTTTTCTGAACAGGTTTCATGTAAAATATACCAAGAATCAGAACAAAAAACCAGATCGCCTTCTGTAGATGTCTGCCACTCTGAAAGATAATGATGTTGATGAGGAAAAGTTTGTCAGTGGCTTTAATTATGAATAATTTCAGACTAGAGTTCATTGTTCCAGGTTACATGTATATATTTGAGAGCAACACTGGTCACATTCATGTAGGACTGAAAGCATACATTCTTATGACACTGCCAATATAATTACAGGTGCTAGTACTACAACACACATTTGTATGTTGTTATAAATGTAAGCTTTTACGAGATAGTATTGAAAATATTGTTTACAAGTATGTATTATGCAGATCTGAAAAATTATATTTTGTGATATATACATATCAGATTCTTTGAGTAGCCATTATCTAACAGATTAAAATCACTCCATTAATGGTATTTGCTTGTAGTTATGGTTTAATAATAGTAATGCATGCATATTGTTTTAACCACTTTCAGCTATGAACCCCATTTTATAAATTTTTGACACAGTTTAATGACTTCTTTGTCAAAAATTAATATTTCATACATGCACATGCATGGAGGAGTCATTCTGTATGTAGGGTTCTTTTTTCACAGGTAAAGGTCTTTTGTTTATAAAAGGTTTTACTAACTAAAGACAGTTTTAGAGAGCAATGATAATCTTGTACTATAAGACCAACAACAAAAAAATATCTGTGTTTCCTATTGCACTGGTTTTGAAATTAGGGTAGGCAGGTAAAACTGGGAGGGGGGAAGGCTAGGGTCGGCAATGAGAAACAGGGACCCGAAACACACATTTTTTTTGGGGGGGGGAGGCTTAAAAGTAAATTTACTACTTTATATGTGCATTTGCCAATGTGTCTTATTAAGAAGCTTGTTTATTTTATTGTTCCTACATTGATACTGTGATAGACAATCACATCTTGTTCACTTGTTTTTACTATTCCGACATTGATAATATGCCAGACAATCGCATTTAGTTCACTTGCTTTTATTGTTGTCACTGATACAATGATAATCGCATCCAGTTCACTTGTTTTTATTGTTCTGTCATTGATACAATGATAATCACCTCAAGTTCACTTGTTTTTATTGTTCTGACTTTGATACAATGATAATCACATCAAGTTCACTTGTTTTTATTGTTCTGTCATTGATGCAATGATAATCACATCCAGTTTGCTTGTTTTTATTGTTTCACATCGATACAATGATAATCACATCGAGTTCACTTGTCTTTATTGTTCTGATATTAATACTGTGATAGACAATCACATCTAGTTTGCAGGTTTTTATTGTTCTGACATTGATGCTGTAATGATTCACTTGTATTCATTGATAAAAATTTTCATGGATTCTATTTTGCTACCAACAATGATTTTAAAGACCCAAGAAATCTTGATCTATGTTATGCTATCTGAGAATCTAATTAAAGGCCTCCTTCCCTGTCTGAGAATTCAAGCACAGATTACCATTGTTACGGAATTATAAATCATTTTTCTTTTAATAATAGTATAGTTTATTAGTTTATGATTTCTGTTCTTGGTCTAACAGCTGTCGTCTTGCCGTGAGTACATATACGGTAATTTTGATCGATATTTTACTGAAACTTTAGTCATGTCACGTGTTTTCAGCGCGTAAGGTTTGAACTTTTGACCTAGATTCTATGATTCATTTCTAAAGTAAATACTTTATTGACTGTTTAAAACATTGGTACACTGGTACTTTAGAGATGTCACGCATAACCTAGTTTCTGACTGGTTCGGAGAAGGTTGGTTCTAGAAGGATTAAATGGGTTTTTATTTCGATTCTGCGTAGCAAGAGACTACATTATAGGATTTCTAGCAGCATTCTGGCATTCTTCATAGCTACACTGGACTGAGAGGTCATAAACGAATTTGGTTCATTTTGTGTGTGGGATATTCTACTTTTGTGATATTATCATACAGTACATTCTGGATTAGTACTATTTTTTCAACTTTAATAATCATACAGTTCCGTGGAATTATCGGAAACATTTCTAGAACTTGTGATATTCCATTCACAGGGATTATTTGGAATTTATAAAACTTGGATATACTGATTCTTATTAACACATCAGTACAGCAAAGGTTTCATTCTGAATATTTGGATTAACTTCTGGATCAGTGAACTTTAGAACAACTTAGAACTTTTAAGGATATTCTATACTGTAAGTTATGTTTAATTCTTTCACTTTGATTGTTTGTTGAAATATTTTAATATTTTAGGAAATTATATATTTGTATTTTAAATCTTGAAAGCTTGTTTGTGTCTTTTCTTTTGTTACATTACCCCTAGTCGTAACCCCATATATACTTACATACAAGTCATGTCCAGCTGCAAGCAACATAGACCCATATCTGCCATCGCATAATGTGCCAGCTGATCAGAGTCTATTTTTCTTGTTCTGCTGATTAGTCCTAAGAAACTGTATAAACCCAGATCTGTTAGTGCATTATGCAATGGCAGATCTGGGTCTGTGCAGATTGCAGTTGGATCTGACTTATAAATGAGTATACATGGTATTTATTTATTCATACTATGTTAATTTTCACGATACATCAAGGAAAACGTGATTATTCATGGTCTGGATGGTGGTGCTGAGCAGCTGTAATGCTCATATGACTCTCTTCCTTTAGCAAAATATTTAGAATACACTCTCCACATGTCATTTTTAAGTCTGCACTTCAATGCAATATACAACACAAACAATTCATCAAACTTATCAAATTCGTCATTTACAATAGCACTATACAAATATATTGCAGTGCTTCAACATTGATCAAGATTTAGTTTCAGAGAAAATTTCAGTTTTAGAATATATACTTTATTGTTGATATTCACGTTTCTTAAATCCATGCACCAATTGTTTTGTTGACTACCTGACTTTTCATGTATTTTACAAATGAAAGTTCAGTTACTCAACATACCATCTATAATCGCCAACAAGTTGTCCAACTGCAAGCAATATGGACCCTGATCTGCCATTGCATAATGCACTGACAGATCAGGGTCAATGTTGTTTGTTCTACTGATTATTTCTAACAAACTTCATAGACTCAGATCTGCCAACACATTGTGGGATGGCAGATCTGGGTCTATGCAGTTTGCAGTTAACCCTGACTTGTCAGCAAGTACATACTGTATTTTAAGTTTAGCAAATCAATATATGTAAAAGAATACCTTGATAATGGTGCCTTTAGATGAATCGACAGGAATTCTATTGTACAAAGTTAGTTAGAAATTTCCTGCTCTTTAGTGAACTATATTTACTGTATATACTAGTGTAAAAGTCAAATCCATCTGCATAGACCCAGATCTGTCATAAAATGTGCCGGCAGATCTTGTTCTGTACAGATTGTTAGGAGTCATCAGAAGAACTAATAACACAGACCCTGATCTGCTTGCACATTCTGTGACATTAGATCAGGGTCCATGTTGTGTGCAGTTGAATTTTACTTTTATGTGGGTATATACTGTACTGTAGTTGTGAACACTGATAAAAATTCTTCTTTTTGCAAGCCAGTAGTACAGTTAAAGGGAAGCAATCTTGTTTGTCAAAATGCAGTTTTTTGGGAGGCTAATATCCCAGAAATCACATTTAGATTTTTACATTTTGCTTCCTGATTCTAGATCAAGCTAGATCTTTTTAGTATTCCCTGCCCAATGAATACAGACATGGATTCCATCCATCCGTCTATCTTTCACACTTTTGTTTCTGGAGCACAACTCCACCATTCAAGATGTTGATATGACACTTGGTACACATATTAGACTAATGGTCCAGACATTTTAGATTACTGATGTAGCTGTGCCTTTGGCTATACACAAATCTTCAGTTTCAATATTTTTATCATTTTTGGTCATTTTGTCTGTTCATCCATCAATCCATAATTCACACATTTGTTTTCAGGATGAAACTCCAAAACCATTAAGACTCTGAAATTTGGTAAATGTATTAGAAAAGTGGTGTTGATGTGGTTTTTGCTATAAACAGTTCATGAGTTATAATAATTTTTGTGGGGTTTTTTTTTCTGTTTGTTTATCCATCCATTCATCGTTCACACTTTCATTTACACAGAAAAAATCCAAGATATCTCTATAAAACTTTATACACACATATTAGACTGGTGGTCCAAACACATCTAGTTAACCTGTGTTCCTTTTTCACTTCTTTGAAATAAAAAAACAAATATTGATATAATTATGGTCTGTTGGGGACAGGGAGTTGCTAAGACACACCCAATGGCATGGTTGTGGCTAAAAATGTCCAATGTAGAAAAAAAAATCAAAATTTTCCAAACTATTGTTTTGAATTTGAACTACATGTATTACTTTAAAGCCTTGGCTTAATTTTCCACACACTCTAAATTTCACAAGCTGGTTAAAGAAGTGTATGATCCATTGGGTGTGTTTCGTCCTTAGAAAATTAGAGGCCCATACGGTGTGCCAAGGACTCATCAGTTAGTGACACACTATAAACTTGAGCCAAATAATTTGAAACAAAGAGTTATTAGTAAAAACAATGGTTAAATAAAAAAATGTTGAAATATAGCAATTTAGAAAAGAAACAGTAACATTAAAGTTATTAAATGAAACAAGAGAACAAACACTTGAAAATTGAACAAAATTGCATTATGAAATAAGGTGTGTATTAGGCATGTATTCTGTAATGCCTGGCTTACCAACAGATTCCTACTAGAGTGTACTATCACTATTTGAAAGGAGAATCTGTCTGACTTTGAGGAAAATTATTCATGCCTAACAACCAAATCTGTATTTTTCATTCTTGCTTACAGGCATACTAGTACCCATTTGGCTGAGGGGCTAATTGTTTCTGTTGTATGTCACATACCTCTGGGCTGTAGGTTTGATCATAACCAGCTCAGTCTCCCAAGATTCTTGCATCACTACCTTCTGAGGTCACTGTACCCTATTTGACCATGTATGTGTAAACTGAATGTAAAAACCAATACAAAAACAATACTATGGATGAACAACATACATTTCAGCAGTAGATATTACATGAATATCATGCCATTGGTCATTATATGGGACACTAACTGCAGGACAAACTACTTTCTTTCGACTGGGGTTGAACAGCTTATCAGCAACATGAAAACCCATTTATTGCTACAGTTGTGTGTGAAAAAAAGAACTTGCATCTACATTGCAACTAATACCTTCGTCACATTTTGAATGTCCATCTTGCATAAATAGTTATCCATTATTTTCATATGGATACTTATATTTTTAATAAAACCATTTCCTTATTTTAATTTATATTATGGTGGTGGGGGATTATAATGAAAATTGTTGGGGTTTTTTTTGGTGATGCCTCAAGAATAATTGAAGTTTTTATGGTGGTGCCTCAAGAATAATTAAAGTTTTTATGGTGGTACCTTCACAAAAGATTAGTATTCCTGCCACCATCCCCCCATGTGCTTTTTCCTGGAATAACCGTAAAAAGGGACTGGATATCTGGCACCTACTTTTTCTTTCAATTAGAAGTTTAGGTGATGATAAAAGTTGATTCTATAAGGACAAATGCTGAAAACATCTGGACTTTAGGAATGCATTTTACAAGTATATCCCTAGTGATAGTCCCTATTGTCATATAAATCTAAGAAACAAAACAGTTTTTTTTCTATACAAAACATATTGAATTCTGGATTTCAATGCAGGAGATCTTTTAAAATTAACTTACTGATATACATCATATACCACTTTGTTCACCTACATTTTATAACCATTTAGATTTTATAAGGATTCATAAAAAAGAAAAAATTGAGGACTTTTTCAGTTTCTATGGGAAAATTATGAATGATTTAGTAGAGGGTGAAATCAGTAAGACACCTTTTGTCCATTACTCTAACTTTGTAAAATGTCATTAAATGTAAGTAAATATAACTACTACCTCTGGTGTAAAGCCAAATAAAAAAGTATGTGCAGTTCTGGTTACCGGACCGACCCTATTTTTTCCTGCCAACCCAACATTTTTTTTTCTGGGGGGGGGGGGGGGGGGGGGGGGGGGGGGGCTAGGATTTAAAAAAAAAAAAAAAAAGTAACAAAGGGATGTAACAACAGTCGAAGTTAAATTCAGGTTGCGAATAATGCTTATTTTCTAGTTTATGCTTCATTTAAATCTGTCAGGACCAAAACACACAAAAAAAGGTAACCAGAACCACACATATATTTTTATTTGACCTAATGTATTTTCAAGGTTGGACTGATGACATTAAAGACCAATTTTTGAAGGAAGAAACTTGAAAAAATAAATAATTTATCATTAACTCGACATGGCTTTAAAAAAATAAAAATTCAGAAAAAAAGATGAATGGAAAATTCCAGTGCTGCCTTTTCTAGTAAACCTAATAATAAAAACATGCGAACAATAACCAAATGGAAATTTTCAATACCAACCTATATATTCCCACACTAAGACCCTACATGGTAAAGAACAACAAAAGTTGATCACTTTCTAATTTTAATATGGGATATTATAATCCAACCAAGAAGGCACAACAGTTTTGCAAATATTTATTGGCAGATCACATAGTACACTTTTGTTTTATTCATTTTGTTTTATTGTATTATTCATATAAGGTTAATTTTATATTCATAGTAGTACAGTAGTTGTAGAGTTTAATGGCATGTCAGCACAAGACTTTTTGTATGGTGTTCATTAAAAGAAAATTTTTAAAACTTAAATATAAATACTTGCAAAAAATAAACTCTAGAAACATAAAGCCTTCCAAGAAAATATAAAAACTTGAAGTACTGAACAATAAAAATTAGAAGATAAATATATACAATTCTGTAAATTCTTAAACGGTATATAAAATAAAAGATGAAGGTAAAACTAGTAAAATACTTCTGATATGGTAAACATTTGTTAATTTTATGTTCATAGTAACATATCACTTGTGTTTTTACAGTGAAATGTATTACTGTAAAGAACAGAATAACTAATGCGTTAATTCTTTATCATTATTGTTAATGCTTCAAATACATGTTCCCATTAAAACATATTGCTTTGAAAAGTGGCTCCTTCCTAAAAATTCAGATCTCAATTAATGTGACCACTGTTTATGCATTTCAGTTTATCTCTTAACGGTACTATAAATAGTAATGTTGACAATGGGTCAGTATATTGTTTACTTTTGTGCAGTACCATCCATGCTTATATAATGATTCATGGCAGTCCTGATGTTAGGCTTGGGACTCCACAATCTTTTGATCTAAGAGACTAAGACTCCAACTTTTGCAAGGATGGGAGTCCTGGACTACAACTTTTGAAGTCCTAGCGAGAGCTCTTGTCAATGCTAGTGTTCATATGCTATGGTAACTATTCTAGGTCTTTCAAGGGTCATTACTCTGAAAAATATGTTAAAAATCCATTCATTATCAAACTCATGTAAGACCTTAACTGCAAATTTGCTTGGAATCAAAGAAGGTGAATCCTAGAGTGTTCACAAACCATATGGATGCTTATTCTAACCGGACCAAGAGCAATAGCTCCAAAATAGTCAAAATCTGCTCATCATTGACCTCAGCTGTGATCTGTTGAGATAAACTTTTACATACACGAAATCTGAATTCTAAAGTGGTCAAAAACTAGAGAAATGGCTATTCTAAGTCATTCAAGGGCCATCATTCTGTAGAACAGAACAAAAATCTGATCTTCACTGAACTCTGTGACCTCTTGTTAAATAAAGTGTTACAGTAAATCTGAATAAAATCAAACAAAAGGTATGATTTTTTCGGTGCTCACAAGCCAATGGAATGCTTAGTCTAAGATGATCAAGTGCAATAACTATAAAACATACAACCCGAATAGGCTTAACATCCAAAAAGCTTGAGTGCTTGTTAAGATGAAGCTTCAGAGCAAATTTGGTTGAAATCAAATAAAAGATATGGATACTAGGATGGTAACAAGCTTATGCACAGACAGAGGTGGATGGACAGATGGTGGTGACAAGCTGATGCACAGACATATTGGTGGATGGAAAGATGGTGGTAAGATTCTTATGTACAGACAGGTTGGTGGATGGACAGATGGTGGTAATAAGCTTGTGCACTGACAAATTGCTGCATGGACAGATGAATGGACAGACACTGACTATTTATGTCCCCTTGCTATAATGGCAGGGGACAATATAGTCACATTGCAAGTTCTGTCAAAACATTTTAATTCATGTAAATAAAGCCCTCAGTACATACACAAGTAACTTTGCACGGATTCATTACCCCCGAGACACAACACATGCTGTACATGGGGGACTGTGCTATAAGATCACTGACCTTCAGCCTGGAGTGCTCACTGACTGTGTTTACTATATAATAAACTTCCTTTTGTAATATGCACTGACCACCTGGAATAAAAGCTCTTAGATTTGGAATTTGTCCTGACTCTCTTTGATCAAATAAGGACTGCAAATAATATCTACAACCACTATGGTTTGAAATTCATGTGTGGTACAAGTTTTCCTCCTGACAATCGAAAGAACTAGCCTTAAGATATTATTGAAATCTCTCCATTCAATATTGCTGTTCCAAGAAAAATAATACACACAAGCAAGATCTATTTTAGTAGCTGAAAACTGACATTCATAAAATCAGTACACTGAAACGATGAGCAAGGATCTCGCAATCATATTATAGATCTGACTCTTGCATAACATCCCAACACCATTATATGCAGAGATGCTGCCAGAAATGTTCTTAAGAGGGGGCGGTCCCCCACACCTACCTTCAGAGGGGGGGATCATCGGGGGAGGGGGGCGACGGTAAACTAAACCGAATGGTAGATGATGGGTGACAACATTATTAGAAGGTGTAGAAACACCTAATTTAAAGCAAGAATTTAATCATTTTGTATCACTTCTTTTACAATAAATGTATAAGGTAGCTGCATACCTAATTGTTGCTCAGCTGGTAAATATTCTTCTTTGTTTCTTATCACTCCCCTTCAAATATGGCTTTGCAAACTGAAAATAATTTACTGGACCACACACACATCTGTATAGTCATCAGTTTATTTATTGTTTCAGATGTTAGCCCACAGGCCTTTGAAACTCTATCACTGTAGTAGGAAAATGTCAGAATATCTTAGTAAAAAAAAATGGGAAAAAAATACTTAATCCGAATTATATATCTGTATAGGATTTTATTTTGTTTTGTTCTCAGATATTCTGACATTTTCTTACTACAGTGATATAGTTTTAAAGGTCTGTGGTTACCCTATTTCGCCGAGTAGTGTGAATTTTGCTTTGAGAATTGAATCACCTTTCACAATCAGTTTTTCATAAAGGCAAGAACTGCTGCAATTATGACCAGTCTGAATAGATTCGGGAACTGGTTTTCTATCCAAAACACAATTTTCCACAATTCACGCATGTTTTTCCTTGGACATTTCTGTCGATGAATCAGAATTTCTGTAGGGCCTAAACCGTAGTAAATGGCATCAGGCAGGTTATTTCTGTATCACAGCTTTCTGCGCTATGTTCGGTTGACAACAAACCATCAGATAGTTCATCCTCCCTAGTTTCGTCCTTAACAGATGATCTTTCCATCTCGCTGAGTTTCCTAAAGAAATCAGTTATATTTTGTTTCAACATAACACACTACTGTCACGCTTTAGACATTTCGATCGATGGATCAATTTACTACACTGCTCCAGGAAACAATTCAATTGGAATACCTCCATAGTTTCTGCAATACTCCAACAGATCTCCATCATAAAGGTGCTTGTATTCAAACAATATTCTCCATAGATATAGGATTAATTAAGATCATGGAGAAAAGTTTAAAAAAAGACGATCTTATCAACCTAAAGAAAAAAAAAAATTAAAAAAGTCGCGCATTGGGTACGAGAAATTGCGGGAAGCACAGACAACTTGCGCAATCTTTCCCCCGTTAGCTTTTAAAAGTTGCGTGACTCTCTATCATTTTTGCGAGAAACCCGCGATCCCGCGGCCTGGCAGCATCTCTGCATATGTCATATGAACAAAATGAACATCAAATGTTGTGCATCTGTTCTTAGTGATTACACATAAGGTTCATGGATAATGATGGCTTACCTTCGAGCTGTACTATCCATTCCCCCGTGTCCAGAGAGATTTTGCAACAATGTTTATATACATCAATTCCCTCTGTGCTTTTCCTCTCAGATATATCAACCTGCTGCCCAAGGAGGTGCTTTGTCAGCGTTGTTTTTCCAACCCCATACTGACCAACCACCATGACTCTGATGTTATAAACCTTCTCCATTCCATCTTGCAGAGCCTTTTTGTACAGCTGAATGGATTCATCATCCATACGAAGGATCTCCACAGGAATGATAGGGTCTGAAATTAGACAATTTCAACAACATATAGAAGATGAATTTTAAAATCAGCATTCAACAAAGCTAAAGGCTGTGATATTTTAATTAGAAATTGTCACACACATTCAGGCTTATTTGTTGGCAACAATTTTAAATTTTAAAAAAAAAAAATAGGGTTAACATTGTATACATTAAAATATGTCATTCTTTTGTAAAATGCAGAAATGTAGGGGGGGGACTACATTTAATTATGTAATAATTACCTGTCACTATTAATTATTTAGCTTATGCTTTCCATACTAAAAACCCTCATCCATGCCAGATGCACCATCCTCCTGTTCTAGATAGTTCTTAGAACATGTGCATCGGCACAGTCTGACTCCATGTTATAGGTCCATGCACAATAAACAGCACCTCATTCTCTTCTAGGACCTTGCTTGACTAAAAGAGGACATCAAAGCAGGGTGTGAGGAGGGCATCCAATACTAACAGATAAGTATTACACAATTAAAATCAGTTGTCCCCCCCCCCCCCCTCAAAGAAACAACATTTTAATGTAAGTAATACTTTATCCATCACTATTATACATGTATGAGTCGCCTAATAGTTAAACTACTCAACTGCTGTTATACAGCAGCTGGTTGAGTCATTGTGCCACAACTATTCATTGTATTGGATCTTGAGAAAAAATACCATGGCTCTGGTTTGATATGCCACTAGGAGGAGGAGGTCGTATGTGATTGCCAAAATGCAGCTTTCATAATGTCCTCCAAAAATGAATGATTAAGACAGACCCAAGAAGTAGCAATAGCCCTTACTTCATGGGCATTTATTCTCATGGAAGAAAAGTCTCTCAAAGCGAGTGATCGATAAGCTCTCTTGATAGTGAATGAAATCCATCTAGAGATGGCTGAGCCCTATAAAGCACAACAAAAGTTATATCCAAAACTTTGTCAATGACCCATGCAAATATGAAAATATATAAACAGCATGGTCTCAAAATAATTGGCTAAAGTTTCAAATGTCCCATGCGCACCATGTTCCTAGTTATGAATTCAACCATTTACCTATGATGTACATTATTCAGATGGGCATCTGACTAATTGAGACAGGTGGTTTACTTGGACTAGTTACACTGCATGAGGTCAACAAATTCATATGCAACGTAGTGATAAATAATAACCATTGACCACATGCAAACAGACAGCTTCATGAAAGATGAATCATGAACACTTGTTGAAGATTTTTTCACAGAAGATTTCATCAACTAATAAATCAAAGTGATAATATATCTATCCCATTGAAATTATATAACGATGCTTCACTCTTTTCACCCAGTCCACCACAGGAACCAAATCAAAAGTCTGGACAAAATTATGCATGATGTCTTGCTATGACCATGGTAAGAATGTTTTCAAAGTTGTAGATCAGATTTAAACCCACTATGTAAATAAAAGAACATATCAGCATTGGCTGGCAGAAAGTAAAGCACATAACATAAATCAAATTCAGTATAAAATGTGGAGAAGCAATGTGACTTCTCTACATTAGGCCAGACTACCTTTTTCACAGGCAATCCATCATAAACATCCGACTTATGTGAATTACATAAAAATGATGGATAGTTTATTTCACTGAATATGAGAAGAGTCTGAGTTTCCTTGATCTTTCACACACCAAGTTAGATATATGGACAGTTATGTTTGGGTATAACTTTCCAATTCAGGATTAGGGATGAGTGCAGATGATATGCAATGATTTGACTCAAATGAAGAAAGATTTTTATGTTGATTTATTTTCAGTCAGTATTATGGATTGCATATATTCTGAAAGTACTAAAGAACACAAAGCAGATTTTTCCTTTCCAAAAGGCAACAACAAAAAACCACGTGAAATACTGACCTATCAAATCAGACCTGGCCCCTTTGGAAAATTTCATGGGTTTATTAACCCCACATATCACTGAATCTTTGGCTGAACCCTGAAAACTGAGAGCTTTAAAGCACCAAATTTGTGCTTGCAGTCATTAGTACAGCAGGTCTATGCACATTCATGAGAAATGAGGCAAGCTTCATACAGTATCATACCTGTTATACTCATAATGATCATCCATTCAGGGGGATTAAACTTTTAACACAGTCATCATGGCAGCCATATTGGATATATGACTGGCACCATTTTCATTTAGAACCAACTAGGCATCACAAGAAGTCTATTGCTGAAAACCCCATGTTGATATAGCCATCTTTTTGGAGAGGAGTAGAGACAATATTTTTGAGATACGACTTTCCATTCAAGAGGAGTAGCAATAACAATATTTTCAATATGGCTACAGTGGTGGCCATACTGGACATTAGATCAGCACCATTTTCATTTAAGACCAACTGGATATCATAAGAAGTCTTCTGGTGAAAACCCCACATCCATATGATTTCTGTTCAAGTAGAGTCAAAATTATAAAAGTTTTAAGATGGCTGCCATGGCGACCATACTGGATGTCAGATTGGCATCATTTTCATTTAATACCAACTAGACATTATAAGAAGTCTTTTAGTGAAAACCCCATGTTGATGTGACCATCCATTCAGGAGAGGTCACGATAAGAAGATTTTCAAGATGGCAGCCATATTGGATGTCAGATTGGCACAATTTTTTATTTAACACCAACTAGACATTGTAAGATGTCTTTTAGTGAAAACCCAATGTTGATATAACCATCCATTAAGGAGGTGTGGCATAACAAGATTTTCATGACTGCCATGGCAGCCATATTGGACTTCAGATTGGCACCAGTTTCATTTACGACCAACTAGACATCATAAGAAGTCTTTTAGTGAAAACTCCATGTTGATATGACCATCCATTCAAGAGGAGTAGCGATAACAAGATTTTCAAGATGGCCTCCACTCTGGTGGCCATACTGAATATCCAAGGAGCACCAATTTCATTTAGAACCAACTAGACCATGGGATGAATGTGTGAGTGTGTGTGTAAAGTTTCATGGCAATCCTGCAAGTAGTTTAGGTGTAATGATAACAAACTTGTGCTAACTAACGGATAGACCACAGACAACAGACAGATGACAGACGACGGACAACAGACCATCCCATAAGCTCTTCTGGTCTGTGACCAGTTGAGCTAAAAATCTCTTAATTTCATATGAAAACAGCCATTAATTTGACAACATACACATTTTGAAGCATTATATGTACATGAGTACAATCTAATTTTGTAAAAAGTCGCTGTCCTAAAATCATAATAAAACTTCTCAACTTCTTTTTAGCGATGTAGTAATGTAGCATCTGATCTCACTGACACATAATGGAGAAGCAAATCAATGCAAGTCTAAGGATTTTGCCTTTAAAAATATATAATAAAAAGAAAATCTAGGTTTTTTAAAAAATAAATATGAGAAAATATTTCACTCTTGAAGTGGAAACACCTTGTATTGTCACTCGTGGCTTTTCAACTCATGACAATACACAATTTCCACTTCACTCGTTAAATATTTCCTTATATGTATTCAAGATATGTAGATATCCTCTATTTACTCAGAATTGTACATAATTCCCATACCAAGTCTTGCGCTCCTTACATACTTCATCTCTCTGATAGCCCAGTTAGGGACCCTTTGTATCAAGGTCACCTGGCTAAAGGGGACATCTTGCAAACCCATTGATGGCTACTATTCAGAGGCTAGACTATACCATAATATTACTAAATAAAGCAGACATGTGCAAATACCTCCACCACACTCCACACATTTTTTTTTCAAAGAATGCACATGGACTAAAGCACTGAATGACTCTGCCAAGAAGTGATGATTGCCTAATTTCACAAGTTTTATCCATCATATTCTTGACTCCAGGGTCATATGTAACTAATGAAGAGTTATCAGCATGCTTATCTCAAACCAAGAAAACTACTGAAACCTATCACATACTTCTAGACTACTATCAACGTCTCAAACATACCACAACAAATCTATTTGTCATCTTAAGTCAAATGCCTGACCTAAATATCAGTACAAAATTTATTATGCCACATGAATTGTAGCTTGAAATAACAGCATTGATTCTTAAATAGGTTGCATGACAAGGTTGAGACGTGTCCTCCCTTGTTATTATTATAAATTGTATAGTACACGTGTATAGGTAAAAGTAAGCAACTACACGAGCCACTGTGCCTCCATTATTGGGCCAAATTTTTCTATGAAAAGATCAGACAAGAAAGCCATAATCATACAATAAGATGAAAGATAAAAACTGAGAGCAAGCAGCCATTACAACATCTTGCAGTGTTTTCTCCAGTTTTCTTCGAAAAACTGGTCATTAGGGCCAACCTAGTTACATTCGCAATGAACTTATTACTTGCTTACTAAATCACCCAAAGTATGAACATTTTCATTTGATTCCTTGTACTGGAATAATCTTATAGTTCTGAAACTCCCCATAACCATTAGATCAGAAACAAATCTAAATGTGTTCCCAAAAAAATTGTAAACCCATCATCTTGAAAGGCAGTTGTCATTTTAAATACTGAAATGCATGCTCTCCAATTTACTCTGTGGATGCATACAATATACACTTTGTGCTATTATACATAATGTATCCTGAGGCTCTCAGGGGAGAATTGTATAGTATACTGTGATACCCTCAAAAAATAAAGTGGTGTTTATTATTATAAACTACATCAATGTTAAATTATTTTCACTGATGCTCTTATTCAATATCTATCTATCTATGCCGCTACACTGGGCATCTTTGATCAGCTGATTTTAGTCGCACAATGTTATTTCAGTGCGCAAACATTTTGAGATGACCCCTGATACATCGAAATGATCGTTACCCTTTTGCATATTTTGTACAACAATGCAAGATTGTAAAATAAAATTACCTGCACAAACAGTCAAAGATTACATCCATATATTCGGGTAAGTTTGTCATTACAGACGATATCTCCGATTATTGCATGAATTTAGGTGACTTAAATCACAGTGTTGCGTGTGTAATTCAGTTGCGAAGTCATGTTCTCAGGGCAAGATTGTTTCGGATTGGCCGATCGACTGGAATGCCCACCAATCCATTTGTTGTTTACTATAATACTCACACATGCGAGCTTTCTATATATATATATATAACAGAGGGGCCGATACTTTGATTATGCCGTTACTAATTGAATCGAACCCTGGAGATTTGTTGGGCTGAAACAAGGCAATAATGGAGGTGTCATCCACTATTACCTTGCTTAAATCGAACAAAACTCCAGGGTTCGATTCAATTTATAATGAAATAATCAAAGTATCATCCCCTTACATGCTTCAGAGCTATGTGAATTTATTCAATGTAATTCTATGGGAAATTTCCCCAAACTGTGGAATAAATAAATATGATAAAACCTATCTATAAGAATGACTCGGCAGATGATCCCTCCAATTATAGAGGCATTGTTTCATGCTGCCTTAACAAACTGTTCTGTAAGATTTTAGATGAAAAACTACAATAATATATTGACAGACTTAATATTATTAACTGTTATCAAAATGGATTTAACCTGGATACAGAACAAGTGATCATATTTTTGTCCTGCTTTCCATTATAGAAAAATACATATTGAAGGGTCATTATGTTTTTGCTTGCTTTGTTGATCTACGAAAAGCTTTCGATACTGTATGGAGACAAGGAATCTTTTACAAACTTAAGTGCTACAACATTAACCCTTAACACTGATAAATCTAAAATAGTCATAAAACTAAAATAGTCATATTCAATAAAGGTGATAAACTTGTCAATAAATGGCAATTTAAAATAAAAAATAATTGTATTGAGGTTAGTAAAGAATATAAGTATCTTGGTATAATCATTAAAAGCTCTGGTAAACTTGGTCATGATCATTATCAAACAAAGGCAGGAAAGCAGTATTTATGATGAAACAGATACTAGCCACTGTAGACATAAATGCTAAGGTTAGGGGTTAAACTTGTGAACTCTATTATTTGACCTATTACAACTTATGGATGTGAAATCTGGGGCTTTGTATCTTGTAAACTCAACAAGCGAGACTGACCACTGCCTACGGATTTATTTGATAAAAATGTGTATGACAAACTATCATAAGTTTCAAATATTATTTACGCATTAATAAATTTAGCAGCAACTTGGCAACAAGAGGGAAGTTGGGGGAATATCCCCATGGCATATATATCATTGTTCAAACAATAAAATTCTTGTTACATTTATTAGAACATTTCCAGGACTCCATTGGATAAAAGCCAGAAATTATCTGTCTATAGCAAAATCAAGAACAATTTTGCATTTGAGAGATACCTGCTTTTAGGCTTAGAAAAGAAACTGATACAGATATTTCCCCAGTTTAGAATCAGTGCTCATTCTCTGCAAATCATATTCAGAATTAATGAAAGAATACATTCAATTTGGTAAGGCATCTGGGTAACAAATAAACCATTCTATATTATTAATAGGAAATTGGAGAGCAAATAACCTTGGATTCCCATCAGAACTTTAATTTTAAAAAAATTAATTAAAAACAGGTAAAACCATTAGGAATAGCTTATGGTTACAATCACATTAAAATTAATTTTCAAAATGTACTCAAAATATTCAAAAACACATAGACATCTTGAAAACAAGATCTTTTAACTTCATAGATAGCATACAAATAGCAAAACCATATTTATATGGCTCTATATGGTAAGAACTTAATACCATAGACTCTGATAGCCATGAAGTTATTAGAAATAGAAAAGAAAAAAAAATGTTATATGGTATGGAGAAGTTCATCAATTATCAATTATCTAAACAAAACTTATATAACAATAAGAATGAAGGTGGAATTGGCCTACCTAATGTTAAATGTAAATAAATGCTATATAAATTATTAGGATAAGAGATCTGCAGAAAAGAATAAATTATCCATGGATATTGGTTTGGGCTAAACTTCAAAAATTTCCCAATAATTTACAAAAAAAATAGAATAACTAAGATCCTAGTCCCACCCATAAGATATCAAAAAATGAAGAATAAAAACTACTAATAAAATACAATTTGGATCCTAAAATATGGGAGATAGAAAAAGATGAAAATATACACCAATACATACAAAGGAAATTGAGAAAAAAAGCATATTAGGTTCAATCTAAATATTTAAATATCAATTGGAAACTAGCATGGAAATATCTTAGCCGAATAACAAACACTAAAATATAAGCAAGGTTACCAAGATACCATAACATGATGCATGTGGACAGCGGAAATAGTATTTATAAGAAGGTACCAAGACAAATACCCCCATGTCCACTGTGTAAAAAACAGCAGGATACTAAACTGCACCTTATAATCCAATGCGCAAAATGGAAGAGACTAAGAGCACAAATGTACAATCTCATAACACAGACATATGGAAAAAGGTCAAGGCATACCACCTACTATATCAATGTTTACTGACTGGAGTGAGAAAAAAAATAATTTTGACAATTTAGTCCAGTGAATTACAAAAATTATTTCTCTTGGAAAAACCCCTTATTCATGGACAAGCATAAAATAAGCTTTTTTACTAATTTTTTCCAACTGCATTTACTGAAAGTGAATCACGGTTGCATGACCTAATTTTATTTCCTCTGAGATAAGACCTAGTCAGTATTACTCGACATCATGTTGCACCAAAGAAAAAAGAATGTATGTGGTTTCAGTGACCTGATCTACCCTTCTTTAATGGTTCTGACTGTACAACTTTAATTTATATCACAAATGCACACAAAAAAACCACTAACAGGTAACTTTATATTTGAAACTGTGCTATGAACTAACACGAGCTTGTCATAAAAAAGCAATACAAATACAATATTACCACTGACCTTCCTTCTCAATTTCTGTTCACATATCACTGGAACCAAATATCTTTTTATGTTGACCTTATATGAAGTTACATATCACAGGCACTTGATTCAATCAGTGGTACCAATTAACTGGGAATAGGCAGGGTACCACTCATTTAATTAAGTGCATGTGTTACATATGCACTCTATTTACAATTATATAATTTGCATTTATTTACCATAATTATCCCAAATAGTAGAAATCTCCAATATTACAGACATCACATTTTCAAAATTAATAATAATATTAAATAGTAAAAAAAATTCCAAACACCAACAAAGTTCTTTTCCTTTAAAGCCAAAGTAAACAAATGATTCAGTTTAACATAGGAATGATTTACCTGAACTCAGAAACTAGCGAACAGTTAAGCCGTGAAGTCACTTAGATGACCCTAATTATCACGTGGATTAACTGAATGTGTTGTCAATATGCAGCAATAACAAGTTCCTCAAGGGGTCTGATGTTCTACTGGGCGAAAAGAATTTCCAGGAATTCAAGATAAGACCATTTGTTTCTTTTAACTGTCGAGTGTTGAAATCATCTCGGATATTCTTAAGCAATACCAAGAATTTCAAATTAGCTGTTGTGGTACACATACTGGATGTCAGCTAGGCACCATTTTCATTAGGACAAAGTAGATATCATCAGAAATCTTTTAGTCAAAACCCAATGTCATAATAATCATCCATTCAGGGAGTAGTGACAACATTTTTCAGACAATCATCGTGACAGCCATATTGGATGTACGACTGGCACCATTTTCATTAGGACCAACTAGGTAACACAAGAAGTCCATTGTTGAAGACCCTATGTTGATATAGCTATTCATTTGGAAAGAGTATAAATAACAATATTTTCAAGATGGTGGCCATATTGAGGGCTAGTCATTTTCATTTAGAACCTACTAGACACCATAAGAACTTTTCTCATGAAATGCCCATGTCAGAATGACTTTCCATTTAAAAAGAATAGGGAAAACAAAATTTTCAAGATGACCACATACTAGATGTCAGATCAGTACCATTTTAATTTAGGATCAACAAAACATTATAAGAAGACTTTTAGTGTAAACTCCATGCTGATATCATCATTCATTCAGGAGAAGTAGTGATAACAAGATTGTCATGCTGGCCACAGTGGCAGCCATATTAGACATCAGATTGCCACCATTTTCATTTAGGTCCAATTAGACACCATAAGAAGTCTTTTTGGTGATAAGCACATATCAATTTGACCTTCCACTCAGGAGAAGTAGCAATAACAAGATTTTCAAGACAGCTGCTGTGGCGGTTATGTTGGATCTCAGATTGGCACCATTTTCATTTAGGACCAACCAGACATCATAAAAAGTCTTTTAGTTGATACGACCATCCATTCATGAAGAGCAGTGATAACAATACAGTAACAAGATTTTTTTCAAGATGGCTGATGTGTACATATTGTATGCTGTACCAACTTCATATCACTAGATACACATGGGCCAGTTGACTTGATTAGTTTGTTAGTAATTTTGATTACACACTATGCCAACTTCATACCACTAAAATGTACACGGACCAGTTGTCATAATTAGTTCATTAGGAAGTTTCATTACATACTATCCATGAATACTAAGCTTTCACTTTCCTATATTGGCAGTGTGTCATCTATTTTCAATGTTCATGACCTCAACAATCTTGTATAATGTTAAGTTCAGTTCAGTTCTTATGTAACCTGATATAAATGCTGACTTCTAATTTATTACAGACTGAATAAAAGTAAGATATATATTCCCACTTCTATATGATTCCCCCCATCTCCTTCTATGCTAAAAGCTAATGATGTACATAATTTTTACATGTGCAGGTTTTACAATATGTGTGCACATACATCCTATTTGAGTAAATTTTCATGTATAAGATAATGCAAAAGATGCTTAAAGGAGGGGTTGTCTAAAATAAATGACAGTCAGTGAACAATATATTTATCTTCAGATGTTAAGATTTTTCCTGACTTTGAAAACATTGCTGCTGTTTTTATGCCAACAGACTGTGTAGTCCTCATTCTCCGCCCTCTTTATCTTTGCACATATTTTAACAGATATGTGTATTTGTAATGCTACCTCACAAACTACAATATTTAAGTAGAACTTGAATAAAAAATATAAAAAAAAACAATAAAAATAAGTAACAAGTATTAGTAAATAGAGGACCAAGGCTTCAAAATGTAGTTTGTAGTTTTCAATGTCCTCTCTCAAATTTCATATTCTAAATACAAAATATCACCGGCAAAAAATCTCTAATTAATTTTTTTTTCCAGCTACAACTTTACTGTCATATCAGAATTGTAACTAGCAAAATGTTAGTCTACTAGAATCCATTTCGAGGCCTGATGATAATAATAATAATAATATCTAAACTAAAAATAATCCTAATCCTAACATTAACTTTCCTATAACTTAGGTGACAAAATTTACCTATATTAAATAATCTGCCTGTATTTTGAACTCTTGATAGGTCTAAGACCAGCTGTAGGGAAATCAAAAATAACGCAAAAACAACTTTTTCATTGTCAAACTCGTGGAATGGACATTAACATTCAAGAACATGACACATGCTATATAAAATGCTGTCTCATTTGTTTGAAGAACTCTTCAATATTTATTATTGGTTAAAGTTTCATTTTGGTATATTTTAATTTATTCATGAATAGGAAGAAGCAAATTTTAATGTCATGCAACTGTTTTAAATACAGCAGTTTGTATGGTCAATTAAAGGAAAAAGAAAAGAAAACATTCAGTCTCCATTTTCAGCATCAATTAACCTAGATAACATTATTTTATTATACAGCATTTCTTCCCAGATGGCCGGTATGCTGCAACTGAAGGTGTTGAGTTTATTTTTTTTTTATTTATTCCTGCTTTCATTCCACTTATTTTTTCTGTGAATAAACTGTGATATGTCAACATATATATCAATGCTGAGATGTTAAGAGAAGATGTATGTATTAATTTAACATTTATGTTTCAAACGTAGTCATTGCACCATATATTTTATATAGGTACTCCTTACAGTCAGAATGCATTGCAATGCATTGTTACAGTTGAGCTCGTTTAAAGTAATATGGTAAAAATACATGGTGTAATGGCCAAGCTTCAAATATCATCCTTACGCCGAATGACGAAGTTTCCTAATGTCAGATTTTGTGTTTATTTGTCATTGTGCAAAACATTTATTGACACAAATCAATCCAGATATGCAACACTTTTGAAACGATCCTGTTATGTAAATCGCTGAAGTTCAAGTTATGCGGGTCACGTAGGCATGTTGTACTGATTATTTGTAGCTACAGGTATCATTTATCACATCATCATTTAGAATGTTGATGCACGTGCTTTTAAATTGTGATTACTCCCTTGTATTTGTTTTTGTACCACAGGTATTTACGCAGGAAAAAGAACATTCTTTTTTTATTATATACCAAACGTGCTCCTGAATCGAAGCTTAAACTCGCTCTTTAGAACTCCAAATAAATAATTTCCATGTCTAAAAAGTAATGTAGTTTCCATTTATTTGTTGTAGCTCACAGAGTGCTCATTTATCTTGCTGCAGGTATACACAGATTCACACAAACAATCAAACATCGCATTGCATGAAAACATTTGAATATGTAGGAATTAAAATTATGAAATTTATTTCACCTAAAATTTTCCCTTATTCACACTTAATTATATAATAAATTCAGTTTTTTTCGTTCCCTCGTAGATAAATATCGCTTACAATTTGATTATTGAACCACCCCTAAGAAACACATACTACAAACTCAATGTTGGAATAGCGCAGACATTTTTTAGACAAGGCTGTTAATAGGTGTGTGATCTAGTATGAACCGGATTGAATGTCACGCGCTCCAACGTCCTAATGACAGCGCCCCCTAGTAGACAATGGCCTTTTGACCCCGTCGTCGTCGTCGTCGTCGTCCAAAGCCATTCATATTTTTCGTCTGTAAGTTTTGTGATTATAAATAAAATGAAGATCACTTAAACATAAGGAAATGAACATAATTAGATAAAACTATATTAATATTAAATTATATAACAATAAATACTATTTTATTTATATTTAAATTGAGATTAGTAAAGGCGGCTATACATGACGAAACTGTCATGTTGACATTTTGTTTTCTAAATGTGAAATGAAATCTTTGAGAATTGTCAATAAATGAAGTTTTTTGTGATGTCAATAAAGTTTTATGTGAATAAAATATAAGAAATATGAATTACCTGTATACTCTGGTTTGAATATAGTGATTTCTTTACTCATCCAGCATGTGACATAGAGATGTCCATGTTGATGGTCCCAGAATATGGCAGTGAGATCATCTGGTATTCCCTGTCTGTAAATGGACACGTGTTGACATTGAGATGTAAGTTGATGAATATCATCATCAAATCCAGAATAGTTACATACGTAAATAAAACCATCTTGATTTATAGCGATGGGTCCAGGCCTCCACAGATCTTTATGTTTGTATGTATATTTAGGTTGACTGGGATTCAAAATGTCAAATCCATAGACACCGGTATCAGGGGAGTTATAACCAGCATAACACGATATGTAAATCATGTTGTCTTTTGTGGTTATGTAACTGTTGTATTTACTGTATTTGGACCCTTTACAGACCTGGTGAATTGCGTCAACGCGTCCATCGTTAAGTGACACAACGCACCAGTATATTGTTTCCTGTTTTACACCACAGACAACAAGATTTTCCTTGAATTTGACAACACCATCATATGTATCGAATCCTCCCTGTACCTGTAGATTCCTGGTTGATGTTATTGTAGCCATCTTGTCTCTAGATTCAACTGCCATGATTTGAATCTGACCTTTATACAGAATCACAGCTATTTCCATGTCGTTGATTATACAGATGGCACGTGGCATTGACTTCAGTCGGTGTCTACACAGTAACTTTCCATCCTGGAGTCTGTGAAGCCGGACTTGATTCGCATTCCAGTCTATGACGATTATCTTGTCTCCACACACTACAATACCTCTGTAGACGGGGACATTGTTGGCTGTGAAAATAAATTGATATCAACATGAATAAACATCTACACCAAAATACTAAACATTTATACTTATATTAAAATACTAAATAACTTATACATTTGCATAATATAAACATTAATAAATATGAATTTAATGATATGATTTAATGATATTTCTGACCTTAAATAATAGTCTACTGTTATCACTTTAATTCTCTGACCATTACAATCGTGGTGTTTTCATCATAGTCATCATTATTATTATTATAATTAATATTATTATTACAACAGGGATTTATAGCAGACATCACATAGAACCTGTAAGCACACTATTATAGTTTTTTACAGTATTTTAGTAAGCTGAAGATATCAATAATAGTGTGTTGACAGGTTTTGTGTGGAAACTGCTATTGTCCCTCTATCATTTCAAAGGATCTCGTTACACATACGTAGTCATACATGTGCCCATAAACTCCTCCAACACCGTTAAAGCTAAACATAAACTACTATTGTCTCTCTATCATTTCAAAAGGATATTGTGATAAATACATATGGTAATACGTGTGTAATATCATTGAACAAATCCTACACAGACATATAAAACTACCATTGTCTCTCTATCATTTCCAAAAATACCTGTGTAATATCCTTGAACTCCTTCTATAAAGACATAAAAACTGGGTCTATAATAGTTCTATGGATGTTGATTGTGCTGATATTTTGAGAGTTTATATCACGATTCTGCGGAGATAGGGATGATTTCACATATATTTGAAATAAGTCTTGAGTTGTATGCATCACGTGTCAAAACATATCAGACTTGGACCCTGGGTCTATCCTACTCCAAAGAACTAAGCCCCTGGGTTACATCGTAGAAACTAAGCCCCTGGGTTATATCATAGAATCTATTTAAATTTCCATAATATATCCTATATACACACTTACTAGGCATGAGAAAACAAATTTATATATGCAACTAACATTGACCCTGGCACATCACTACCCCAGGGGATTAGCTCCTGGTTCATAATTTGGAAACCCTTGAGATCCCCACCTTATAACCACATATACTGCATATAAAGAAATGCATGCCAGCAACTCATTTTGACGTCTAGGTCTATCCTTATGTCGCATGGACATCACCCCCGAGTCATAACATGCGATCTTATACTTATTGGCATGAGAACAAAATATTATACATGCAAATAAATGTTATCATTGGGCACATTCTTGCACCTGCGTAATAACTTGGAAACTAGAGTTATCCCGGCCTTAGAGCCTTGTAAACGCTTGCTGGGTATAACAAGAAAAATTAATGTATGCCACCGAAATTGGCTCTTGGGTCCATCCTTACATTAAGTAACTTAGCCCCTGGGTCATTCCTGGGAAAGCTATACAGTAAAGGTGGTCATTCGATTACCACATAGTTATTGTGCACAGAACGATGACATACTCAAAAAAAAGAGGGGGGGGGGCAATCGGGTTTTTGTATCACGAGGAAATGCGCGGATAGACTAAATGTTTTTGCAAACACATAATACTGGCTGTTGATTTTAATAGGCAGAGACAAAGAAAAAGGGCCTTATCATCCATCAAATCAAACACAGGTAGCACAGTCAATTTCAAATCAATTTTCAACAAAAACATGATAAAATTACATGATAGACACTACACAAGTATATTAACAGAATCACTAACAAAATTTTGAATTTTTTTGTATTATTAAATAAAGAAAAAAAAACTGTCATTAAACTTTCTCTATCGAAAACATGAAGCATTTAATTTAATAACAATTAATGACATTTCTTTCATTCTTGGAAAAGTTGTTTAACCATATCAGCACCGGCCATACAAACGGTGGGTGTGGGTGGTAAACTAACTGCACTAAATAATAATAATAATAATAATAATAATAACGATGATGATAATGATAATAAATAATTCATCTGATATTTCCATGCAATACTCAACATTGCATCGCATCCCTGAATATATACTACCCTGAGTATTTAAATGTAAAATCCCTGTTAGTAAACTTCTTCTTTCATTTTTTTCATACTTCTTTGGAATCGTCTGCTGAATATTGCTCACAATTGGGTTCCCTCCCTTGGGTTATAATAGCATTGCCATGAACGCTGGCGGAAACATGCAACATGGAGAGATCGATACGCTTTAATAGCTGCATCACACTCGATTTAGATTTCATTTGCTGCGATCTTTTCTATACAATGATTTTTGGACAGAATGTGAAGATTTTGGCAAAACGTGTAAGGAAAAGATAAGGAATTCTTTGCTTGCAGTGTTGGATCACAAGGCTGATGATGTTACAAGGTAGCGCGCGACAGGCATCACAATGACAATATACTGATGACGTCACCTGGATTTCAATCCATGATAAGAAAAGTTAGTTGTGCAAATGCGCGGAGCTGTTGCACTAAGGTTTAGATGACGCAGCGATATAGTCTGAAAGAGTTTGAGTTTTGAGGAGCGCGCGTCTTCTACTGTATCACACAAACTCCACCTACTACAGCACTGTCTGTCAAAAATGCAAATTTCAAAACGTGACGGAAAACAGAGTGTATACAGCTGTATGTTTTAAAGCTTGCATTTAATGGAAAATTGGGTTACTTTAAGATATAAAACAAAAATACACATTTGAATCGGGTGCCAAGGTCATGGGATTATTCTTATGGAGCCTTTAAAAAAAATTACACTAGCAACATCATCAGCATCAAATTAATTATCAACAGCAACATTACCTCCATCTTCGCCACCAAATGGTTATCGTCGTCGTTAATGTTGTTATGTGCAGACTCTTAGTCCACATTGAAAAGATCAGGAGTAAGAACTTTTAACCAAATTTAAAATTTAAATACGGGACTATTATTGTAAAAGATGTGCTTTAATGGAAACAGGAACTATAATTTGAAGTTCTGAAGGTCGAAAACAAATTTGAGTATTTAGGCATAACTTTTTTGTGAAGTGGATCTTTCTTCGTAACACAACGAACTTTAATAGAACATGGTAGAACATTTTTTACACATCATGGATATACAACTTCCATGTGAACTTTTTCACAAGCCTGAAGTTCCGAACTCCTGCTATATCATTATCGAAGATAAGTGTGGAGTTTTATTTCACAAGAAAGGAATGTCTTGCACTATTTTGTAATATCATTGCATAGAAAAGAATTGACGATGGCAATGTCGTTCATGTCATTCGCGAGGTGATTTTTCACGAAGAAAAGTTTGCAGGAAGAAACTTACCTTCTTCGGGAGAAAACTGATCAAATTTGTCACGTTAAACGTGTGCATCCTTGCCGAATATATACAACAACAACAGCAACAAAAATTCATGAAGAACTTGATATGATGAGTCCTGTATATTCACACAACAAAAATCACTGGTCTTTGCATCGACACGAACCAATAGCTTTTCAGAAGAAATGTGAAATTACCAATGTATAGGAAAATACCGATATCGATTTTTAAAAAAGATAGTTGAGAAGGTAGAAATTTTTACCAAGAATTTACCAAACACAGTTATCCTAATAATTGATCTGAAACTAAACAATGGCCAATAAATGTCCCTTACATGCCAAAACACGTACCAACGGGATCAGTTATTATAGTCCAGTCATGTGAAATCACCTAATTGTAAATACATGGGAGACTTGCTTCAGAGGAAATAAAAGAACCATCATTAATTTCATAAAACAATATACGCCGAAGATTTTCCGGAGATTTTTACGTACAACTTTCGTATGTGTTTCACTAACGAACATTATATTTTTTTTTTTTTTTCAAGTTTCTTCTTTTTTTTTTTACGTAACTTCACCGCAACTCTCTGAAAAGTGTAAGTACACAGTGTTTATAAGTTCTTTGGAGAGAGAGAAAGAGAGAGAGTATTTTGAGATGCTCCCTGACATTCCAAAATATCCTTTCCCAGTGGGTCGTTCTCCAGCAACGCTACATTGTATACATTTTTTTTACACGTCCTCTTAAAACAAGCTTAAACATTCATATCCGTAACTAACGTGTGATTTCTAAAAACCTTAAATATATATTGGGTGATATTATCCACGGCATTTACAGTGGATTTAGAAATTCCAGTTGGATATTGGACAAGATTTCATCTGGATATAGTAATCCAATTGAGACGCTAATATACTATTCCCACTGGTTGATGTTCCTGTTTCCATTAAAGCACATCTTTTACAATCATTCCTTAAAGCTGCAAACATTGTGATTAACAAATTTTACAGTGGCACTGTTCTATCTAGGTATGCCTTGTAACTGAAAAAACTATTTTTACATATAATTACACGCTGTCTCCGTATATATCTACAATTTCGCAATACATTGCATGATACAAAACGACTGAAATAATTTAAATTGGAAATTAAAATCAGTATGTCCGAATTTATGCTGAAGCCTGTTCGAATCACTTGAAACAGCGAATGAAATTTATAGCTAAGCGAATACATTTTGTCTTTGGTGTCGTCAGCTCAACGTGAATGTTTAATGTCCAATCCCATAACTCAAAAGCTACAGGTAATGATGAAAGTTGATACGATTTATACTACGACGTTCTATTAACGCACCATGCCTACTAGCTCGTCATGCCTATTAGCGCGGCAATTGAGTATTTACGAGAACTGCTGTCATCACGCGTCACATCTTCTTCCTGATTAAAATCTTGGAAATTATACATACATACATACATACATACATACATACATACATACATACATACATACTTCCTGTGATTCTTAAGAGATGGCGCAAGCAAAGATTTGACTAGTTATCATCTAATAACTCGTATATTAGTCCGGAATTATCTTCATCCCTTATATATTATTTTTTAACTCCTCTGGCAAGGCACATTTAACTTTGAGGCTAATGTTGTACATGATTGTCTTTAAAACAAAGTTTAAAATATCCCTTTATTTCAAATATATTTTAGCCAATTAGAAGCTTGTTAGACTTTTCTATGCATTTTTGATATATCAGTATCGACTTATTACAAAAAAAAAAAAAAAAAAAATTAAACATAACTCATTGACACAAAAAGTTCCCAGCTCAAGAAGCTTAGGGTATATTGGGTGATACTTGTTCGCTTGTTTGCCAGAGGCAACATGCCACGCAATGTGGGCATATTGCTGACCATGATGAAAATATCACTATATTATATAAAAGTTTTAGCTCGTTCCGACTTATTGTATTTATTTTATTTCGTTTCTTTGCCAGTCTCGAGCAAAGATTTACTCTCTATGTTAGTCGATCTTAATCCCCTGACTCCCTCAATATATTTAATTGATACTCTCCTATCTTTCCATCCCTACGGTTCTGCATTAGTTCGTGGTTATAGAAGGAAGACCATAGGCAGTAACATTAAGAAAAGGTGACTATGTCTGCACCTGCATTAGAAAATGTCCGTGATATTGGTGAAGTTGCATACGTCGATTCATGCTCTTCCTTATTTGAAATACCAAACACATAAACGAAAAGCAATGTTTTATCTTCCTTTATAATTTTCATAAATATAATTGTTAGTCTCTCTAAAAAAATGATATCCTGTGGCGAATTAAATGTCAGTAAACTTTTTTTTACAGCAGTATTTTTTAAATATTTTTTAAATTTTGTAAAAAAATTTCGAATACATTGTGATTGATCATTTTCGTCCGTTTGGCAGTCGTTTGTTATTGCAACCGACATTCCTACACCGATTGAAAGAAGATTATCATCCTGGGTGTCGTATTTCGAAAGGATGAGTGGATGGCAAGAAAGGTTATGGCTCTTGGATGCCCGGGTGGGGATGGGGGTAATCTGAACTCAATATAAACCGACCGAGGGAGCGTCATCACAATTATTTATGATGTTTTACGAGAATGGGTAGATGACAACAAAATCATAATGCTAAATGTTGTTATCAATATAGGGGTGGGGTGAACGTGTGTTAACATGAATTGAAAATACTTGCGACGGTTTTCATCTCTAATCTGAGTTATCATATCAAATATTCATGCACCAGCCTATGTTGAAGTTGTCTTCCTGTGTCGATCCATCACCAGATATTGCCAGTATTTCTTGAAAGTGCTATTTTGGGACAATACAACGGTTGATGGGATTATCATACATAAACCAAACTGCATTAATTGTTCAGTATTTTTACTAAGTGTTACATAGTTCACACCATTTTTGAAGGATATCTTATTTTTATTCTTATAAACCTAGGATCAACATGAATATAAGTTTATCATTTCTAATCATCAGTAAAAACAAAACGAGGAGTTTCTTTAGCGATTCTTTCCATGTGAAGTTGCGCACAATCTTTCTCCGTTGTTCAGGAGACCGCTTCCCTGTTCGATAATCAGTGCTTGCGAATAAAGTTTATGGAAATGACTTTAGTTCTTCCAAGTCATTTGATCCAACATTTACGACTGATCGTGGCTGACTTTTGATTTTCCTATCCCAGGAACTTTAAAAGCTCTCTTTGTCTCTCTCTCTGTATTTCTCTCTCTCTCTCTCTCTCTCTCTCTCTCTCTCTCTCTCTTTGCAAGATCGGATCAATGAAGAACAGATTGCAGACTTTCTGTAACTTATTTTCGCAAATTAAAAAAAAAACAGAAAGACTTGTTTTGGTGGCATTTCAGTTACTTGCTTGTGCCATCTTATTTATAGCAAGGGTCTTAGTTCGAACATTTTATAAAGAAATATTTTGATTTACTAAGAATCTTCATCATATAACATAGGAAAGAAAATGTGTATTTACCCGTAATTGATTTTGTTCACGTATTGAACGCGTGACTATTGTATAAAGTACGTCATAATATCTTCATTGACACTAGGCATACCTTCACGATATCTATTTGAATTTTATATGAAAACAAATATAAAAATAGTTGTCAGAATAATATATGTACCTTGATATAACACAATACCGTTTTGTTATATCTGACTGCTTGTATCTTGATTTGATCCTGTTCGTCATGTTAGCTGATCTATCCGTTCGTTTGAAGGGCCAACATAGGCTTGTTGCTTGTTTGTAGCAGTGAGCATAGTGTCCCACTTGGGGTGGGGGGTGGGGGTGGGGGGTGGCACTGGACACAGATACATTATATGTTGTAGGCATGTACCTGGCATAATTAGATAAAGTGATCTCATATGATTTTTCATGCCATTTTGCTTTCTTGTGATCATTTATAATTAATGTAAATCATATAAGACTTGTTTGGGCCTTTTCTTTTCTTTTGTTAAGAGCATTGTTAGAAGGGTTAAAGACGCAAAAAAGGAGAACTAGATTTGTGCTTGTAAAATATGTATGCCGCAACTAGAGACATAAATATTAAATAAATATTAAAGTATAAAAAAAGAGAAAAGAAGATTGAAGAAGTGCTATAGTGGCACGGGGTTCTAACTCTATGTATGCATACAAACATGTCTGTAAAATGTTATTTGTCTACCTCAAGTGATTCAGCAAAAGAAAAATGTTCAAGTCCCAACAGTTTAAAAGTGCGTTATGTTTTTTTTTTAAACTGCTGTAATGGAATAAAAACCGAATCAGGTCATCTAAAAAAGATAATAAATAGCCTGTTTCTAAAAACAAATTGCTATAATCATACTATGTCATCTATATATGCATGCATGCATAATAAATATTATCGTGCCAACAAGATTTTCATCCAAACAGTCCAAATCCAGAAAGTTCAAAAATTGTATTCAATAGAAAAAAAGCGTTCTTTTAATGACCTGAAATCTAATCACGTCATCTACATATGAATATAAACATACCTATTAAATTCCATTTGTCCACCTCAAGTGATTTTTCGTTAATCTTGCTCACAAGATTTTAGTCAAAAATGTATAAATCCAAAAAGTAAAAAAGTGTACCAAATAGAAAAAGAAGTTGTGCAAAATACAAAAAAAAAAAAAAAAAAAAAAAAAATACTGTACCGGCCTTAAAATCTAATCATGTCATCTACGCATATATACAACATGCAAGCCAAAACAATTGACAAGCAATATTTTGGGAGGAACGTACGAAGGAACATCGGACGGACGGACAGGATCAATTCAAGATGTTCAATCTGCACGATTAACGTAGGCAAATGAAATTCGGTAGATTTGTTTATATCCATATGTATTGAACCCTATCATATTACACTACCATTTTGTGTTTTATAAACTCAGATAAATTTCAAAAGTTTAGGCCATGTAGTAACCTTTCGAGAAAAGTGGATACAATATATCTGAACATAAAAGGACTCTTTATTTGCTTAGATCGTCCTGAAGGTGAAATTTTGACAAATTAACCTAAAGTTTATGGACCTTTATTTCTTTGTATACTATTAACGTGTGTGTGTGTGTGTGTGTGTGTGTGTGTGTGTGTGAGAGAGAGAGAGAGAGAGAGAGAGAGAGAGAGAGAGAAATTGAGTTTGAGACGACCCCGAAATAAAGAAATCACTTCCCACTGAATACAAGGTTATTATATTACAAAGTTAGACAAACGATTCTACTAGAAAGTTTGTAAAACTCGTGAATGAATGAGACATTTTTCAGTGTGTGGTCTAACAATGCAAAAAGTAGAAACTGAAGTGAAATTGAAACCCAAATAAAATATTTGTTCCTTAGCTATTGAAATGAACATGAAATAAGTTCGCTCGTACTGTCGATGGCCTTGAGAATTTAATTGATATGACGGTTTATCTTCGTTTCATAATGGACACGGACGGTGAGAAACCTGTTGAGTTCACTATAAATGATATGGATATGGAAACGACAGCCTATGGGCCGACAGGTATATCTAGTTCATATTTCCCAGTGAAACAAAATGTCAATAAAAATGTGGTTAGAAAACCATTTGATGCAAAGAAACAATAAAGTCCAGTTTAGCCGTTTCCATCAACAATTTCAACGTCGTATATTAATTGACTTGTAGCTCGACAATTCTCTCTCTCTCTCTCTCTCTCTCTCTCTCTCTCTCTCTCTCTCTCTCACACACACACACACACACAAACACACACACACACACACACAAGCACCCATGTTACCTTCATTAATCACAAAATATAGCTTGGTTTAATTCAATATAGCCACTTTGCTTGTTTAAATACGCAAAAGGGAACACATCTGGATTATGATGCATTACGCTCAAACTTGAAACTATAAATACATGTTGTAAATTAATTGTGAAAGATAAGACCCTACCGACCATTTTCTACTATATGTTTCAAAAATGCATCCCATCTGGCAGATAAGTCCTTATTCTTTACTTTTTTTTTCAAGGACCCATTTCATACTGTCTGTACCGTTAGTTGACATTGCTTTGTATTAGCTGCGCTTTGGAAGTAAATAACTGTATAGTGCGTTGATTTGAAAGTAATACAAACTCGTACAATAGAATGTCAGAATTCGCATGTAGCAATGTTTATCGACAACATGTTGAGTCACATATATATATAAAAAAAAATACAAGTGTAGTCTATACACAAATTTAATGAAAATCTCATTTTAAGCATCCAAACAGTTCACACACAATTTCATGTTGTCGCAAATTCCTTATGACGACGCTTCGATAACTGTATGACTCTGGACAACGCAACAGGAAAAATGCACGTTTATAAAAAAAATAAAAATTCTTTTTTGGACACACACGTTCATATAAATTCTTTATAACGACATGTTGGTAACTGTACGATTCTGAATAAAGCAACTGTCATAATGCACGTTTATAAATACTCTGTACGATGTTGCACTAGACGTGTAGCAGGAGTCGTTCTATTTATAAAACAACTGGTCCCCTTTAGTGGCACAATGGCTCACATGCCTTTAAAAATAATACAAAACTTAGAACAATAATGGAAAGTATGAGAAATTTAAGGTGCCGCAAAAAGACCGTAATGGGTCAAGGAAACCATATTCGCCACGTGAACAAGGGAAGGCACCACTTAAATATTGGGGACCCATTAAAGAATGAGCTCAGTTTTACTGTCTTGTATTGACAATGCCTATTTCTGGTAGACAGAACGAGGGGGGGGGGATCTCATGAATACTTCCAATGGTTAAATGGTTACTGCCACATATGAAATGTTACTGAATAGCACAGACGACCCGGTCACTTCGAGACATGATCATAGTTCGGATGTTAGGGCAGCTTGCTTTCGTTGTGTTTGTTTCTCTCTCTCTCTCTCTCTCTCTCTCTCTCTCATGTATCTGGCTATTTTAGAGTCTTTAAAAAAAAATTGTTTCATGTAATATGCAGTTATACCCCTCTTCTACACAGAATTTCAGTTAAGTTAGTCTTAAGATTTCATTCTGCCTGATTTTTGTTCTTTCTCCATGAACATAGCTAACAAGTTTTAGTCACGCTGATCCGACCTTCATTTTCTACGTAATGCGGATAAAGCCAAGAGTCAGTTATAGATCTGAATTCTTTATTGAAATTATTCCCGCTTATTGTGTCTTAAGTTGAAAATCTGATTAACTGATGTAGACAGTAGGCTAACACGCGCAGAATTAATATGATCATGTGATACTACAGTAACCATGCTAGTATGCAGATCAGTGAGAAGATTTGTCATATTTATTATTTACATGCAAACTGTGGCGAATTTATCGTGCTCTCCTAACACAGATTTGAGATTTCTCTCATCCTAGCGTTTAAACCTGTGTATTCCAACATGTTTTGTTCGTACTAGAAATTTAGCAGTATAGTTCACTTTTATTATGTCTAACAATTTACTCCAACCAGAAACTTTTATCTTTTAAATTGAGGTCAAACTCTACCTGAGCTACACAGAGAGAAACTGGCAAAGACTTGCGGCAAAGGTAACAAATTTATTGTTACATATACAAAAGTGAATAATTATGATTAAGGTCAGAGACAGAACTCTCTGTAGCCTTTTGACACTAGAAATTTTGGACCCTCACTCTTCATAAAATGAGGGTCGAAATGGGGAAAATGGGCTATTTAGTGTTTGTTGTTTTACGACACAGCACACTGGAGGTCGAAGACTAGTATTTGAAAGTCCAGGATGCAAAACATTCATCGCAGTCTCAGCAATTTCAATCAATAGTGATTTTTAAAAAAATATAACATGCAATCATAATTTTGAAAAGGAGACAAAACTTTAAAGTTTATTTACGAGCAACTTCGTTTGAAAGAGAATTTCCCCGCATAAAGACCTGCTCTTGATTTGTGGCTGTAAAGACGACTTGTCTAAACAACTGAACTATCGCCAGAGCACATAATATAAAATCAGAGTATTTATGTTGACACTTATCCCTGGTGAATTAGTTTCTATTAGTTTAATGTATAATTACAAATTCATAATAAATGGTTGAAAAATGTTGAAGTTATGATTTGAATGTATGTATAATATACAGTGTCAGTCGACTAGGTGATAAACATTAGACTCGATTATTCGACAAGCATCCATGGTGCACCTATAAATAACCTGATGCATCACATCTTTGCCAATGATATGATAGCATTTAGAATTTACAGGATGAAGAGTAGGTTGCAATCGTCTATCTTTATTACTGGAAATGTATACGTAGAATTTTGCAATACTTGGTTGGGTTAGTGCGTACTAAAACATTGATGTGAGCGGGGTAGGGTGTAGTTAATGCGTAAACTTGTACCAGGGCGCTCTTACTGTGTTTTTATCCCTAAAAGGCTGTTTTTGGTTGTTTTTCTAATTCGACAAGACCCCTCATCTCCGTCATATAATGATCAAGAGCGCTATACATTATATCATGTCACTTTAGTATGTACTCTGGTGAAAAGCGATCCCGGAAGAAAACGTTCTGAAAAAAGTGTCACAGACAGAGAAATACAATTTAATGAAGCCTTTCTCTGCAGAAAGAAAACATATATGTCGACTTGCGCTTCAAAAAATTCAAACTTGAACAGTATTAGTGAATTGTTACATTTAGGTGACAGACTGACAGAAGTGGTACTGTACAGCAGTCAGCACATTTTCGTGTAGTACTGTTAACTATATCTCATAATTATTTCATCATACACGTACAGATATAATAGAATCTATGTTTGGATTTGCACCGAGACAAGGAAATCCTAGTCGAGGGGTTACATTATCGGTCTCCCTTCTTCAACAGACAAATTCCTTTTCTTTCACAGAATCTTTACCGTTTTTCTTGCTTAGTCTAAACTACTTGAAGTCACAAAAGATTTGTTCCGTGGAAAAACGATCCCTAACGAACCCATAAATCTATAGAGTGAGAGAAAACTGGATGTAAACTTGAACTTACACCAGGTGACCTACAAGAACCTGGTTCGTCATATTGGTATGTGTACACTTTCCATGGGATTTTGTACAGTGTTAAACAACAACAATGATACAAAGTTGCAATAGCTTGTCCAGATGATGATAATGCGTTTGGGTTTTACGTTTGTCAATAAGGCCATACAGAGCCTAAGCAATAGTAATACTAAAGCTATATGATTTGGAAGTAATTATAAAAATAAATAGAGTAAAAGTGTAAGGAAATCCCTATCAAAGGGTAATGTAAACAGATGCAATGCTCTACAAGGCACAAATAAAACAGAAGGTATTTCAAATTAGGAAAAAGTGATGTACTGATTAAAATCACTCACGGAATCAGACAAGTAAACAAATTATATTTTATTATAAATATTTTGCTTCTTTCAAGAAATCCAAAATTAGAGATAGACTTATAGTGTCAAAAGGTTATTTCATATTATTAGCACGATATTGTCAATCGCGTGCAGGTATTGTCGACATGAGAAGGCCGTATTGTAAATCCCTTGACTAGGCGGCACGCACATATTGTAGTCTATTTAATTAGGGGCGGATCCAGAAATATTGTTTCGTATCTTTTAAGGGGAGGGGAGACGGAACCCCTAGGGGAGGGAGTAGCTCTGGCTACCCCCACAGAGAGATCCGTCCCTGTTGATGATTTGTTTTACTTTGAAACCTATGATAAGGTTACCAAAAAGATCATTTTGAATATTAAAACATGTGAAAGCCCCCCCCCCCCCCCCCCCCGTCAGTGTTGGTTGGCCAGTCAACGTGTCACTTTTCACTCAGATGATTCATCTCTCTCTCTCTCTCTCTCTCTCTCTCTCTCTCTCTCTCAGGATCTGGTGGTAAAACTAACACTCATCTACCAGATAGAAATATTGAGATGAACAATAAAACAATCCTATGCTGCCCCTTCCCCGCCCCCTTTTTTTTTTTACTTCTTCTTTTCTTCTTTTTTGATATTTTCTGTGCGATTATACACAACACACAACAGAACATAAATGGTAAACCGCTGACATTATCGCGCGGGATACAGTAAGAAATCAGCTACTTGAATCTGTTGTACGCATTGCTAGCCAATACGTTTGAGCATAAAATAAAAAGAAAATGTGTTTGCCCCGAGTGAATAACGGATATATTTGATCTTGTGTGTGAAAAACTTAAGTATTTTCACCCACTCGATGAAATATATCCGTTATTCACTCGGAGCAAGCAAATATCCCCTCTATAATCTACTGTATGCCAGATATATATATATATATATATATATATATATATATATATATATATATATATATATATATATATATAACATCTATCCGGGGATGCTCTATCAGCAACAAACTCGTCATCATCGTCATCACAGTCTTCTTTGGGCTCATAATATCTATATTCCGCAAAAACAGCATCGAGACTGAGATCATCCCACGAAAGGTAGTCTGAACGCGATATATATATATATATATATATATATATATATATATATATATATATATATATATATATATATATATATATGTGTGTGTGTGTGTGTGTGTGTGTGTGTCCCGTGCGAAAAGAAGAATACACAGATAGTTGCCCTTTTTGTTCAAAAACTAACACCTCTCTTCTGAGCTGACATTTTGGCACTGTACGTAAAGGTAAATCATTCTTTAAACTCTTTAGAAACAAAACAAAACCGAGTGGGGTCAGTTACTAATCTCTGTTGTATATGTCTCTGTTTATGTGCAATTATAAATCATATTTGTTGTTGTTGTTGTTATTGTTTTTAATTGCCACTCTCAATCGATACAATATGTTTATATATCTTTTCTGGAGTTATATTTTTTATTATGATCCTGACCAAAAACTTGTTATAATTTTTCTAACCTGTTAAAAAATTTACCTTTTTTAGTTTAAAAAAAAAAAATGTTTTTCACTTTTCTTCATTATTATTATCTTCTCCTGAATGTTGACTGTAAAGACACATGTTGTGCATATGTTTGGACATGCATTTATTGTGATGAGAACTCTATCTTTGGATTCGTTCTTTTGTACATACTGTATTTGTTTGACTTTTGTACTCACTCAAGGACTAGACGCTCTAAAGCGAAATAAAAATGTTAATTCTAGATACAGCTTCTGTGTATAACCATTAGACTATGTCATCTTAGAGAAGCTCAGTACAATATGTCTCATTGTGCAAGGGTACACATTACCAATGAAAAGATTTGTTTTGCGGCCAGTAGGAATATCGACTTACCAAAACCTGAGTTTAGGGATTGATAGTATAGTTTACTTAGTAATTCCATATTTACTCGTAGCCAACTATGACGTGTTTCCCACAGTATTTGTATTGTTAGAACACACAGCCTTTCCAGTCTTTCTTTTCAATGAATGTATTAAAAATATACAGAGTATGAAAATCACAGGGGCAATACTATTTTTGCTAACAACTTATCTATCAGTCATATGTGTACTATATAATACTTGTAGTATTTATATATTACATGTATGACTGATAGGTAAATTGTAAGCAACAATACTAGCCCCTGTGATGCAAATATTCACTGACATATTCCATTAAGTATGTCAGACCTTAGGTAACAAAAGAGACAGAGCTATGTCATCTAAATTCAAAAACTTGTTGAATGTTTCCTCTACTGAGTTTAGTACGGTAAACCCAAGAAGAAAAATAAAACGTGTATATATTGATGGATTATTAAAGAGCAAATGGGTTTTGATATGTGACTTATAGATCACTTACTGTTTTCTAGTGTCAAATCCCCAACCTTGACCAGACTGTTGCCAATTTTTTTCTGTCCTCCTGTGGCCATGGCGTCGGTGTAACGGGTTGCGGTTCAGGGGTATTGACTCCAAGTAAAGTAAGCTGTCAACTTAACACAATACCGACACGAGGATTGGGCTGCAAAATATAGATAGCAAAATTCTAGCCGTATCCATATCATGTACATAACTACTTGCTAATTTATAAATTATTCTAGAGATATCAGCTTGCTTGTAAAATAAATTGTCTAAAACCTTGCATGTAAAATTTGTTCCGTAAAGAGCTTGTGAAAGAAAATCAGTCTTCGCTTTGTGCAGCAGCAAACAGACACGCCGTGTTTTGTTGTTTTACACGCAAAATGGGCAAGAGTGTTCAACGAACATAATTAATGTAATAATGTTTTTAACCTCCTACGTAATTCATCCAGTACACCACGAATTATTGTGAAGTAAAATGCAGAAAGTGAAATGTACGCGGTCATGTTGAGAGAGAGAGAGAGAGAGAGAGAGAGAGAGAGAGAGAGAGAGAGAGAGAGAGAGAGAGAGATGCTTGGTCCAGAATTATGTATTTTCATAAAATTTAATCACCTTTAAATTCTCTAGTCACCTTAGAGGTGTCGTGTCATTTTAGAGGTGTCGTCTCAGCTTAGTGGTATCGTGTCATCTTAGAGGAGCTGATAATTACAATAATTGCACAAAGTACTGTGCGTTTGTGTTTTTAGAACTACTGGTTGGTGTAAATACTAGATGGGGGAGTTAGTGGTTGGTTGGTTCGTTGTTATGGGTTTAAGGCCATTTTTCAGCACATGATAGGCTATACATGGCGGCCAGTATATTTGGTAGAGGAAGAACCCGAGAAAACCCTGGGAAGAACCACCGACCCACGGGAAGCTACTGGCAAGCTTTCTCACATACCCACATTGGCCGAACCCCAGACTCGAACCCAGGTGGACAGAGGTGAGATGTCAGTGATCTGTAAAGGCCAGCGCCTTAGACCACTCGGCTGGAGTTAGTGGTGGGTATACATGCTATGGATTTGGAGTTAGTGGATGTAAATACTGTGGATGGGTAGTTTAGTAGTGGGGATAAATAATATAGACGGAGAGTTGGTGATGGGGGTAAAAATTATAGATAGAGAGATTAGTGGTGGGCGTAAATTCTGTGGATGATGAGTTAGTGGTAGGTGTAAATGAAAGGAGAGTAGTGGTGGGTGTGAATACTATCGATGGAGAGGTTAGTAAAGGGTGTAAATACTGCGAATGATTGCTACTAAAGAATGTTCATCTAACCTTATTGACCTCACAGTCACAGGAAACAGCGTACGATATTTTCACCTCATAATCGCGCTCGTTGACACTGAACAACTTTATGTGCATTCAATGATCTAGGTGTGAGTTAACCGTCATTTAATACGTGAACATTTGACTCACTGAGATTGTACAACTCTCTGCGCATTCAGTAACCTAGGTTTGAAAAACTAAAGCTCTGTGAATTAAATTACCGATGTATCAATAACTGCACAACTCTCGGAGCATTTAGTGACCTTGATATGACTAAACGAACGACTCTGCACATTCAGTACAATGTTATTCCGTTTTTATACATTGATTCAATAGGAGTTCACGCAATTGGGAACACAGGTAATATGAATATGTACTTGTGTGGTGCTATACCAAACGCACCTAGTTTTATAGTAAATAGTAGACTGATACTTACAGAATATTTATAAATCCCTTAAAATGCAAGTTTCCCTAGTTAACTAGTGTATTCTCTGTAATGATCGTACTTGTCTCCAAGCAAAGTCTTTTTAGCATACACAAAACCAACCAATCATTGAATGACAACAAGCTATGTTATTAATAGTTGACCTTACTTGTCAATTATTTGGCGTGTAGAGACAAATACTACAATGACTATTCGAAAAAATTCAAATGACTTTAGTTACGACATGCATATCTCTTTCTACAGCTTTACTTAGCCAAACATTATAGCTAATAGAAGAAATAAATCTGAGAAATAAATAAGTTCAAATATTGACGTCAATTTCCAGTGCTGGCATGCAAGTAACTTTGTATGACTGTAGTAACCTAAGTCTATCTATCTAGCTAGCTATATAGCTAGCTAGCTGGCTATTATTCTGTCTCTCTGTTTATTTATCACTCTATCCAGTCATCCTACCGCTGATGGGATTCCTCGACCTCTTCATAAGACTACTACTACTACTACTGCTGTTACTACCACTACTAAAGAGGATTATTAGTACTTGTAGTATTACTGCTGCTGCTATTACTACTACTACTACTACTACTACTACTACTACTGGGGCGGCAACAACAACAACAACTACCACTTTTGCTGCTGCTACTACTACCATACTGCTACTCCAACTTCTGTGCTGTTAATACTACTACTGTTACTACCACTTTATTCATGATGAGATGCTGTTGCTGTTGTTACCACTACTAGTTATACAACATCTATTAATTCATGCATTCATCTTTATTTTCTGTTTAATTCCAATATAGAGAAATGGTACAGAATCACGAGGACATGACATTCAAGTACATATATAAATCACCAACTCATGCATACATGGATTTATTATTATTATTATTATTATTATTATTATTATTATTATTATTATTTGTATGATCGTGTGGGGCTTTACTGTTCCAGCATTACCCGATAAGGAATGGTTCCGATTATTTGGCGACCGTTACAGTCTCACAGTCATATGAGGAGGCAATATGGCCTTTCCCTACCGGGTAAGTGGTGATACATCCCGCCGAATCGAATAACGCAAGCAATTAAATTTAGAAGGCATTAAGCTCCAATTTTAAAATAAAAATTATCCAATTTATGTGTTAAACGTGGACAACGTTATATCATCCTAATCTTAATAGCATTTGCTTAGATTCGTAATCGAAGGTGAGCTAGTTTGGTACCGACTAGGCTAGGACGACTACCTCTTTGTGGGAAGGGAACTTAGCTACCATTTCTGCGGTATCGTATAGCCAATAATGTGTTAAAATTGTAATAAAAACCCGATCAACAAGAACAGCAACTACCATTTGTTTTGTACACGTGCTAATGATGGGCCAATAATGTTGTTTTGTTTGAAATTTGTGTATACAATAATATTAAAAATCAAAATAAAGAATCACTAGACGAAGACTACTTTGACATATTTTGAGAATCATTAACATTAGTAGAAGTGCAAGTAAATACAGCAATGTAGTTTTTTAGGAGTATGTAGATAGATAAATACCTTTAAGTTTACGCTCCTTGCCAGTCTAGCCGACGAGAAATTTAATCCATATATGGCATGAAAGACGCAATAATTACTTCCAGGCGCAAGAAGAAATTTTTTCACTAAATATGTCAATATCAACTCTTGTCAGAACAATTAGGAATAATGGAAATTGGTTTTAGATTCTAATATAGTTGCATATACAGATTTTGAAAAATAAATATATTTTACCATCAACTATCATCTGAACTATTCACAAGACAGTAAAATTACGTTACACTCTAAAGTTGCTAACAATATACTTTCGAATTACAAGTTAATGTTTCTGTCTGCTATTTCATAACATACTGTACAGACTGAAACATAAGAACTCGCTTTGAAATCTAACTAAAATAAATGCTTCGTTTGTGGTTTTTGAAAGTAAGTTAACATTATTGAGTTCAAATAATGTGCACAGGAGACCATTACTGTGATATTTAAATGTTGTTGTCCCGTCAGACAAGCCTAGCGGACAATTGTGTTTTTGTTGTTTTTTTTTTTTTTTTTTTTTACAGTGTTGATAGCTTAGATCTATAACGCAAACGGATAGGGTTCGATCTAAAAACGAAAGATATGTGGCTAGATTATGGCTAAGGATGATTTTTAAAACAATTACAAATTAACAAATAACTACTGTCTTGTTGACTGCTACTAACATAAAAAGACAAATAAAACATACTCCGCGATCGAAATAAGCTCAGCAATTAGAAAGATTTTTAAAAAAAAGCATGCAAACAAAGAATGTGCGATGAATTTGCATTGTGCGGCCCACATAAAAGACATGGGTGACTCTATGAGTAAAGTTCACTAGGAAGTATATGTGAAGATAAAAAGACATGCAAACAAAATTTAAAAAAGAGATCAGTATGCGGCGAACGCACAAAGCCGCCTGACCCAGTTACTATGTGTAAGCAATACGCAGAACAAAACACGATCACGCAGCATAGACAAATTGAGGTGGGCATTTTGCAAAACTGTCTGATCAAGATCAAAAGTTAAATATTTAGACACATCCAAAATAGCTGAATATATATTCAAATAAATTTAGCTAAATAAACTAATGACAGTTGAATATATATTTCAAAATTATTCTTGCTTATGTAAAAAAAAGTCTTTTGTAATTAATGAAACAGTAGCAAAGGAAGAGAAAGTTGCAATGAGTATAGATTTTATTGCAGTCTGAATGAATATTTTGTTCAATGACAGTGAACTATATTGAAGTAGATCATAGCTGAAATCTGACTATTTGGTTTTTTAAAACGTCAGTTACACTTAGAGCTCAGGAAACAACCCACACTGGAGGTAGAGCGAGGAATTTATACATTTTTAATACAAGCTGTCTAAACATACTGAATAGATGTGAAATTGATAATATCACTGAACGATTATTCAATGTGCTACATAAAACATTTTGACAGAAAATGTCCGTTTGATACTATTGAATATTTAATATTGCACATACATAGTTACCAACCGCTTACAGGATACTCATAGATGGATTTCCCTGAATGAGTTAAAAACATAAATGTTTGCGTAAGAATAAAAGAAAGCTATGTAGGTGTTTTTGTATGCTCTTGAGTCTGTGTTAAATACAGCAATTGGTAATATAGCTATACCATAAAAATACAATTTAGATCGAAACAATACTTGCTTTAAACTATGTCTGGTAAAAATTGAAGATATTTGAAAAGTTGAAAATGAATTCGATGTGTCTGTACACGTGCATGGAATACAGGAAGGCGGAGAGAAAATAGGTATATATGAATTATATATCTGTATGGTTGCTTAAATGATTATAAATGATGCCATTTTAATAGAATTCCAAACTTGGGGTCATCACAGATTAACAAACATGACGCGAGAAGATACTTAGTTAAAAGAATGCTTGAAATTTGTTTTCTTAATGCACTAGAAAAAACATCAGAACACAAACTGTTATGGCACAACGTAGATAATTCAACAGATATAATACATAAAGAGAGTCTGTCGTACAATTTAAGAACTAGCAATACCAGTTAAAACTCAGTATGTATTACATTATGATTCTCAAAGTAACATAGTTCCAGAGGAAAAGTGTACAATCAAAACAAACACAGAACCAAATAGCTGTGAGTTCAGCCAGAGGCAACATGCACTTCACATACAATGCCAAATCTATACATCGCCGTAGGCGACATGGAACTCAACATATTATCGGATCAGAGCCAGCGTGTTCGAGAGGCACAGTATTGGACACTTAAAAAAGAGCAGAACGTATTCCATAAGGATTATATTTGTATGTTGAATCAATTCATATGAGATGTAAACCAATGGTCTGCAGAGGAACACATTGTATTGAAGTAGTTTACAATCTGTTGGGTAAGATTGCAAAACTAGTGTATTGAGAAATAAGACCGAAAAATGCAAAACTTATACTGTTCACAGAAGAAGATGAATTTTTTTAAATTAACAAATGTATGATACATCTGCGAGGATAAATGATTGAAGACAAAGTTTGAGACGGCAAAGCTCACGTATACATCGTGCTCGACCGCGATCACTTAACAGGCAAGTATAGCAGTGTGGTACATAACGAATGCAGTTTGAATTCCAAATACCCAAAATACATACTATTGTCCATTCATAACTTATCCGACTATGACAGTCGTCTGTTCTTCAAGATATTAGTTAAAATTATCCAGATCAAGAGGTGAAAATCATACCGAACGCCAATGAGACATACGATTTCAGCTATGATATCATAGTTGATAGGTTCATGAAAGAAAGATAAGAAATAACAGTGAAAATAACAAGTATGTTTGTTGATAGCTTCATATTTATGGGAAAGTCTATAGAACAAGGTGACAGTCGTCTGTTCTTCAAGACATTAGTTAAAATTATCCAGATCAAGAGGTGAAAATCATACTGAACGCCAATGAGACATGCGATTTCAGCTAGGATATCACAGTTGATAGGTTCATGAAAGAAAGATAAGAAATAACAGTGAAAATAACAAGTATGTTTGTTGATAGCTTCATATTCATGGGAAGTCTATAGAACAAGGATGTATAAAAATAACAAGTATGTTTGTTGATACCTTTATATTCATGGGAAAGTCTATAGAACAAGTATGTTTGCTGATAGCTTCATATTCATGGGAAAGTCTATAGAACAAGGATGTATAAAAATAACAAGTATGTTTGTTGATAGCTTTATATTCATGGGAAAGTCTATAGAACAAGGATGTATAAAAATAACAAGTATGTTTGCTGATAGCTTTATATTCATGGGAAAGTCTATAGAACAAGTATGTTTGTTGATAGCTTTATATTCATGGGAAAGTCTATAGAACAAGGATGTATAAAAATAACAAGTATGTTTGTTGAAAGCTCTATATTCATGGGAAAGTCTATAGAACAAGGATGTATACAAAATTATGGTAGGTACGAAAGGTCACTGTTACTCTTTATTATTACCTTAGTACTACCAACCTATATGTTTTGGTCACGTGCCAATATATGCTGGTAAAAATGTTAAATGGGTAACCAATAGAAATTTTTAGATGGATATATGAAATTCTGTTTTAAAAATACCAGATGATTTTGGTACCGGCTGTATTTCAGAAGTGGAATTGAATATTCCATTACACCTACATGGCTATATAAAGGACTACATAGTCCCTCCACATAAATCAATTCGAGATAAAAATGATTTATGTCCTTTCCAAGAGAAGTTGATTGATGGTTACAAGGCTAAGAAACCAACAATATAAATTGTTTTATGTACATTGTAGAAACAAATAAAAGTACCTCATGCACTACATAAATCTGAAGCTTTAAATACAGCCAGGTTTAAAACTTAAGAAGATACACACAATTGCTTACTGAAACAGAAACATCTAGCTTAAATATTACTTTGAACTGAATGGAAGTTTGAAACAGAAATTAACAATTCATTTAAGACTTCTGAATAACAATGCATTTGGTCAACAGAAGGAAAATCTCAGGAAAAAAAGTCAATAAAAACATATACACAAATTAATATATATTTTTTCCAATACCAGACAGATCAATCATTGCCAGGATAAACAGTACTGATGATGAGTTGATATTCGTCAGTTTCAAAAACAAGAAAATCAATGGAACAAAATCAATACAATGTGGATTAACTATATTGGAAGTATCAAAGTGGCTAATGTGTTAGTTTTGCTACAACAAGATGAAAGAAAAAACAAATAAATAAATAAGGTGATAGAATGAGATTGTGAAGGGATAATAATGATTCTTGAAGCATTAATGTTAAAAGAGGAAACTTTTACAATGACATTAACTTCTATCACATTAGTGATTATCCCAATGACTACATATTTGGTTTACCATAAGTAATTAATAATTCAATATCCCGCGCTTTCGAGGATCAGCCGAATATTATTGCAAGTAGAAAGTTTTGTGGGTTATAGACAAAACTTTATTCAATAAGTACTAAGAAAGATTAAAATAACATTTGTAACGGAATAAAAAGTGTGATCTGACGGTATTTGAAATCTGAAATCCACAAAGATGATTTATGCAATTGCAAAGAACATAACAGGAAATTAATCACCTCAGGTCTGTAAACTTTTGTCTCAATTGAAAACAATGCAAATAAATAAAATTTGACAGACCTTTTGTAGTAACTAAGATTAATTCTATTGTTAAATTTTAAACTATTGTAGATCACTTTCTCCACTCCTTTTGCACAATATCAGTACATCCATCAAGTTCATTCTGTGAGAATTAATATTAGATTTTATAAAGTTATACTCGCTGCTATGTCGATAATTCTCCTCCTTTTGTAATGTAGCTGTTAAAGAAAGTATTTCCATTTTGTACTTCTCGTACACTGATTGTACAACTCTAGGTAATAGTATTGTACTGCTGATAAATGTTTTCTTGTTCATATCTTGTTTGGCAAATTGTACAAATTCAAAGGCTTTTGCGAATGTTACAGTGGACAATGGTCTGTTAGTATCTGAGAGTCTAATGGTATTCTAAACTTCTTTCCACACACTGTGAACTGTACAGCGTCAGTACCAGAATTGTATGCACTATATGCCTCTGATTGCAAATTTCCGAATGTATCATACATAATGACGTATTTAATCATATTTGTTCTAACCGAAACTGGTAACCACTTATCCTCGTATGTCTTGAAAATGTTGTAGTCATTCAGCTTGAAAAGATCATTGTTTCCGTAGGATATGGTGACGTATTTCAGGAGCATTTTACCCATTTTATTTGTCATTGCATGGTCACTATCTCATTTTACCTTCATATCAAAAGCAACAAAAACAAAAATATACAGTACACTCAATATATTTGGGCTTAGCCTTGGATGCTTAGCCTTGGAATTGCTATCAGTAAAGTTTATTCAGATTTATTACTGCTAGGGATGTATGTGATACAATGATGTCTTGGGCTGAGGAATTGAAATTCTTGCGGTATAATTTCCTGCTAATTAGGAGTACTGTATTTACCGAACGTTGATATCTTTAACATTTTTACCTTCGAAAACTTGCAAGCAATATTTTCTCTAACACGCATCATAAATGCAATAAATATGTACTAGTATTCTTGCTGATTATTAGGATCTTGGTATAAATCATTTAGATTTGGTTGTCCATGCTTATTTAGTTTTCCTTTATTGTCTGGGAGATTAGACTAATATAGAACAAACACAACATTCAGGTTGTTTAAAGTCTGGGTCATCAAACTTAATCTCTTAATCTTTGACTCAAGTAATTTGGTGTCTATGGCGTTATGTGTCTAATTCTTTCTGTATCAATTCCGTTAAGCATCAATATGTATGTCCAGGGTTTAATGTCACATCAGCACAATACAGGCTATGCTGTGCCATTTAACGACAAAGAAAACGAAGATAATGCCAAAATGGTAAAATTATTAAAATACAAAGTCTAATTTTGATATAAACCACACTCTTTAAACAAACGTCAAAAGACTTTCTAAGGTAGAACATCATCAATGGAAACATCCCAGGGCAAAAAAGCTTGCTTTCATTAGTCGCCTCTTACGACATATGGGAGGACGCATCTGATCTATTCTACAACAACGAGCCCGCGGGAAGATTAACTCCATTAAGATTAAATAATTTTAATCGAGAGCTGCTCCACATAAATGTTTGACTCTTCGTTATATGTGGGTAAACGCTTCACCATTTATGAGTAATAACTTCTATTTTGTTTTTTCAATTTATTTATTTGACATCCCGAAATGTTTACTCCTTCTTAGTGTTTCAATTCTATATTTAAAACTTTGTTCTCTTCTGCATAGTATGTATCTCTTATACGCTGCAAATATTAGATACATGATCTCTTTTAACGTCTAACGAGTAGGCAACATTTTCTTTTCCATCTGATCTAATATAAAACTCATTAGTTAAGACCAAGACCACATACAAGCTAATAAAAACAATATGTGTTTAAAGTCTGATTTGATTGGCATGTTGCTGTGAAACATCTGTTGTGTGTAACTTGTTTTATGAAAAAAAGTGATGGAGCATAGATAAGTTCATAACTGATACCTAATGTATGAGAATGATCAATAACTTTTTTGGTACATAGTATTCAAAATTATTGCCCAAACCGGAAATTGGCATTTGTGCAATGATTTCAATGTTATCTCACACGTAATTCATTGCTGGTTTCGTACTATGCGAATATTATAAAGCAATATACTGTACGTTCGTGTATTAGTCTGGTTCTTGACTCAAAGTCTTTTGTACAAATTAATATCCATTTCTTTTTTAATTCAACCATTGTAACATCTAATGCAGGACGTTTTATACCCATTTCCGCGTTCAATTCAATATTGAATGTTTCTATGCTTTTGCTGAGTTCGTTGTATCTCTGCCGATACTGATAATTATATGAGATTGTTTTATCTTCTTCAGTTTTTAATGCATGTCTTCATTTAAAATCCTTGTTTCAAATCACTTATCTTTTTCCAGACGTTTCATTATTTTATATTTATCGTAAATACCCCATCAAAAACACATATATTATTAAGCACTTCTCTATCAACATATTCCTTCGCATCTAATTTTAAATGTTAACCTCAGCAAGTAATTTGTAGTAAAGTTTGATGAATCTAACTTCCTTCATTCATTTAATCTTCGCACAAAAATTTACTTTAGGTAAATCGTATAATGTTACAGATCTAGTCTTTAATATATATCATTTTTATGGCTTCCTATATCTTTTGGATATCTCCCCTCCCTCCCCTCCCCCCCCCCCCCAGCTCACAATGATCTCTTGAACATATAGGTATTTCTTTGATCGTTAATTACGTATCTGAGATGAAAACATATGTTACAATTACACCGTGAAAGTCTATCATTTTTCCATTGTCATCTTTTATGCTGAATTCAAATTACTTTATGGTACCTCTTTGCAATTGCGTGTAATAGTTGTACACATTGTATAAACCAAAGTCACTTTTAATAATAAAAGTTTAGTACTTACGAATAATAGCCATTAGAGTAATAGTTGGTGTGATTTATTTGGTCAAGATACGTGTGTGAATTTTAAATAAACTGTGCAAGAGTAGATACACATTCTCCATTTTGCCGCTGTTGTTATATATAGCGCATGTAATAGTGACTGCGACAGATTTTTCTCGTACCCCTATATTAGATGATAATGTATTATTAAAATTCTCGTGTCTCTATAAGAGACAGTGATACAAAGTAGATGATAATTGCAGTTTTGAAATTTTTTATTTACCATTGGGTCATATTGTAATTTTGCTTCTTGTGCTAGATCCAACTATTATTGAAGTTATAAGTGGGCCAAACTTCCCAATTACTATCTACTTCTAAGGAAGATTGGTTTTGGTTTGGTTTAGTGAGGCTTAACACCATTTTTCGGCACATGATAGGCTATACATGGCAGCCAGTATATTTGGTGGTGGAAGACCCCGTGAAGAACCACCGGTAGAACAACCGACCCATGAGAAGCTAGTGGTAAGCTGTCTCACACACCTACTTTGTTCGGTCCTAGACTCAAACTCCCGCCGACAGAAGAGATGTTTGAGTGATCTGTAAAGGCGAGTGCCCAAGACCACTTAGCCACCCGGGGCCCCTTGTAAGGAAGAAAGAAATAACACAGAAAACCAAAAAGAAAGAAGGATTGATAATCAGGTTATATATATGTATATATATACATATATATATATATATATATATATATATATATATATATATATATATATATATCTATATATATATATATATATATATATATAGAGAGAGAGAGAGAGAGAGAGAGAGAGAGAGAGAAAGAGAGAGAGATTGGCTTTATATCTGTATTTATATATCCATATCTTTTGTTTAGTTTTATTTCTTTTCTTTCTGGCTTTCCTTCTTTTTTTAAGCAAAAGTTTCCAACGTTATAATTCAATAATAGCCATTTTTATTATGTGCAAGTTGAAAAATTCTTCGGAAAACATGTCTATGGTATCTGGGTCGTTAGTTCAAATAAAATATGTTATGTAAGGAAAGTATGGATTGCTTTCGTCGAGCGCATTCAATGTCGCTATCTTCAAATTTATGTATATTATCCAATTGCTGCCACAGCGTGATTTCAGACTGTCCTTAATTAAGTATACCAAGTCTGTATTATTTAAATAAGCAGTTCGTTGAGTTCTTTTTATTTTGATTTAATGCATTGGTTCTTTTCAAGTGCTGTGAACACTTTGTTCTCAGTAACATGCTTAAAGCGAACTCCCCATTATGGTCTATTCCATATATTTCTTATGCGTAAATTCAGAAGTCATATATTCTCAACAACTGGCATATATATTCAAGTATCTTTGCTAGTCAGATAGTGAAGATTAGGGACTTTTAAGCAATAGAAATATACCAAGTGTTTCTCTCTCTCTCTCTCTCTCGATCTCTCGAGGAACACATATACTGGGAAATATGTGGAGTGAGAGAGTAAAAAGTAAAAATTAATCAGGTTGAAAACCTTGAACTTGAACTTGCATCAAGTACACTACAAGAATCCGAATCCTTTTAACGATATGTGTACACGTTCCAGGTGATTTTTCTACAGTGTTACATGATACGAATGATACGAAGTTGCAAAAGAGCGTGTCAAGACGACGTGCGAGCCGTACTGTAAATTTCTTGACTACATCACAGGTGGTATATACCTCCTGTAATCTATTTCACGTTTTGTTTTCTTGTTTTTTTGTTTTGTTTTTTAATACGTGTTTTTGTTGTTTTTCTTTTCTTTTTTAACTCATTTTCTTCTGTTAAAAAAAACAAACAACAATATTTGTTTAAAAAAAATCGCATCTTTTCTCTCTCTCTCTCTGTCTCTCTCTCTTAAGCTGCCTACATATATTGTATAATGTATGTTCTTATGCATTGTGAGACAGTGAGCTCAAGGCTTCTCAGTCCTGGTACTGTCCTGTTTTGCCAAAGGTATTATATATTTAAAAAGAAAATAATAAACTCTAGTGATTAAGGCCAAGTCGATTCATTTCATTGAAAAACTGTTGAACTTGTGACTAAAAAATCAGAATTGGCGAGTGAAAATTTTCAACTGGATGTCATTTGCCTTCTTTCAGAATCATGATGCAGCAATCCCCAAAATTTGTGTGAATACTTTCTAATTACAAGTATGTATCACTTTTTATGCTAAACACATTACGCAGATACAGTTAATTTGCAGCATAATCCTTTTCGATAGTGGGATCGCCAGTTCCTATATCAAACTTTTAGATTAACATATGACTAGCCTGGATTATAAGCAACCAGTTAAATACCGTATTTACTCTATGTTGTTTGCAGTTGGACCCAGTTTAAAAGTCGAGATAAATAATATAAATTACATATAGCACTCTTAGAATCTACAGTGGAGACATGGGGTTGTATTGTTCGTGGAGTATGAATTTTAGTCTGATATCGAACTTTGGACTACAAAGGCGCCAAATGAGCGGTTCAGCCACTGTGCTCTCCCGTGAAAGGACAGCAAAGAAGCGTTTTAAATGCAAAATTCTCAAGCCAATGTTTCTGTACCAATGCGGTAAATGTAATTATGCAGATGTGTATCTTCATGAAGTAACTTTATTGTAAGTTCTAACATTTTAAAATTAATCCTATTTGTGCATTCATTTACATTAACAGGGGTGAATTTTATTACATAAATCTATATTTAAGTTGAGTGACACGCACGTAGTAAGAATATCAGAGCCATCCCACACTGGCGTTACGTAATAGATGAAATTGGGCTTTAACTGAACCATCATTTTAACAAGAAAAGAAAGCAACTGAAGGGTGAAAAAAAATAATAAGCAATGAGTGAAACAAATGAGGAAAAAAAAAATCATGTAAATTTTATCCAGTTCATGTGATCACAGTTTATTCAACTCCTCTTATTGGTGCAGTGTGAAAATAATTATATAAAGAATCAAAATCAGTGTTTAACAGTAAACCATCACTTTGACCTCTGAATTTTATGACAGTGTTTAATAGTAAACTCTCACTTTGACCTCTGAACTCTGTGACAGTGTTTAATTGTAAACGCCCACTTTGACTTCTGAACTCTGTGGCAGTGTTTAGCAGTAAACCCCCACTATGACCTCTGAACTCTGTAAATGTATGAACTGCACATCCAAATTACACCTGCTGCACCAAAATCTATGGAACTCGTAAACTTGGCATATTACACATATATGTAAACAGGAAAATATAGATGCACTTATGCCGTTCAAATATAAGAGGCCAAAGTGGGTCTGAGACTGCTCATCTGGATGATATCTTCTTAATGGCCACTTACAAAAGCAGTTGGTGAAGAAACATGAGTTAGTAGGGTGCTGTTGATTGCATATGTTACGAAAAAAACAGTTTCAAGGTTTATCTACTTGTTTTATCTTCATTCATATTTGATAGCAAATTAGGATATTTTGTCCAATACTGAAAGGTCTCAATGTCATGACGCTTTCCGTCAAAGTTGGTCAAATTGTATTGAGTGTTTCGCCTTTTTTTTCAGATAAATGGGTGTCATCAGTTCTCTCTTTCTAGAAACAGTGACCATGTTCAATGGCGGTTTGGCATCATTTATACAATTTCAAAGGTCTTCAAGTTAAAGATATGCTTTGTGTCAGATTTGCCCAAATTCTGTTAAATGGTTGTGTAAAAGTTATCAAAGAGATTTATCTTTAGTAACAGCAGCCATATTTGATAGCAGATTCTTATCAAATGTAAAACCTTAAAAGCCCTTCAGGTCAGGATGCTTTCTGTAAAATTTGAACAAATTCTTGAGCGGTTGCCATAGTTTATGGCGAATTGGTTTCGTTTTTACATATGCGAAAACTCATAGTGTCAAAGCTGTTTCTGTAAAATTTGGTCAAATTCTACTGAATAGTTTCTGAGCAAACAGTTTTTTCTTTTATTTTTTTTTTTTTTTTTTTTTGCAGCTATATTTGATAATTTATCTACATTATTTGTACACATTTTTAAAGTTTCATGCCAGATATTTCGTCAAATTGGGTCAAATTATGTTGAGTGTTTTTTGAGAAGAAGTTCTTTAAAGTTGGGGGGGGGGTAGAAGCATTACTAATAATAGAAGAAACAAAAACCTAAAATGATGTAGATTCATTATCACCGAGAACAACGCCAGCACAACATGAATTTTTAAAACTCTATTGATTGACATTGTTCACCGTATATCAAAACATTGTATGCGATATGTATTTTAAGACTAGTGAGTACTTAGAATTAGGTATCTATTTTGGTGTATCCTGTATTGTTCAGTCTAGAGTAGACACATATATCTAATGAGTGAGAATTATCTATCTTTCCATTATGACCTTTAAATGTCCGAGATAAGTAGACAAGATAATCAGTTTGCATAACAGAATATAAAAACTGACCTCTAGCACATTATTGCGTATATCATGCCGAGGAAATGGGAGCTAAGTGCCGTTCCCGATGACACACAGAACAGCTGACAAAGGGTGACCTGTGCTGGTATTGAACCCGCGACCTTTGGATTAAGAGTTCGACACTCTACCATGTGAGCTACCGCGCCTCCCTGACATAAAATAACTCGTATCTCAAAATACAGTAGCTTACAAAGAGGACCTTTATATCTTATTACCATATGAATTTTATTAAATATAGCACTCTTTCAGACTTTATGCGCAAGAAACGTTCATATGCTAGCCTTATATTCCAGGAAAGTTCCCTAATTCAAAACAAGACAACAAAAAAACTCCACTTAATTATGATGTGAAAAAAATCAGGTAGATGAGGTAGACCTGCAGTTGAGAGTTGAGAGGGCTACAAAAGAAAATTCAGGAAATGAGAAGTCGGTATAATACTTTTGAAAGATCTTTGGAATTTATGATTAACGTGCAAGAAGATCAAACGAAAGAACATACAAGAATGAGCAAACAACTAAGTAACAAAGCAACTTGAAAATCAGATACTGCAAAAAAAAAAAAAAAAAAAAAATCATGAGTGATATACAAGTTAGAAGTAAGAGAGATAATTTGGTATATACCGCGATAGCTCAAACTGAAAATGATCGCAATAGTGAGGAGGTGCTCAAAGAGTTAATAAGAAAAGAGCTGCAAATTGATCCCATAAACATTAATTTGAACGAGTGTATACGATCTAGTCATCGGAAAAGGGAATATCTTTAGATACCCAGCGAAAGAAGGGCTCCAAGTTTAGTCCTCTTGTTGAAGACAAGCAGCACCTGCACAACCTTATGGCAGGCATGTGTAACTTCCTCCAGGGCGCGGGCCGAATAAACGATTTGTAAATTCACATCCTATGATGTAAATAAGCGGATAAAACCAGGTCGCGGGCTGGATTCGGCCCACGGACCCTAGGTTGCACATGCCTGCCTTATGGCATGAATAGACAGTTTACAAAAGATGTAGCAGAATGACGAAAAATGTTTTTGCCAGCTTTCAAAAAAGCAAAGAAAGATATAAATTTGAGAGTTAAACTTGTCATGGACAGAATTTACGTCAATAGTAAACCAATGAACGAACAGCAAGCAGTAGCATATGTGAATGGGCGCCCTCCTTTTCAATGGTAAAACTTGCCCTGGTTGACAACTAATGTTAATACCGATACTGATTCTAATATCCCATTAGAGCTCCCTTCACGATCATCAACAATACGCAAGCGAAGTGACCGTGAAATTGACCCAGAAATATGAGTATATACAATCTGAACCTGTACAATATAAACCTGTACAATACGAACATGTATAATCTAAACCTATACAATATGAACCTATAACATCTGAACCTATACAATCTGAACCTGTACAAAATGAACTTGTACAATATAAACCTGTACAACATGAACCTATAAAATCTGAACCAATATGATAGAAACCTGTATAATCTAAACCTGTACAATACGAACCTATACAATCTGAACCTGTACAACACGAACCTGTACAATATGAGCCTATACAATCTGAATCTATACAATATGAACCTGTACAATATAAACCTGTACAATATGAACCTATACCATTTGAACCTGTACAATATAAACCTGTACAATATGAACCTCTATAATCTAAACCTGTACAATACGAACCTGTTCAATCTGAACCTGTATAATCTAAACCTGTACAATCTGAACCTATACAATATGAACCTATACAATATGAACCTCTATAATCTAAACCTGTATAATCTTAACCTGTACAATATGAACCTGTATAATCTAAACCTGTACAATATGAACCTGTATAATCTAAACCTGTAAAATAAGAACCTGTATTATCTAAACCCGTTCAATCTGAACCTTTACAATATGAACCTGTATAATCTAAACCTGTACAATATGAACCTATAAAATATGAACCTGAAAAATATGAACCTGTACAACATGAACCTGTACAATATGAACCTGTACAATATGAACCTGTAGAACATACAATATAAGCCTGTACAACATGAACTTGTACAATATAAACCTGTACAATATAAACCTGTACAATATGAACTTGTACAATATAAACCTGTACAACATGAACTTGTACAATATAAACCTGTACAATATGAACTTGTACAATATAAGCCTATACAATATAAACCTGTACAATATAAGCCTATACAACATGAACTTGTACAATATAAGCCTATACAACATGAACTTGTACAATATAAGCCTATACAACATGAACTTGTACAATATAAGCCTATACAACATGAACTTGTACAATATAAACCTGTACAATATGAACTTGTACAATATAAGCCTATACAATATAAACCTGTACAATATAAGCCTATACAACATGAACTTGTACAATATAAGCCTATACAACATGAACTTGTACAATATAAGCCTATACAACATGAACTTGTACAATATAAGCCTATACAATATAAACCTGTACAACATGAACTTGTACAATATAAGCCTATACAATATAAACCTGTACAACATGAACTTGTACAATATAAGCCTATACAACATGAACTTGTACAATATAAGCCTATACAACATGAACTTGTACAATATAAGCCTATACAACATGAACTTGTACAATATAAGCCTATACAACATGAACTTGTACAATATAAGCCTATACAACATGAACTTGTACAATATAAGCCTGTACAACATGAACTTGTACAATATAAGCCTAAAAAATATGAACCTGTACAACATGAACTTGTACAATATAAGCCTATACAATATAAACCTGTACAACATGAACTTGTACAATATAAGCCTGTACAACATGAACTTGTACAATATAAGCCTATACAACATGAACTTGTACAATATAAGCCTATACAACATGAACTTGTACAATATAAGCCTGTACAACATGAACTTGTACAATATAAACCTGTACAACATGAACTTGTACAATATAAGCCTGTACAACATGAACTTGTACAATATAAGCCTGTACAACATGAACTTGTACAATATAAGCCTATACAACATGAACTTGTACAATATAAGCCTGTACAACATGAACTTGTACAATATAAGCCTATACAACATGAACTTGTACAATATAAGCCTGTACAACATGAACTTGTACAATATAAGCCTGTACAACATGAACTTGTACAATATAAGCCTGTACAACATGAACTTGTACAATATAAGCCTGTACAACATGAACTTGTACAATATAAGCCTATACAACATGAACTTGTACAATATAAGCCTATACAACATGAACTTGTACAATATAAGCCTATACAACATGAACTTGTACAATATAAACCTGTACAACATGAACTTGTACAATATAAACCTGTACAACATGAACTTGTACAATATAAACCTGTACAACATGAACTTGTACAATATAAGCCTGTACAACATGAACCTGTACAATATAAACCTGTACAATATGAACTTGTACAATATAAGCCTATACAACATGAACTTGTACAATATAAGCCTATACAACATGAACTTGTACAATATAAGCCTATACAATATAAACCTGTACAACATGAACTTGTACAATATAAGCCTATACAATATAAACCTGTACAATATGAACTTGTACAATATAAGCCTATACAACATGAACTTGTACAATATAAGCCTATACAACATGAACTTGTACAATATAAGCCTGTACAACATGAACTTGTACAATATAAGCCTATACAACATGAACTTGTACAATATAAGCCTATACAACATGAACTTGTACAATATAAGCCTATACAACATGAACTTGTACAATATAAGCCTGTACAACATGAACTTGTACAATATAAGCCTATACAATATAAACCTGTACAACATGAACTTGTACAATATAAGCCTGTACAACATGAACTTGTACAATATAAGCCTATACAACATGAACTTGTACAATATAAGCCTGTACAACATGAACTTGTACAATATAAGCCTGTACAACATGAACTTGTACAATATAAGCCTATACAACATGAACTTGTACAATATAAGCCTATACAACATGAACTTGTACAATATAAGCCTATACAACATGAACTTGTACAATATAAGCCTATACAACATGAACTTGTACAATATAAGCCTATACAATATGAACTTGTACAATATAAGCCTATACAATATAAACCTGTACAACATAAACTTGTACAATATAAGCCTGTACAACATGAACTTGTACAATATAAGCCTATACAATATAAGCCTGTACAACATGAACTTGTACAATATAAGCCTGTACAACATGAACTTGTAGAACATACACCTGAACAATCTGAATGTTTGGAAATTGCTTTTGTAAATGTTTTTTTGGTTTAAGACAAAATCTCTTATTACCTGAGTTTTCTGAATTTATTAAGTCTTATGATATTGTTTCATTTGCATAAAACAAAGCTTAAGGACATAGATAAAATCATCATTTATGTTTTTATAAAAGAATCATTGCAAATGAAAATACGCACTTTACAATTAAAAGATCCAATACTGGAATATGATAGATAATATTGGCAAGAAAAGACCTGTTCAAAGTATTGCATTGCAAGAATGCTTGAATATTTTAAACAAATAAACACAGTGAACACAGATAGTGACGAGCAAAATATTCCCCGAAATGGTGGAAGCGGCTGATGCTGTCAATAACTCTTGTCTCAATGACCCAACTGCAGCTGAAGAAATATTAAACGTTGCTAGCAGTCTAAAAACATAATAAAGCAAGCTGGATTCGTAATATATTGAATGAATATATAACAAGCTCAGTTGCTGAAATGTTAAATGTGTACGTAAAACCTTTTAATATAATCTTGAATACTGGCTTTGTACCAGATGATTGGACTAAAGGTTTTATTGTACCAATTTTTAAAAAATAACGGTGACAAAATTCATGTAACCAATTATAGAGCTATAACGTTAGCTAGCTGTTTTGGTAAAGTTTTTACCGCTATATTAAATTTAAGATTGACTAAATTCCTTGATGATAATAATTTACTATCTGAAACTCAAGCTGGAATCAGGAATGGTTACTCCACATTAGACAGTATACGTGATGATACTAATTTACTATCTGAGACTCAAGCTGGAACCAGGAATGGTTATTCCTCATTATTCAGTATATTTCTTTTGCATAGCCTTATTAGTTTTTTAGTCATTGCAAACATACATTTTTCTGTACTTTTATTGATTTTAAAAGTGTCTTTGGTAATGTAGTGTTTTAATGTTACATTAAGTATTTATAATGATATCGAACCACGTGCCTACGTGAATAACAAATAATCCGTATTTTAAAAAAATTATGATGTTGCTTTTTTTGTTCTCATTTTTCTCCTGTGAAAAAGGTGTAAGACAATTTGAAAATGTATCTCCATTAATAGGTGTAAAACATGGGGAAAATGTATCTCCATTATAAGGTGTAAGACATGGAGAAAATGTATCTCCATTATTATTCCCCTTACTAAAAATGACCTAGAATTATTTTTATTAGTAAATGGGTGTCGAGGTTGTGCTCTATCCTCCGAAAATACTGATTTTGTAGATATATTAAATGTTATGTTGCTTTTATACGCTGATGACACTATACTTGTTACAGATAATCATAACGACATACAAGACACTCTTGACACATTTAGTAGATATTGCGATAACTGGAAACTTACATTCAATACCGAGAAAACAAAAATGTTTTGTATTTGGTTCAAAAAAGATCACACATACAAATTAAAGACAAAAAATGCCGATATCAATGTTGTAGATTAATATAAATATTTATGCGTTATATTTCACAAGAAAATTCTCCAATGACCTGACATATCTAGTATCTATAGTTAATAAAGGTATGTATTTACTTAGAAATTGTACTCAAATGGTCTGACATATCTAGTATCTATAGCAAATAAATGTATGTATTTACTTAGAAATTGTACTCCAATGACCTGACATATCTATAATCTATAGCTAATAAAGGTATGTATGTACTTAGAAATTGTACTCCAATGACCTGACATATCTAGTATCTATAGTTAATAAAGGTATGTATTTACTTAGAAATTGTACTCCAATGACCTGACATATCTATAGCTAATAAAGTTATGTATTTACTTAGAAATTGTACTCCAATGGCCTGACATATCTATAGCTAATAAAGTTATGTATTTACTTAGAAATTGTACTCCAATGGCCTGACATATCTATAGCTAATAAAGTTATGTATTTACTTAGAAATTGTACTCCAATGGCCTGACATATCTATAGCTAATAAAGTTATGTATTTACTTAGAAATTGTACTCCAATGGCCTGACATATCTATAGCTAATAAAGTTATGTATTTACTTAGAAATTGTACTCCAATGGCCTAACATATCTATAGCTAATAAAGTAATGTATTTACTTAGAAATTGTACTCCAATGGCCTGACATATCTATAGCTAATAAAGTTATGTATTTACTTAGAAATTGTACTCCAATGGCCTGACATATCTAGTATCTATAGCTAATATAGGTATGTATTTACTTAGAAATCGTATACATTTTTTACATTTGCCTATTGGTTGTCAGCTAAAACTGCTCGATTAGACTACCGTAGCGATTTTAACATATGCTTGTGAAATCTGGGGATTTATTAAATCTGATCGAGTTTAAGAACAAAAATCTTCCTTTCCTTAGCAATGTCAAAAATAAACCCCTCTATTCACAGCATCCGGTGAACTTGGTCGGTGCCCTTCACTAATTAGCAGTAAAACTCGCATGATAAACTATTGGGCAAGATTAATTAGTGGTTATGAAGAAAACAATGTCTCATCATATGTATTCTCTCTTGTACAAACATTTTGTGACAACTCTTATCACAATAAATAGATATTCGAAGTAAAAACTTATTACATGATGATGGGTTTAGCTGCGTATAGAGAAAGCAAAGTTGTACGCCCCAGTTAAATGGTTGACAAAGACAGTAGAACCACGATTGAAAGATCAATACAGACATGTTTTGGGAGCCATAATTAATACGTCATCTAAAGGTCTTAAATACGGATTATTTAAACCTAGTTGTGTTTTAGAAGAGATCAATTTTTCATTATCAGAAAATATATCTAAAAACTTAATTAAGCTTTGAATTGTATGTAAATCGTAGGTTTCCTGTTGAAACTAGTTGATGGACTAATGTTCCTCATAGTGCAAGATATTGTACACTGTCAGTCGCAAGAAATATGCGATGAAAATCACTATCTTCTATCGTGTTTTTTTTTATGATAAAAGACAAAAATGTGTACTTGATTATAAAATTGCTAAGACTAACGTTTGTAAATATAATCAAAATAATGAATACAGTTACCATACGACTCTTGACCTATATTTGCAGGTTCTTAGATTGTTTGTTTCCGAATTTTGTAACCCCTGTTAAGCATTATGTTATGATATTACACATTATAGCCATAATCCCTGTTAAGCATTGTGTTATGATATTACACATGATAGTTATAATCCCTGTTAATCATTATGTTATGATATTACACATTATAGTCATAATCCCTGTTAAGCATTATGTTATGATATTACACATTATAGTCATAATCCCTGTTAAGCATTATGTTATAATATTACACATGATAGTTATAATCCCTGTTAATCATTATGTTATGATATTACACACTATAGTCATAATCCCTGTTAAGCATTATGTTATGATATTACACTTAGATTATCTGAACCAATCACAATGCTACATGTACAGTCAAACGTAGATTATCGGGACCGATTATGGGTCATGGAGTTCATCCGCATAAATACTCGTCCAGGCGATCAAAGTTTAGTCGTTTTGGGTTCTCTGTCATCTTCCGGGTTCATAGCATGGGACAGAATTTTGATCTTATTTGTTTTTTTGTTTTTTTTTTTGTTGTTGATACTTTCTGCTTACAGACACCATACATGTCTGCAAGTTTAACAGCCTTTTAGCTATGATCGAGTTACTTTCGACATTATCTGGTCTCTTGATGATGTCGATTTTATCACTAAGAGATAAGATGTTACGTTTGCCCTTCACTCCTGTCGGAGATCTACTCAGACTATCCGTCATGAAAGGATAACATAAGTTTGATGAACACAATTGTCAAACGGTTTTGATCAAGGTAAAATCGGCTGACGTGGATTATATTGCCACATGTGCTGGTAAATTATTAAATTGTATCACCCGTTAAATCAACATTGATCTTTAGTAGATATTTAATTGTGTCTGTTACGTAGGCTTGGATTACAGAATGCCTTTGATCAGACTGTTACGTAGGCTTTCACTACAGAATGCCTTTGATCGGACTGTTACGTAGGCTTGGACTACAGAATGCCTTTGATCAGACTGTTACGTAGTCTTGGACTACATAATGTCTTTGATCAGACTGTTACGTAGGCTTGGACTACAGAATGCCTTTGATCAAACTGTTACGTAGGCTTGGACTACAGAATGCCTTTGATCAGACTGTTACGTAGGCTTGGACTACAGAATGCCTTTGATCAGACTGTTACGTAGGCTTGTACTACATAATGCCTTTGATCAGACTGTTACGTAGGCTTGGACTACAGAATGTCTTTGATCAGACTGTTACGTAGGCTTGGACTACAGAATGCCTTTGATCAGACTGTTACGTGGGCTTGGACTACAGAATGCCTTTGATCAGACCGTTATGTGGGCTTGGATTACATAATGCCTTTGATCAGACTGTTACGTAGGCTTGGACTACAGAATGTCTTTGATCAGACTGTTACGTAGGCTTGGACTACAGAATGCCTTTGATCAGACTGTTACGTGGGCTTGGACTACAGAATGCCTTTGATCAGACCGTTATGTGGGCTTGGATTACAGAATGCCTTTGATCGGACTGTTACGTAGGCTTGAACTACAGAATGCCTTTCATCGGACTGTTACGTAGGCTTGGACTACAGAATGCCTTTGATCGGACTGTTACGTAGGCTTGGACTACAGAATGCCTTTGATCAGACTGTTACGTGGGCTTGGACTACAGAATGCCTTTGATCAGACTGTTACGTAGTCTTGGACTACAGAATGTCTTTGATCAGACTGTTACGTAGGCTTGGACTACAGAATGCCTTTGATCAGACTGTTACGTAGGCTTGGACTACAGAATGCCTTTCTTCAGACTGTTACGTAGGCTTGGACTACAGAATGCCTTTGATCAGACTGTTACGTGGGCTTGGACTACAGAATGCCTTTGATCAGACTGTTACGTAGGCTTGGACTACAGAATGCCTTTGATCAGACCGTTACGTAGGCTTGGACAACAGAGTGACTTTGATCAGACCGTTATGAGTTTTAACGTTCGCTTGGGATTTCTGTACGACTAATTACATATTGTCATAGCGGTAGTCACTTCGCAACAATCGGGAATAGACTTTCTCTCATTTTATCTCCCTTTTCCACCCTCTCTCCTCAGTGTTATCCCCATGGCCATTTACCGTCGTGGTTCCAATACGCTATCATTCCGCTGTTGAACCCGCCGATATGCTATGCACCACTGCCGGTATGTTTTTATATCCTTTAAAAATTATTCTGTTAAATAAGTCCAGTTTTTTTTACCGTCACGGTTCCAACACACTATCATTTCAATATATAACCCGCCGTTATGGCATGCAATGCTGCCGATATGTTTTTATATCCTTTAACAATTATTCTGTTAAAAAAAATGTTTTTAAAACATTAAGTCACCTAATTCCTAGCCCTATTACTCGAGTGGCACATTTTCTTATAATTTCTTGAGTATGTAATTAGGATAATCCGGGATAATTACTCTCTTGCTTTGCTGTTATCTGTTGCACCTGACTTGACCCGACTACTATGATCCTTGAAACAAAACGAGAAAAAATTAATTTGTGTAGCCCAATCAGAGGTAAATTATGACTCAATGGACTTACCCACGTCACTTTTGTACAATATTTTAATCTATAATGGAAAAAGGAATCTACTATGAAAACTGTTCCCAATTTTCTTGCCGTTTGATGTAATATAACAACTGTGGCGAAAAAAGGAAGCGTTTTAATATCATTACAAAGTTGTAATTGTGCTTCATCAGCAGTTTGAAAATCTGACTTGAAAATTTGCAAAAACAGAAGATTAAAATGACTATAGGAAACATTATAATTTTGAGCTTTCAACGCTCACTTAATCCTATTTTGACACAACTCTCACTTCTCCCTATTTTGACACAACGCTCAACGCTCACTTCTTCCTATGTTGACACAACGCTCACTTCTTCCTATTTGTACACATCGCTCACTTCTCCCTGTTTTGACACAAAGCTCACTTTCTCACTTATCTCTATTTTGACACAACGCTGACTTCTCCCTATTCTGACACAAAGCTCACTTTCCTTATTTTGACACAACGCTCACTTCTCCCTATTTTGACACCTTCACCCTATTCTGGGTGGAAGAGAAGTAATTTCGCCAACAAAATTGTTGAAATCACATTAGTAGAAGCTAATCATGGTACATCCACCAGATATGTATGCATGACCACAGTGCATCGAATGGCTTAAACGTGAAACTTATGTAAAGTGTTTCCTACTAACGGACGGACGGACGGACTAACGCCTGACGAAGTACAAAATGTTCTCAAAAGCCCCCGATTTGGTAAGGCTTCTGGTCCTGATGGTCTAAATAACTGTATAGCTGCTATGTAATCAGCTCTCACCTCCGCTTTGTTCACTTTTTAACCAGTCTCTTAGAGAATCAGTCTTTCCAGACTTGGAAAGAAGCAAACGTTTGTCGAATTGTAAAGAAGGGCGACCCTTCCGTCGTATCTAATTACATTCACAGGCTGAAACGAAGTACGACGAAACAAAGTTTAACGTCGCGAATGAAAAACAGACATAGCCAGAGAATATACGCGAAACATATAATGCTTGAGATCGAACACTAGTATTGGAATTTAGATAATGGTCATTTAGGGAAGAGAACAAGTATAGTATTTGATGGAAACATCATAGTTACTGCACAAGCCCATCATTGCTGTGTAGAACGGCATCATGCTTCGACGAATCTCGAAATAAAGTTTGGTTATCTCTCGATGGGTTGTCTGTCAATGTTTTACTTAAAATGTACTGATACTAAATATTTCTTTCGATTTAATGATTGCCATTATAAGGAGAAAGGTAACGTTGGAATATAAGAGAATGAATTAGAGTGTACAGATCATTCATGTATTCTTGAAAATGATATACCAGTCATGTGAGTTAGAAAAACACATTAAAAATTTACCCACTAGTCAGGCACAGTAAAACTTTTAATACCAATGAAAATTAAAAAGATACAAAAGAAGTGGGAACTATTCGTATCATTAACTCATATTTCCTATAACTATTACATGTTTTGTTTGTGCGTCTCTTGATCTGTCCATTTCTTCTGTATTCTTTTTTCTTTCTTTACTGTATTCCTCATTTCTCTTTACCTTTTTCTTGTTAGTTTTTCTTTCTTTCTACGTGTCAGCCGATTGTCCAGGGTGAGTATTTGCAGGTGTGACAAGACATTATTTAAAAAGTATTGTATGGCATGTATAAATGTCTGACCTCCTAATATACTGTGTATGTGTATGCAAGTCTAATATGGCAGGTATAAATGTCTGACTTCCTAATATACTGGGTATGTGTATATAAGTCTAATATGGCAGGTGTAAATGTCTGGCCTACTAATATACTGGGTATACAAGCCTAATATGGCAGGTGTAAATGTCTGGCCTACTAATATACTGGGCATACAAGTCTAATATGACAGGTATAAATGTCTGACCTACTAATATACTGGGTATGAGTATACAAGTCTAATATGGCAGGTATAAATGTATGACCTCCTAATATACTGGGTATGCAAGTCTAATATGGCAGGTGTAAATGTCTGACCTACTAATATACTGGGTATGAGTATACAAGTCTAATATGGCAGGTGTAAATGTCTGACCTACTAATATACTGGGTATGAGTATACAAGTCTAAAATGGCAGGTATAAATGTCTGACTTACTAATATACTGGGTATACAAGTCTAAAATGGCAGGTGTAAATGTCTGACCTCCTAATATACTGGGTATACAAGTCTAATATGGCAGGTATAAATGGCTGGCCTCCTAATATAATGAGTATACAAGTCTAATATGGCAGGTGTAAATGTCTGGCCTACTAATATACTGAGTATACAAGTCTAATATGGCAGGTATAAATGGCTGGCCTCCTAATATACTGGGTATACAAGTCTAATATGGCAGGTGTAAATGTCTGGCCTACTAATATACTGAGTATACAAGTCTAATATGGCAGGTATAAATGTTTGATCTCGTAATATGCTGAGTATACATGTCTAATATGGCAAGTATAGATATCTGACCTCCTAATATACTGAGCAAGTGTATACTCGTTAAAAGCATCCATCCCAAAGGCTTTGTGCACGTAATACATGGAAAAGAGCTCGTAGATACTTTTATATTGACTGTTGGCACACTACTAGTTTTCTATTGAAATTGACTTTTATATGGTGATAGTCCAGTGACGCCAAAGACGATATGGTACATTGTAGATCAGTTCGATTCCTATTAAGCTTTAGGGCTCCTACATGCCCTCCACCTCCCTATACACCTACAAGGAGGAGTCGCTGGTTTACTTTGATAAAAGTTTGCCATGAGCAAATTTTGTATAACTTTGCTCCTCCCCTCCCTTCTTTTAAATACCTTAATTTATATTTTCTCATTACTAACTGTCAAACCTTTGGCTACAATGTATTCATTTATGCCGTGAGCAAATATTCTGCTAAAATGAAGTATAACTAATCTTCTATATCAATATTACATATCCTCTCTCATAGGTCTTAGTTGTGTCTAAAGACAAAATTTCATAATATTATTGTAAAGAATTTAATATTTTGTGTATTTTGAATATAGCAATATTCCCCTAAAGGTGGCGGTCTCCAGTTTCGTACTTTGCATAGGGTTAGAAATTTAAGGAAAAAGAATTACCCAGGGTTTCCTCACTGGCTGTTCTGGCTATTTAAAAAAGACCTTGTATATCTTAGGCATTGTTAAAAGAACTTTGAATTCCCTTTATTTTGGTGTATGATTGATGGGTGAAATTTGGGTTATAGAGTATACAGCTTGGTCTTACTTAAGATGTGCACCTCTCAAAAAACTGCTAGCTCCGCTTAGTCATTTTCACTTCCTGGACTTCAAAGGTAAATAAAACAAAAAAGAGCCGATAACTTTTTTTACTTTTTGGATATTTTGTAATTTATTCATAGTACTTTCAGAGGCTGGTATTGTCTGATCTGGCAAAATTCGTTTCCCTATTTTAAAAACTCCTGAAAATAGTGCACTTTTGACTAATTCAGGCTGATTTTTCGAGTACTTTAGAGCGGCCATTTTGTCTGCCGTGTGCTTAGATCATGTCCAGTGTCCACAAGTATAATATGTAAAGACATTTCAGCCACAGTACATGAAAGTAACATAGAGGTATGCCAACATTCTCTCCATTGTGCATGTTGCAAATGCAAAATACTTCATCTTACACCTGTCACTCTCTCAGAAGCATGTATTATCTGTAGAGCGCCTCCAAAGTAATTAAATAAGTTGAGTAATATAGTAACGCACAGAAATCAAAACCTCGCGCGCGGGAATAAATCATTTTGCGCGCCCAATGTCATAACTTGTGCTTGCAAATTAATAACACGCTCGCGTGAGTTACGTATGTCGTGGACGCAAAATAAATGCATATTTGAACACTTAAAATACTATTATGCAACAACTGACCCGGGTACCTCAGACTAGGTCATCTTAGCTAGATCCGATACCGACATTTGAATCGATAGTAGTAAATGAAAGTGTCGTGTCCTAATCTGATTCCCTGATTTCGGACTATTTCTGTACCAACAGCATTTTCAAAACTGATTCCGAAAGGTAGAAATATCAGAGTTGTTTGATTTGGCTTTATTTCCGAGCTGATTTGAATACTTTTAATAAAGAAATATATAATTTTATATGGGTAGAATATGTTGACAGTAAATCATCTATAGAAAACACAAGTGAGTCTTTTACAACAATCTTGTTAGATATGGCTTCAACATATATTCTTTATAAAAGTGTCAAATTTAGATTAAACAATAAATCCAGGTAACCCTCTACACAACGTAGGCAAATTCATTTATTGGTTACCTTTTATTTAAAAAATTGTGCATATTATGACACCGAATTTTCTCAATGAATTTTTTCCACCAACAAGCAAGAATTCCCAATTTATTTCTAGTTTTAATTTTGAAGTGTCTTTCAATCGTCTATAATAAACAAGCAAGAATTCCCAATTTATTTCAATTTTTAATTTTGAAATGTCTTTCAATCGTCTATAATAAACAAGCAAGAATTCCCAATTTATTTCTATTTTAAATTTAAAATGTCTTTCAATCGTCTATAATAAACAAACAAGAATTCCCAATTTATTTCTATTTTAAAATTTGAAATGTCTTTTCAATGGTCTATAATAAACAAGCAACAATTCCCAATTTATTTCTATTTTAAATTTAAAATGTCTTTCAATCGTCTATAATACACAAGCAAGCATTCCCAATTTATTTCTATTTTAAATTTTGAAATGTCTTTTCAGTGGTCTATAATAATCAAACAAGAATTCCCAATTTATTTCTATATTTAATTTTGAAGTGTCTTTCAATCGTCTATAATAAACAAGCAAGAATTCCCAAGTTTTTCTATTTTTAATTTTGAAGTGTCTTTCAATTGTCTATAATAAACAAGCAAGAATTCCCAATTTACTTCTATTTTTAATTTTGAAGTGTCTTTCAATTGTCTATAATACACAAGCAAGAATTCCCAATTTATTTCTATTTTAAATTTTGAAATGTCTTTCAATCGTCTATAATAAACAAGCAAGAATTCCAAATTTATTTCTACTTTTAAGAAAATAACTGAGAGAAAGGAGAGAGTGCCTTCATACTACTTCATTGACGGATGGAAATATATATCTGGGAAATAATTTCTCTGCCCTAAAGATGGTTTTATATTTTAATAATATAAATGTCAATCCAGTGTGTGAGTGTCTCTCAGGAAATGAAACAGTTTACTATTAGCTTTTATAACGCACACTATATAACACTCCTAGACACTATATAACACTCCTGGACGCTATATAACACTCCTAGACACTATATAACACTCCTAGACACTATATAACACTACTAGCCACAATATAACACTCCTAGACACAATATACCACTCCTAGACACTATATAACACTACTAGACACTACATAACACTCCTATACACAATATAACACTACTAGACACTATATAACACTCATAGACACTATATAACACTCCTAGACACAATATAATACTCCTAGACTTGTTTATTTACTTTTATAACACTCCTAGACACAATATAACACTCCTAGACACTATATAACACTCCTAGACGACTGCATTCACTCTCAGTTCTAATCGACATGCGCACCCTTTCTTGGGAGATAACAATTTAAATGATAACATTACCACTTACATATTGTTTATTTACTTTTATTTTTTATTATAAAAACACTATAAATGCATGTCACCTATCGCATTCTGAAGTTTTCAGATAAAGAAATCAAAAATCGTGCTACTTTGTGTGTGTGTGTGTGTGTGTGTGTTTTCCTTTCCTATTTTAAGTCCAAATATTAATCTGCAATTGTAACTCTGAGTCAATGTACAATTTACCGTTATTTGTAACTCTGAGTCAATGTACAATTTACCGTTATTTGTAACTCTGAGTCAATGTACAATTTAAGTATTCAACAGTAGAAATAATAACAAAATCTCAACAGCTTCTCGACATTAGTCTAAATTATGTACTTTCTTATTCCACCTCTTCTGATCTCATTATAGAAGTGTGTCCTGGAATATGAATGGAAATTCTTGATTTCGATGGAACTATCAAATGTAGTTCAATGCAATTATCGTGCATATACGAACGTTACGTATGCATTTACTTTCTGCCCCATTATGACAATACTTTTTACATACCCTGTCGTTTTGTTACCTATATCTCTTGTTGATACTGACTTCATATATGGTGCATTAATTTCATTACTGTTTCTGTTATAGTGTTTTGTTTTCTTCTGAATAGTGGGGGGGGGGGGGGGATGACTTAACTAAGTTGGTGGTACTTGAATCCAACACTTTTGCTTTGTGCAATAATAGCGATAACATATGTTTAAAACAAATGACTCGCTCGCTGGAATAAATCATTTAAAAAAATGTGCGCGGGAAATAGCTTGCGCACACGAATTAACAAACCGTACGCGAAAATTAATAATTACCGCACAAATTAATAACTTGCGCACGTAAATAAATAACTGATGCACGGGAATAAAATAGCTTCCGCACGGAAAATATACACGTCCGGCGGCATTTGTGTTTTCAGATAGACGCCATGATGAGACTTAATTTTTCTATCAGTCTGGGGGAAGTTAGGCTCAAAATGAATATTTTAGAAGAACCTTGAGAAAAGACATTGAGCATTATAAATGTAAAAGTAATATTACACTCACTGTCAGATATACCTGTTAATCAGCAAAAAATGTAAATTATCTAAGACAATACCACAGACATCTAAACAAAGCGGCCATCTGAGCGATATCAAAGCCGTATCAGAGGAAATGATTTATTTATATGTAAATATTTCTTATAATCAATTCTGATTATTCGTCACTTGTATTCTATCTTGTCTAAGAGTTTCATTCTTTGCCTTCTAATTTTTAAAAATATTTTAGAAGATAGCATTGCATTAAGAAAACGCATTACATCATAGGATGTCTGAGATTTTTAAAAAGCTTGTTTTTTATTTTACTTTATTACATAGGATAAGGTTTTAACAACTTTCTGAATCCTTACAAGCGATACGTTAATTCCTTTGCCCTATTTCTACTTACAGGGTCGATACAAATTTTCGCAGCCATATAAACTGAGTCCTTACAAGGGATACGTTAATTCCTTTGCCCTATTTCTACTTACAGGGTCGATACAAATTTTCGCAGCCATATAAACTGAGTCCTTACAAGGGATACGTTAATTCCTTTGCTCTGTTTCTACTTACACAATCGATACAAATTGACGCAGACATGTAAACTGATAAACGTAAAGTAGTATCCTTGTCTAAATCGGTTATCGTTGTTAAAACTGGATAGGTCATATGCACAGAGGTGGGATTGTAGGACGTGGAGTGACGGTGCATCTAATTGGGTCAACACATGAAATATTGTATGTATATAACAACCCTGGTGAAATGGGTTCTCGTTGTGTTCTTCTTTGTTTGTAAAATTTATGAACTATTGGTGATTATTTGTTACTCTCCTAATTATGTAACTAATAGACATTTATACTTTACCTCAAGATACCAATAATTATGTAACTAATATATATTTATACTTTACCTCAAGATATCAATAATTATGTAACTAATATATATTTATACTTTACCTCAAGATATCAATAATTATGTAACTAATATATATTTATACTTTACCTCAAGATATCAATAATTATGTAACTAATATATATTTATACTTTACCTCAAGATACCAATAATTATGTAACTAATATATATTTATACTTTACCTCAAGATATCAATAATTATGTAACTAATATATATTTATACTTTACCTCAAGATACCAATAATTATTTCCTCATTTTGATTTGTAGGTTTTAACACATTATTGGCTTCATCATCGCGAGAAAATGGGAGCGCGGTGCCTTTCCCAGCTATACACTGAGGCAGGCTGTCCTGGGTGGGCATCGAACCCGCGACCGCTGGATTAAGAATCCGATGCTCAACTAACTGAGCTAACGCAGCTATCTCACAACTGTAGCTCTTTGCACAACATGTTATAATGTGCATATAAATAAAATAAAATAAAATAGGTCTGACTAGTAAGAACGGGTACTCGCATAGTTTGATGATAAAGTAATCGAAGGAGATAGCTTCTCTATCGGTTGCCGAATGAACAAAGCACGCAGTGTACACGTGGAGGCCCACCTAATGTAGGAGAAGTCGATCAAAACAATGTACAAAAGACAGAACTGTCTGTGTTATCATCACTTTATCATCTCTTATGTCGAGTTATCCGGTACCAGGCCTTGCCAGGTGCGAGCTCAGGCAGATAAAAATGATATTCAAGTAACGTACTGAAAGTCGTGGTCTAGATGAAGCCCAAGCCGTAAGTGGGTGGAAAAAAGATACAAAAAAGCTGCCTTATGTTTCAATCTTATTTGTTCTTACTTATCTTTCTGGTATGATTATTTTTCTTCATATGTCAATTCACTTAACTGAATCATTTTTATTCTTCTCCAAAATAGGTATATTAGTGACATAATAAATTAATCCAATCGTGTTACTGTAGCATTATGTCTCTTGCACATATACATGTTGTATACTTAACGTTTTAAAGCCGTAAATTATTATTGACGTGACACTAACGGTTTAAAATAAACATTATAAAAAAAGCGTCAGTCTTAACATAAACTATGGTGGAACTGTGATCAAAATCTGTTAAGTAATAAAAAATAACACTCTTTAATTGAACCTTAATACCGCCATACCTGCTTACTGCCATCTGTCTGAGTATAATTGCAATATTTTTATATAAATTTTCCCCTTCATATGTGGCCACTTGAAATCGACAGCTATTGTCATGTCAATATCAAAGGATGTGGATTACACATCAAACCTGCCTTAAGGGTGACTTGTATTAAGTAATGAACTGTCTCATGCAGCCAATGTCTGCCATTTATATCAAACTATAATAGAAATAAACCTCATGTAAGTAGAAAGCTGTCATAGGGGTCACCTATTTCAACTTTTTCATCCACAGCGAGTTGCTTAGCACGTTTGACTGTATTTTAATAATGTGTTCACGTGTAGTATGAGAAACAAGAGATCATGAATGAGAGTTATCCAGAAAAGAAGAAAAGCAGCAAACAAGAAAGAAAGTGAATATAAATGGATTTGCGTGTAATTGCTGTGCTAAATGGGTGTGTATTAATTTTTGCTTGTAATTGCTGTGCTAAATGGGTGTGTAATAATGTTTGCATGTAATTGCTGTGCTAAATCGGTGTGTAATAATGTTTGCATGTAATTGCTGTGCTAAATTGGTGTGTAATAATGTTTGCAATTGATGGAATAGATTCAAGTAATGCTTTGCGGTTTATATCACGGAAACAATCCTGGAATTTGGATAACATGTAGGAGCGAGTTACCGGGTGGGGTTATTGGACAGAACATTATAGCAAAGAAATATAAGGAAACTTTTAGCTGTCACTGTGTCAGGAAAATAGGTATCATCATCAACATCACCATGGAGACCTGTGGTCCGTTTAATGAAGACGATGAAAACGACAATACTTAGGTCGTACTTGATTAAAAGAAAAGAGTTTGGTCTGCAAAGGGGGGTGGGGGTGGGGGGCATGGCAGGGGGCGGGGGCGGGGAAGATAGACAAGCACTGTTGTATCATACAAGTCCTTCTCTAAGACTACACGTAGGTGCTATATTGAATTTGTGGTACCACTTACCCCACGCAACTCCGCCTGATTGTATTCACGTTTTCAATATATTTGGTATAATGCTTTCACAAAAATAAATTACAAACTTTCTGCATATTTAAAGAAAAGGTTATTGACAACGTTTAAAAATCTTACCTTACAAACAGCTCGGCAATTGAAGGAAATATAGTACTTTGCTGCTCGCAATATATGCGCCTCTAGTTGGAAACACGTGCAAGACGAATGGTGAGAGTCACATGTATTGATTTAAGTCTACAGGTGCGCAGGAACCTGCTTGTTAAACTAAATGTAATCTCTACTGAGATAGTCAGCTAGGTCATGTCTAGGCACAATGGTGCAGAGTTTTACCTTGAAACGTGTTATCTGTCTCATGGTTCGGATAGGCCAATATCTGGTATGAGAGGAAATCCCGATCTTGTCACCCTAAAGGTATTATCTGTATGGAAACGCGTATTAATGGCGTGTGTTCGTGTGACAATATATATGTGTTGTTAAAACTATGCTGACTGTTATGTAGATCTACATACACATTAGACCAACAAGTTGTTCTCCACCTTTGTTGGTCTACATACACATGCAAACTGTCTTCTTACATTTTGGTGTAGAAAACAATTGGGGCGACATATGATAGATAACGTTGCACTGTAGTTTATGTTAGGTGTCAATAGCAGTAGAGGCTGGCACTTGGGCGACGATTGGAATTAACATTAGGCCGCCGTTATAGAAATTGCATTTTGGTTACAATGGGAAATTAACATTAGGTCAACATCTTTGTGGGTTTATGGCGTCTAACGGGAATTGAACATGGGAATGACACTCTGGACCCAAACAGGAGGTTAATATAGGAATGGCACTATAGCCTCTAACGGAAATTTAACATGGAGATGGAATTCTGGTCTCCAACTGGTATTTAACTTGGAGATGTCACTCGGGAAAAAAGTGTCACTTGGAGGGGTCCATGGAAACTTAGCATTATGGCCCCATATTATTGCTTTGGGAAAAGGAGGTCGAGGGAATATGTGGTCAGTGGTAAATTAACATTATGACCCCACAGAGCCTTTATGGAATGGGAATATGTGGTCAATAGGAAAACGTAATGTTATAGTTACACTTACTATCCAATATCCCCACACCTCCTAATCCGCACTGCGTTTGAAGTGACCATCAAACAGTGAACTACTATCTAGGTTCCATCTATCTACTATCCAACACCCAGTTCTCTATTATCCAAAGCACCGTTAAGAGTGACCAGCACCCAGTGATCTACTATACAATGTCCACACTATACCATGAACATGTCGTTGGGAGTGACCAGCACTCAATGATCTACTATCCAGTGCTTTGTTATCTACTATCCAGCACCCAGTGATCTACTATCCAGCACCCAGTTATATACTATCCAACACGCTGTTTGGAGTGACTAGCACCCAGTGATCTACTTTACAGAACCAACACTATACCACCAACACGCTTTTTGGAGTGGCCAGCACACAGTTAGGTACTATCCAACACCCAGTTATCTACTATCCAACACGCCTTTTGGAGTGACTGTCACCCAATGATATACTTAACAGCACACAGTGCTCTACTATCCAAAACACACCCCATTCACACTATCCATCAAGCCGTTTAATCCTGATGGAAATCCTAGTGTAATTTTAGAACTCTTTTCTGTCTTAGACTTATGATTCTCAATGAAACGCTATTCAACCAGCCAGACTGGATTTTTTTCACGTTCTTTTTTGTGACAAATGTCACAATTGTATTTTGCCAACCCTAGCACGGAATAACATCGATTTATCTAATTTTACACAAAGGGCGTGCTATAAGTGAAGTGAAAATTGTGTCTGTTTGGCTAGAGTGATGTTTATTTATCTTTCGATGAATTAAATCTTTTGAGGTAGAATCTATTGCACGCCAAATTCTTCGCATGTGTATTGATGAACAAAAAAGAAAAAACAATATTAGACAAAATTTTAAAATCTTTCGTGGGATTCATATAGGCTAAATTCTGAGTTGGTCTGACATTGTAGCAAATTCATTTACCGTCTCAACAGATTATAGATCAAAAGATTTCGTTCATCGAAAGATAAATACCCATTCTCCCCCCAAAGAAAATTAAAAAAAATAAAAATAAAAATAAAATAAGAAGTTCAATCTGGCTGGTATAATAGAGGTTTAAATCTAAAACAGAAAAAAATATATATTTTAAAACTACACTTGGATTTCATGCAGGCTTAAAGTCTGTGGATATGTTTTGTGCTTGGGATTGTAAAACGTAAGTCAGTTACTTAAGTGTGTACTTGTTCTTTCCTTTCATTCTGTTTCATGTCTATAGAAGGCTATTGTTTTTTCTCCTCTTTCACTCCCTGTTTTAAAATATTGCTAAGGTTATAGGGATTAAGAGGGTGGTATGTAAGGGAGTGGTAGTTTTGTTTAAATAAAGGTGGATGGTAGGGGAGGGGGAGGGGGGCTTTACTTTGTTTATAATAGGTTTCAAAGTCTAGTTTTGATACCCATTTTGCACACCGACGCCTCATTTGTGGTCAGTAGATGAGGAGGTGCTGGTAACTCCAAAGACTGGGTTATTAGATGCGAGTTATTGGTAACTCAAACGGCTTATTGGATAGTATGTTTTGGTGTGTTGGATAGTATGTGTTGGGTGTGTTGAATAGTATATCATTGAGTGCTGGGTAGTATAGCACTGGGTGAAGCTCACTCCAACGGCTTGTTGAATAGTATGTGTTGGTGTGTTGGATAGAAGAACACCGAGTGCTGGATAGCATATCACTGGCTGACGGTTACAGTGTGGGTTATTAGGTGTGAGGATTTTGGATAGCAAGTATAATTTTAACATTACGTTTTCTTATTGACCCCATATTCCCATTGCATAAAGGTTATGTGGGGTCATAGTGTTAATTTACCATTAACCACATATTCCCTCGACCTCCTATTCCCAAAGAGACAATATGGGTCCATTATGCTAATTTCCCATAGACCCCCAAGTGACATCTCAGTGTTAAATTCCTGTTGGAGGTCAAAGTAACTCATCCATGGTAAATTCCCTTTAGAGGCAATAGTGCCGTTACCATGTTAAATTCGCGTTAATAATAATAATAATAATAATAATAATAATAATAATAATAATAATACTGAGGACCTAGTACTAATCTTTACAAGCTCTAAGCGCTTTACAAAATCAGTTAACACATAAGGACACAAACAAAGAATATATATATATATATATATATATATATATATATATATATATATATATATATATATATATATATATATATATATATATATATATATATATATATAGTCCACAAGATTACAAAAACAAACACCGTAAAATTACAAACAAAAACATGCTGAAAATAATTAAAGGTAAGGAAACATTGTTAAGTCTTAAGTCGAAACGGGTGAGTTTTTAGAACACTTTTTAATGAGATCACAGATCACAGTGTCATTGTGTCTAAGTTCAAGAGACAATTCGTTCCATGTAGCTAGACCCAGGTACGCAAAAGAACGTGGGACTTTGTTTTGATAGTGAGAATAACGAGAATACGAGTGTAAAAAGTGGAGCGCAAGTATCTAGAAAGGGTGTGCATATGGGTCAGGTCAGATAAGTATTTTGGACTGGAGGCAGTCAACAAAATGTAGCATAGGGAACAGATTTTATGTTTGATTCTGGAGCGAATGGACAGCCAGTGGAGAGTATAGAGCATGGGGAATGAGTGCTCGGTTCTTGGTACTCTAAGGACGATCCGAGCAGCTGTGTTTGTAACTTTTTGAAATTTCTGTAGTAGACATTGAGACGAACCAGACAGAACAGAATTACAATAGTCAAGTCTGGAAAGTACCAACACAAGTGTTTTAGTGGCATCAACAGAAAGAAAATTGCGAATGGATCTGATGCGTCCCAACTGCAGATATGCAGCCTTGCATATGTTCGTGACATGACAGCCTTGCATATGTTCGTGACATGACAGCTTTGCATATGTTGGTGTAATGAGAGACTACTGCTGAGAGTGACACCTAGGTTTCATATTAATTGTGTGAATTTAATGTTGGTATTGCTGATACTTATCGTTTGAGGCAAAGGATAGGATTGAGAAAGCAATTGTGTAGTTATCTAAATGGCTTCAGTTGTATCATCATACATCTGCAGCTTGTTACATGATTGTCAGCCATGACTTCACATCGGTAACAAACCTCTCTACGCCTTGGATGGTAGCATCAACTTCAGTTGGGTGACAAGATTTGTATATTTGGGTGTCACAGCGTAAAACTGGTGAGACGACGGATGACGATTTATGGCACTTGAGAGGGGAAGAGTGTATACAATGAAGAGAATGGGTCCAAGAACAGAACCCTGTGGAACACCAAACATAGATCAACTGGGCTTGAATGTTTTCCATTTACGGACACAATTTGTGTCCTTTCGACTAAGTATGACTTGAACCATAGTAAGGCTGTATCGCAAATGCCAAATACATGCTGGATCTGGTGAAGTAATATATCATGGTCTATTGTGGTGTACATTTATTCCTTGACATTAGCTTGCTCGTAATATGGAAGGGCACTTTGCAGCTGGAACTTAAAGTGATCTTAGTACTGAAGTAGGTTGATTTCTCTGCATGAACTATGTTTGTGACATTCTTCTTAGCGGCTTCATAGATTTGTTTATGAATAGTAATACCGGATGAAGGCCAAAGCCTCTCAGACTTACGGCGTTCTCTTTTAGCAGTGCGAAGTTGGTCCCTGACACCACTATACCATGGAGAACACTTCTGAAAGGATACTCTGCACTTAGTTGCAGGGGCATGTTTGTCAAGCAATGCACGCAAGCACTTATCAAGTTGTTCAATTGTGGGACGTAAAAAAGTTGTTAGGTTACTTGGATGTCGTGCATTAGTTTAGTTCTCTTATACAAACATTTTTGTTACAACTCTTATGACAATAAATGGATATTGGAAGTAAAATCTATATTACATGATGTTGTGTTTAGTTACGTATGGAGAAAGCAACGATGAATATGACTATCTTCTATCGTGTTTTTATTTTCATGATAAAAAACAAAAAAATACTTGATTATTAAATTTCTAAGACTAACGTTTATAAATATAATCAAAATAATGAATACAGTTACCATACGACTCTTGACCAATATTTGCAGGTTCTTAGATTGTTGTTTCCGAATTTTGTAAGCAATACATCACAATGCTACATATACAGTAAAACGTCGCTCGTCTGGACCCATGACAGTAGTACATACACAGTAAAACGTGGATTATCAGAACCCATCATAATGCTGCATGTACAGCAAAACGTCGATTATCCGGACCCATCACAATGGTACATGTACAGTAAAACGTCAATTATCTGGACCCATCATAAATGCTACATGTACAGTAAAACGTCGATTATCCGGACATATCACAATGGTACACGTACAGTAAAACGTTAATTATCTGGACGCATCACAATGCTACGTGTACAATAAAGCGTTATTATCTAGACCCATCACAATAGTACACGTACAGTGAAACGTCAATTATCCGGATCCATCACAATGCTACGTGTACAGTAAAAGGTCAATTACCCTGACCCATCACAATGATACATGTACAGTAAAACTTCAATTATCTGGACCCATCATGATGCTACATGTACAATAAAACATATATTATGTGAACTTATCACAATGCTACATTTACAGTCAAACTTAGATTATATGGACCCATTATGAGACATGGATTATATATATATATCCAAATATATAATCATCCAGACAATCGAAGTTTAGTCGTTTGGAGTTCTTTGTCATCTTCCAGATTCATAGCATGGGACAGAATTTTGATCTTATTTGTTTTGTTTTATACTTTATGCTTACATACACCATATATGTCTGCAAGTTTAACACCCTTTTCGCAATGACTGAGTCTCTTTCGATATTATCTGGTCTCTTGATGATGTCGCTTTTATCATTAAGGGATAAGATGTTACGTTTGCCTTCGCTGCTATCGGAGATATATTCAGACTATCCGTCATAGAAGGATAACATATGTGTGACGGAAGATCATTTTATGCGTAGTCTTGTGAACACATTTGTCACACGGCTTTGGTCAAGGTAAAATCGACTGACGTGGATTCTATTCACACATGTGCCGCTTTGCTGATTAAATTATATCACTCGTAAATTCAGAATTGATCTTTAGTAGACAGCAAATAATGTCTGTTACGTAGGCTTGGACTACAGAAAGCCTTTGATCAGACTGTTACGTAGGCTTGGACTACAGAATGCCTTTGATCAGACTGTTACGTAGGCTTGGACTACAGAATGCCTTTGATCAGACCGTTACGTAGGCTTGGACTACAGAATGCCTTTGATCAGACTGTTACGTAGACTTGGACTACAGAATGCCTTTGATCAGACTGTCACGTAGACTTGGACTACAGAATGCCTTTGATCAGACTGTCACGTAGACTTGGACTACAGGATGCCTTTGATCAGACTGTTACTTAGGCTTGAACTACAGAATGCCTTTGATCAGACTGTCACGTAGACTTGGACTACAGAATGCCTTTGATCAGACTGTCACGTAGACTTGGACTACAGAATGCCTTTGATCAGACTGTCACGTAGACTTGGACTACAGAATGCCTTTGATCAGACTGTCACGTAGGCTTGGACTACAGAATGCCTTTCTTCAGACTGTTACGTAGGCTTGGACTACACAATGCCTTTAATTAGACTGTTATGTTGGCTTGGACTACATAATGCCTTTGATCAGACTGTTACGTAGGCTTGTACTACAGAATGCCTTTGATGAGACTGTTACGTAGGCTTGGACTACAGAATGCCTTTGGTCAGACCGTTATGAGTTTTAACGTCAGCTTGGGATTTCTTTAAGACTAATTACATATTGTTGTAGCGGTACTCACTTAGCAACAATCGGGAATGGGCTTTCTCTCATTCTATCTCCCTCTTCCATCCTCTCTCCTCAGTGTTATCCCCAGGGTCATTTACACAATCATTCCGCTGTTGAACCCGCCGATTTGATATGCACCACTGCCTGTATGTTTTTATATCCATTATAAATTATTCTGTTAAATAAGTCCAAGCCCTATTACTCGAGTGACACATTTTTTGTATAATTTCCCGAGTATGCAATTAAGCTAATCCGGGATAATTACTCTCTCGCTTAGCCGCTCTCAGTTTTACCTGGCTTGACACGACTGCTATAAATTATATTGCTATCTATGGAATTCCCACCGAAAATTCACCCATGATCCTCGAAACAAACGAGTAAAAAATTAATTTGTGTAGCCCAATCAGACGCAGATTATGACTCAATGAACTTACCCAGGTCAAGTATTAATACAATTACTAATTTTATACAATATTTTATTCTATAATGGAAAAAGGAATCTACTATGAAAACTGTTTCCAATTTTCTTGCCGTTTTGTGTTATACAAGAACTGTGGTGACGGAAAAAAAAGTAGGAAGTGTTTATATATTATTACAAAGTTGTAATAGTATTTCATCAGTATTTTGAAATTCTGATGTGAAAATATGCAAAAACAAAACATTAAAATGACTGTATGGAACATTATAATTTTTAGCTTTTAACGCTCACTTTTCCCTATTTTGACACAACGCTGAATTCTCCCTATTTTGACACAACGATCAAATTTTCCCTATTTTGACGCAACCTAAATTATGACTCAATGGACTTACCCACGTCACTTTTATACAATATTTTATTCTATAATGGAAAAAGGAATCTACTATGAAAACTGTTTTGCAAATTTCTTGCCGTTTAATGTTATACAAGAACTGTGGTGACACAATAAAGGATACGTTTTAATATTATTACAAAGTTTTAATAGTATTTCATCAGTATTTTGAAACTCTGATGTGAAAATATGCAAAAACAAAATATTAAAGTGACTGTATGGAACATTATTATAATTTTTAGCTTTTAACGCTCACTTTTCCATATTTTTATACGACGCTGAATTCTCCCTATTTTGACACAACGATCACTTTTCCCTATTTTGACACAACGCTCACTTCTCCCTATTTTGACACAACGCTGAATTCTCCGTATTTTGACACAAGGATCACTTTTCCCTATTTTGACACAACGCTCACTTCTCCGTATTTTGACGCAACGCTCGCGTTTCTCTGTTTTGAGACAACACTCACTTCTCCCTATTTTTACACCATCGCCCTATTCTGGGAGGAAAGAGAAGTCATTTCGCCAAATATCAGTCTAACATAGACCCTGAATTATTAGGCTTGGTTACTTGGATTCTTCATATCTCTTGCTACACTCGGTATAGTAATTTCTCGCCTAAAGTCAGTATTATAAAGGACGCTGATATTTTTAAAATTTCTAATTGGGAAAAGGGCCGAATTTCAGCCCCAAATTAGGATATAAAAAATCCAATTGGACTTTTCCTTAAGGACTTTGACTTAAAAATGACAGGAACGAGATATGCGGTAGTGAAGACAAGAAAGATATTTATTATTTAAATTGAAAGACTAATGAGTTTTGGCATGAAAATATTATATAAATTAGGGAAATAAAGAACAGTGTGTAAATGTGGGTATTTTTTTGTATATTTCATTTATATAATGTGTCATTTTTATGATGGTTTTTTTTTAATTATTATTTTTAAAATAACATTTTGTGACGCAATTGCGCACTTATTCCAATGTTATAAAAAATATCTGGGGAGATCCTCTCCTCCTAATTACATTTATTTTTTACTATAAAAATATGATTTGCATAGTCATAACACCATTTTAGTTGCTTCTGATGTCTCTTACTCTGTTATATGCTGGATGTTTCATTTACCGACACATATACATTGTAAGTAGTAAAAACTTCGGGGGACACTGTAGTTTTCCGTACGAGAAAATAATTCAGATAATAGACCCCCAGATAATCTATGTTTTACTGTATACTTTTTATGCTTGTGAGAGGAAGAAGGATAAGCTATGTCAATAAAAGATATATTTTCTCTGGTTATTTCACCCTTTTTATATTCACACCTATCCTCCTCCACGGTGTGTGAAAATTAGTGAAACTTTACACTTTAAACCTCATCATACGTCAGTAGTGAACAACCCCATCATACGTCAGTAGTGAACAACCCCATCATACGTCAGTACTGAACAAAATCGTGGAAATCACAATAACAGAGGCTAATCACAGTACACCCAGATATATAACTAGACGTGTTCATGGAACATGGATGCCCCACCACAGTGCATCGAATGGCTTAAACGTGAAACTTTAGTAAATTATTACCTACTAACGGACGGACGGACAAGGGAAACGTTAGATCGCGCGAACGTTATGCATTGAATGGGTTACTTTAAGTGGTAGAGATTCTGGTTAGAGTTAGTGAGGTTCCCATTTTCGAACCCCGGTTTCGCCGCAGATTTGTCCACTGTGACAGAGGTGGTATCACGCAGATAAAAACCTGTCATATTCGTTAGGAGTTTGACTTTCCGCCTTAGTCGGTTGGTCTGAATGGTACGGATAATGGGGATTCGGAGAAGTGTTGTCAAAGAAGCCAGAGGAATATATCATAGGAACAGGTCGGGTACATCGGTGTAAGGGTGCAAATTTCTGTCGATGTATTTCCGTAGAGTGCATTATTGCCGTAGTCAGTGTGGCACGTAACAATTAATCAGATTTATGAGGAAAGGTGCCGTATTAAATCGCTAGACTGCGATGGTTTTAATGTCCCTGTTTGGGGCGCGATTGATTCTTAATTAAGCATTCGTTGGATAACGGTCAGACAGATATAACAGGCAAGGTCGATTTGGGGTCTAGGTATCGAAAATGTCAAAGTTGAAGAATGCAGAGACTATTTGTGAAACCAGTTGAAGTAGTGTCATTTTTTTTCTCTCTCCAGAATCGGTTATTTAAATAGCACGCGAAATCTAGAGGTTACGTTAACCCCGAAGGGCGTGTATTTATAAAAGGCGGTAGATATGTTTATTACTGATTGGCTACGCTAAATAAGGGGTGTGTTTCCAAGACGAAATTTCATGTTTTAAGTATTCCACATCGCAAAATTTAGTCAGTCCAAGTTTTCTTGCGAAAGGCCGGGAGGTTCTTGACTTCGAGCAGAAAAAGACGAATTCAACCAAATCGTACACCTGTTACAAGAGGTGCGTAACAATCGGCTCAGATAGCCCAAGTGGTACAAGTTAGGAATGTATTGGGTTCGATCCCTGGTCAGCGAATTTTTCCCTAGTGCCAACTATATATTGATAGAGCATAAAACATCAGAAGACTGGAACATTGACTGTTTTGTTTTACTGTAAAATTACTTTCAAAATCGCAAATATGGTGTACATGTCCTTTACAAATTAATCCTTTACTTTTGTTGTTGTTGCTATTGTTGTTGTTGTTGTTGTTGTTGTGCACAACATTAGTTTTCCAAGGCGAACAGCTGACAGCTATACATTCAGTACACCTTTGCTAATAATTATTTAGATACTGCAGGATAACGTATCGCTATCTGTAATAAAAAACTTTTAAACACGGCAAATCATAAAAAAAAAACCTGTATTAATACAACACATTGATTCAGTATTTCAGGCCACCGGCCGATAATACATATAAAAACATAATATAATCTTGGAACAGAACGCACACGAACAACCAGTAACATAACTGCATATGTGTATTAGATCATAAATTTTCTCTTCTTATGAAGGCACAGTACAGAAAAGTATCTAGACTAGCCAAGGTACTATGATTAACATCGAACATAAGATTTAAAAAAAATTATGAATGATCTGTTATTAAGCCATCTTTAATGTAAATACTTTCTCTGAGATCTTCGTGTGCATTACATACGAAAAGAAAATGATGTTCATCTTGTACAATTCTTAAACCTTTCTATTCACAATGTGGGCAAATTCTGCAACATATATTCAAAACCATGATATCGACCTTTCTCTATCGCTAAATTATGACTGAAACATTGAAGTCTTTGAAATGCATTTCTAAATTTGAATGGTAGTCTTATAGATAAAAACTTTCCAGGATTTAACAAGATTTAAAATATCTGTAACTTCCTTGTCCTGAACCCATAATTTCACTCTGCCATTTTTGTATTATACAATCTTTAATTCTTTATTGAAATATCTTTATGAACAGATTAATATCTCCAACACGTGGCTCAATCCATAAGAAACAGATTAATATCTCCAACACGTGGCTATATCCATACGAACAGATTAATATCTCCAACACTTTGCTAAATCCATACGAACAGATTAATATCTCCAACACGTGGCTATATCCATACGAACAGATTAATATCTCCAACACGTGGCTAAATCCATACGAACAGATTAATATCTCCAACACTCATCTAAATCCATACGAACAGATTAATATCTCCAACACTTTGCTAAATCCATACCAACAGATTAATATCTCCAACACGTGGTTCTATCCATACGAGCAGATTAATATCTCCAACACGTGGCTCAATCCATACGAACAGATTAATATCTCCAACACGTGGCTAAATCCATACGAACAGATTAATATCTCCAACACTTTGCTCAGTCCATACGAAATAAATCCCATTTAAATACAGTGATTGTTTTTCGCATGATTTGCCCATGTAATACGATTATTGTTATCAAGATGCTTTAACATAGATAACAATTATAGGAACACTTGTTTTGATCCATGTGAATTAAACGTAGCCAAAATTTAATACATTGTGTATAATTGGATATCTGCCACATTCTTCAACAAGACACGCATTATTCGTCAAAGGTGATCGATTAAGGTACCGTTTACAAAACTTGTGTTGTAATTTTTATCATTCGGAACTTCGACGTAAATCCTACGGATCATACCTCGAATGTATGTCGATGGTTACCATTCGAACCACTCTGGCTTTTCACGAAATAAAGATTGACCTAGATGTTACGAAAGATCGAACTATATTTTCATTCGTGACATTTCGGTCAATCCTACTCAATCCAATCGCAGAAATAGACAACGTAATCCGAATAGATTAAGGTTTCTTTTTCGCGGAGATATTTCCGCCAAACAAAATGTAATATTTTCTGTAATTACTGCGCTGACATACATCCGAGGCATATTTTAGTATCGCAGAAATTGCTGAGGAGGTTTCGAATGTACGTTTTCTATTACTTCTGAAACTCTTTTAGTATTACCTTAAAGAGTGAACTTTTGATGCAGAAGAGATTGTTATTGGTTGTTATCTTAGGAGTAGCGACTCTGAAGATTTGGTAACATAGATTTAATACAAAAGTAAATTTCAATTGGAAAATGTATTGGATTGTTGCGCATATTGAAAACGTCGGGGATGTTGATTTGTTATGATTGTAAAAGAGAGAAGGTCTTTTTTCTAAATAAGTTGATTGGTGTTCAACAGAACAACACCATAATATTATAAAAGGCAATATAGTGTCGAGGCATTTAGAATAAATTGCTTTGGCCACAGATAACCACGGTGGCCGACTCAACCTGATCTGGGCATGATTCGAACCTGGACTCTTCTGGCCACAACTCCGGCATCCTATAAACCACCGGGGAGCTTCGGTAGCTCATTTGGTAGAGCGTCGGACTCGTATCTAAAGGTCACTGGTTCAATATCTGCCCAAGCTAGCACGGGTTGGCTGCCTCAATGTGTCCTTGGGAAAGACACTTAGCTCCCATTTCCTCGACATGATATAGCCAATAATATGTTAAAAGTGCCGCTAAAACCAACAAAAACAAAACCTATCAACCACTAAAACACTGCAGCTCCTTTTTAAACAGGACCAAAGTCTTACCGTCGAATTTATATGTATCCGTTTTCTTTCAGAGCCACGAAAACCATAACTGTCTATAAAGATATTGTCTTAATATCTGTATAGCGTTTTCTTTTGAGTTTTGTCTCAGATATTTTCTGACATTTTCTTACTACAGTGATAGAATTTCAAATGCCTGTGGTACATGCAAGTAGTTGACCACGCGCTAAGTATATTTTAGCAGCTGGCCGCACGCGAGTTTACTTACTACTATGGTAGGCAATCCTTGTCAAAATTCTAAAGTTGTATAAGCATACAATGTGAAAATGCAAAGATAAATGTCGAAATTATACATTGATAAAATCGTCGTTACCATGCAATTGCAATCTATATAGAGAAAATGTATGTAAGCAAGCTTGAACATATCCATTTTACACGTTAAATTTAAATCCTAATTTTTAGTTCGGTCAGGAAAAAGGAAAAGAAGTAATAATTATTATTAGTTCCGAACTTAAAATATAAGACAGTATATGCAAGAGTGAGGTTAAGAATGAGATATTAACAAGCCAGAATATGTGATAATATCCTAAGACAAACCATGAAAGCAGTAAAAAAAAAAAAAAAAAAAAAAAAAAAGTATTTTGCATTCTTTGGCATAATTTAATATTTACACTGAATTACATAAATAAGGTATCAGATTTTTTCCACCTTACAATAAATGAAATAATTGTACCAACCCGATGAATTAATTAATACGATATGACTAAAATCTAACCGCTTTATAAAGAAATGACAATATATGCTTAAAATAAAAAGTCAAATAGAATCGCATTCATTTTATCGCAAGGTCAATAAACTGTAGAAACTAATATACAATATCAAGAAAGGTGAATCAAAATTGTATTAAACCTCATTGTACAAACAAGTATATATTTAAAATAAAAATGCAGGTTGATACAGCTAAATCTGCATGCCTATACAATAAATATATACATTTAATGTAAAGACAGTTCAGGATAAAAACGGGTTGGAATGTTAGAAAATATTTTATCTTTTCTCCTTTTAAAACTTGGCTCAAATTGACGCACGAAAAAAAAAAGGGGGGGGGGCTCGACTCTGCATTATCGAACGATGGAATGACGAAAAGACGGGGACAGGGAACGACTGGACTTACTAGTGACTCAATTAAAGAATTTGATTGAATGGTCGGAAACCGTATCCCTATCAGTTTTACATAGTGGATGAATGCTGTTTCCTGTTTACATAGTTACCAGTTCTCTTTGTAACGATTCTTTTGAATGTCAAAACTTGTCAAATCATTTATTATAATATAAAATACTTTTACATAAATTATGTGATAGTTTTGAATGTCAAAACTTGTGAAATCGTTTATTATATTATAAAATACTTTTACATAAATTTTATGATACTTTTGAATATCAAAACTTGTTAAATCATTTATTATATTATAAAATACTTTTACATAAATTATATGATACTCTTTGGTAAGAGTGATTTTCTCTGCCATTCATACACGTGCAAATGATGAACGCACAGCTTTTGCTTGTGGATAATAATTTCGTTGTGTACAATTTTGATACAGACTATAGTGGTCTTTTTTTCCGCTGAAATTGATTACACAGAAGTACACGTCACACTGGTTGCAAAGATATTTCTTCTTTGTGAGGATCTTTATGTACCAAAAGGGGCAGTACTAGATTGAGGTAGGTGTTATCTACCTACGTGTCATGTTTGAAGAGATAGTCACGAGTGGCTGATGCATATGCGAGGTAAAAATGCGGCGGATTATACATTTATATACATATATCTGAAGAGTGAACCGTGCGACAGGTCTTCGGAGTTATAACCAGATTACCCGTGATCTTGGTGAAACCATCCAACATGTAGACCAACAAGTTGTTCTCCACCTTTTTTTTTTTTTTTTTTTTTGACTGGCGGCAGACTGGGTCAAACTGTAAATAACATAGAGTAAATACGGTATTTAACTGGTTGCTTATAATCCAGGCTAGTCACATGTTAATATAAAAGTTTGATATAGGAACTGGCAATCCCACAACCGAAACGGATTATGCTGCAAATTAACTGTATCTGCGTAATGTGTTTAGCATAAAAAGTGATACATACTTGTAATTAGAAAGTATTCACACACATTTTGGGGATTGCCGCATCATGATTCTGAAAGAAGGCAAATGACATCCAGTTTAAAATTTTCACTCGCCAATTCTGAATTTTTAGTCACAAGCTCAACAATTTTTCAATGAAATGAGTCGACTTGACCTTAATCACTAGAGTTTATTATTTTCTTTTTAAATATATAATACCTTTGGCAAAAAAGGACAGTACCAGGACTGAGAAGCCTTGAGCTCACTGTCTCACAATGCGTAACAACTTACATTATACAATATATGTAGGCAGCTTAAGACAGAGAGGGAGAGAGAGAGAGAGAGAGAGAAGAGAGAGAGAGAGAGAGAAGCTGCGATTTAAATAAAATATTTTTTTTAAAACAGAAGTCATGAGTTAAAAAACAAAATAAAAACAACAAAACACGTATATAAAAAAACAACAAAAAAACAAAAACAAAACAAAACGTGAAATAGATTACAGCAGGTATATACCACCTGTGACGTAGTCAAGAAATTTACAGTACGGCTCTCACGTCGTCTTGACACGCTCTTTTGCAACTTCGTATCATTCGTATCATGTAAAACTGTAGAAAAATCACCTGGAACGTGTACACATATAGTTAAAAGGATTCGGGTTCTTGTAGTGTACTTGATGCAAGTTCAAGTTCAAGGTTTTCAACCTGATTATTTTTTTGCTTTTAACTCTCTCACTCCACATATTTCCCCGTATATGTGTTCTTCTGGACCAACAAGATGTTCTCCACCTTTTTTTTTTTTTGACCGCCGCCAGTCAAAAAAAAAAAAAAAAAAAAAAAAAAAGGTGTAGAACAACTTGTTGGTCTACTCAGTCCTGGTACTGTCCTTTTTTGCCAAAGGTATTATATATTTAAAAAGAAAATAATAAACTCTAGTGATTAAGGTCAAGTCGACTCATTTCATTGAAAAATTGTTGAGCTTGTGACTAAAAATTCAGAATTGGCGAGTGAAAATTTTAAACTGGATGTCATTTGCCTTCTTTCAGAATCATGATGCGGCAATCCTCAAAATGTGTGTGAATACTTTCTAATTACAAGTATGTATCACTTTTTATGCTAAACACATTACGCGGATACAGTTAATTTGCAGCATAATCCGTTTCGATTGTGGGATTGCCAGTTCCTAAATCAAACTTTTATATTAACATGTGACTAGCCTGGATTATAAGCAACCAGTTAAATACCGTATTTACTCTATGTTGTTTACAGTTGGACCCAGTTTAAAAGTCGAGATAAATAATATAAATTACATATAGCACTCTTAGAATCTACAGTGGAGACGTGGGGTTGTATTGTTCGTGGAGTATGAATTTTAGTCTGATATCGAACTTTGGACTACAAAGGCGCCAAACGAGCTGTTTAGCCACTGTGCTATCCTGTGAAAGGACATCAAAGAAGCGTTTTAAATGCGAAATTCTCAAGCCAATGTTTTTGTACCAATTCGGTAAGTGCAATTATGCAGATGTGTATATTCATGAAGTAACTTTATTGTAAGTTCTAACATTTTAAAATTAATCCTATTTGTGCATTCATTTACATTAACAGGGGTGAATTTTATTACATAAATCTATATTTAAGCTGAGTGACACGCACGTAGTAAGAATGTCAGAGCCATCCCACACTGGCGTTACGTAATAGAAGAAATTGGGCTTTAACTGAACCATCATTCTAACAAGAAAAGAAAGCAACTGAAGGAAAAAAAAATTAACAAAATAAGCAATGAGTGAAACAAATGAGGAAAAATAAATTATGTAAATTTTATCCAGTTCATGTGATCACATTTTATTCATCTCCTCTTATTGGTGCAGTGTAAAAATAATTATATAAAGAATCAGAATCAGTGTTTAACAGTAAACCATCACTTTGGCTTCTGAATTCTATGACAGTGTTTAATAGTAAACGCTCACTTTGACCTCTGAACTCTGTGACAGTGTTTAATCGTAAACGCCCACTCTGACTTCTGAACTCTGTGGCAGTGCTTAGCAGTAAACCCCCACTATGACCTCTGAACTCTGTAAATGTATGAACTGCACATCCAAATTACACCTGCTGCACCAAAATCTATGGAACTTGTAAACTTGGCATATTACACATATTTGTAAACAGGAAAATATAGATGCACTTATGCCGTTCAAATATAAGAGGCCAAAGTGGGTCTGAGACTGCTCATCTGGACGATATCTTCTTAATGGCCACTTACAAGAGCAGTTGGTGAAGAAACATGAGTTAGTAGGGTGCTGTTGATTGCATATGTTATGAAAACAACTGTTTCAAGGTTTATCTATTTTTTTTATCTTCATTAATATTTGATAGCACATTAGGATAATTTGTCCTATACTGAAAGGTCTCAATGTCATGACGCTTTTCTGTCAAAGTTGGTCAAATTGTGTTGAGTGTTTCGCCTTTTTTTCAGATAAAGGGGTGTCAACAGTTCTCTCTTTTTAAAAACAGTGACCATATTTAATGGCGGTTTGGCATCATTTATACAATTTCAAAGGTCTTCAAGTTAAAGATATGCTTTGTGTCCGATTTGCCAAATTCTGTTAAACGGTTGTGTAAAACTTATCAAAGAGATTTATCTTTAGTAACAGCAGCCATATTTGATAGCAGATTCTTATCAAATGTAAAACCTTAAAAGCCCTTCAGGTCAGGTTGCTTTCTGCAAAATTTGAACAAATTCTTGAGCGGTTGCCATAGTTTATGTCGAATAGGCATCGTTTTTACATATGCAAAAACTCATAGTGCCAAAGCTGTTTCTGTAAAATTTGGTCAAATTCTACTGAATAGTTTCTGAGCAAACAGTTTTTTCATTTATTTTTCTATTTTTTTTAAAATTTTGTTGTTGTTGTTGTTGTTTTTTGGCAGACATATTTGATAAAGAATCGACATCATTTGTACAAATTTTTAAAGTTTCACGCCAGATATGCCGTCGAATTGGGTCAAATTATGATGAGTGGTTTTTGAGAAGAAGTTCTTTAAAGTTGGGGGGGTGGGTGGTATTAGAAGCGTTACTAATAATAGAAGAAACAAAAACCTTAAATGGTGTCGATTCATTATCAAATATGGCTGCAAAAAAAAAAAAAAAATAATAGAAAAATAAATTTTTACAACTTTGAAAGCCTTCTATATGAGACGCATGCTGTCAGATTTGGTCAAACTCTGTTGAGCAGTTTATGTGAAATCTTTTAAAGTTTTTTTTTTTTAAATTTTCATTGCGGTGTCCATATCTGGTAGAGGATCGGCACCATTTTGACACATTGGAAACAACTTCAGTCAATTCGGTCAAATTCTGTCTGGAGGTTTTTGAGAAGAGAATGTTTAAAGGTTTTTAAGGTTTTAGTAAATGATCATTGGAACTAATCTGAAAGACAATTATGCCAGTATGCTTATAGACAAATTTCCTCAAATTCTGTTAGCTGTTTTTGAGAAGTTGTTAGACGGCTTTCCTTTTAGTATTTATTGTAGTTATACTGGGTGACGTCATGCTAGAATGTTAGTCATACTGGATGACGTCATGCTAGAATGTTAGTCATACTGGATGACGTCATGTTCTTCGTAAAATTATGTGGAAATTGTTCAATTTGTTTTTGAGAAGTTATAAATAGCAATTGAGAACGGACTACACATGATGAACTAACTCATGGAAGGATTACTCTCTCTCTCTCTTTCTCTCTCTCTCTCTCTCTCTCTCTCTCTCTCTCTCTCTCTCTGCAGCTGTTGTTGCGACAGACGACTTAACTGCACTCATCACTGCATTTTTACAGTAATGTGGCATTTCACTTGTATTAATCTTCGAATGGCAAGAAATTGAAGAGAGAGAGAGAGAGAGAGAGAGAGAGAGAGAGAGAGAGAGAGAGAGAGAGAGTCACCGAGATGAATTATATTTGAAATCTTAGAAATTCGTGGTTACGATGTCACATTTCATCACCATATAGTGTTAAACAACGCTACCTCAGTGTTGGCACTAATGGTTTATTAAATAATGATCATGCTGGAGTAAATTCAAGCAAATTACTCACCTATATCTCACCACTGGCACAGGACAAAAAGGTAATTACAGTCAATATAAAATTAAGATAAACTCGTTATTTACAGTCAGTATAAAATTATGATAAACTCATTATTTACAGTCAATAGATAATTGTGATAAACTCGTTATTTACAGTCAATAGATAATTGTGATAAACTCATTTTTTACAGTCAATAGATAATTGTGATGAACTCGTTAATTACAGTCAATATAAAATTGTGATGAACTCGTTATTTACAGTCAATATTAAATTTGTGATGAACTCGTTATTTAAGGACTTCAGTTTGATGCGCACAGACTGAAGTCATTATTTTAAGTTTTTCTCTTCCACGCGTTGTTTCGTCACATATATCACATTTCACTTGCTTTTCTGTGTTATGTATGACCAAATGTTTTTTTTTATTTTTTATTTTTATTTTTTTTTAAATTATATTTTACTGTTTTGTTACAAACTCACATCTGGTGCATTAAAAGGAAATGTGTCCTGATGTTGCATTATTGCTGTCAATGACAATATATCATTTTCAGAATGAAAAATTGATTACTAAATGCTGTCCATTTGTTGATCAGGATCCCTGATTCTTTAAGTAAATAAAGGAGATATACACACAGACATAAAGTGCAAATGACAGATAGACAGACTTAACTCTAGTAATGTTTGAACAAAATATAACTATCCTCTGGTTCATTACCTCCAACAAGTACATCCCCTAATTTTTTATGGTGCTCAACCAGAAAAACAAACTTTCTTGATGATTTAATCGCCAATGTCATATACTGTTTCAACGGCGAATTAAAATAGCATCACATATAAATGTAATATAAATAAACCAAGCGTCACTTAAAAATCGCTAAGTCAATCGACCCTTTCTAGATCACGAACTTGAGCCTCAAGAACGTTCGTTCCTGTTTTCTCGAATACGTGACCAAGTGATTCAAACGACCTTTCTGATTTGCTCCCTTGAGATCGCATATCAGAGCCTCTAGAACACGCATACTAAATATATTAGATAATATAATGGTCAGTGACTGCTTCCCTCTCTCTCTCTAGGGAGCTGCGGTAGTTCAGTTGGTAGAACGTTGGACTCATAACCCAGGTGTCATGTGTTCGATACCTGTTAATCCCGGCCTGGGACGGCTGCCTCTGCGTATCCTTGGGGAAGACACTTAGCTCCCATTTCCTCGGCATGATACAGCCAATATTGTATTGAAGGTGCAGTTTAATAAAGAGCAAAATCTCTCTCTCTCTCTTTCTCTCTCTCTCTCTCTCTCTCTCTCTCTCTCTCTCTCTCTCTCTCTCTCTCTGAGATTCCGATAGCAAAATAAAAAAGATAAAAAAAGAATAGAGTAAATACCGTTTTAATTTGTTTTTAAATAAAATACATTTCTGTCCGATTTTAAAGTAAATTATAAATTATTCATAAAAATTCTTAAATAGGCATTAAAAGAATGCATATAAATCGGTTTAAAACATTAAGAGCAGCGTAAGAAAACAGTCAAATAGACAATTTTATTTTTGTCTAAAACAACATACGAGTAAAAAGCCATCGATAGCCACGTCGTGATAGATGAACACCGTCGGAACTCCAATAAAGGGACCGGAAATCCCTGTAACTACAAAACCTGCAGTTAGGTAACTCTTGCAGGCGCCGAAATAACTCAAAGTTAATACGAGAAGTCAAACGATTATACTGACGCATAGTCAACCCTCTAGGATGTAGCCGGGGCAACATGGACCCAACACAAATAATCCTTACTCCAGCATCACTCATCACTCGACATAACAAAGAAATGGATTCTACAATCTCTTCAGTACGCACTACTCCAACTTCATTTTCCCCAATTTGAAGAAAAACTGCATCAGGAACATAAGTCCAATGGTTAAAATCAGCAATAAGTGTACTAACACGTCCACCAGGAAATCCACAAAAACTGATTTGATGAACAACACCTCGACACAACTCGTTTCTTAAACGATCCAATCCAACAATCAAACTATGTCCAAAGATGAAAACATGCATTCTGAAAGTCTAATAGAGAATGATATAAATAATAACAAATTGGCAATAACAAACTACAACCATGTTTTCCTTTACGTCCGCGTAAGAAAGCATTTCAATCCTACTTACGACCTTGAACTCAACAAAACACCCAAATTATGATCAACAAAATATAGAGAGAGAGAAGAAGAAAGAGAGAAAAACAAACATGCACGCAAAAACAAAAACATATGCATTTTAAACACTTTATTACTTTATTTCATAAATATATAAATAAATCATAATTTTTATTTTATCCTTCTTATTAAATAAACTTTTATTTTTTTTATTTTTATTTTTTTTAAATAGTAAATAAATCAATAATAATTCTTTGCTTACTTATTTTATTAATACTATTATATTCTTATTCTTAGGACATAGATAGAAAAAGAAACTATAAAGAATCTGATCTAGATAGGCCCGTCCCTACAAATGGGTCAAAATATACACCTCAACAAACAACAAACACACACTATAGCACCACACAATGGGACAAAATAAAACTAAACCTCAAGGGCAGAGGTATCAATGATTATAGCAACTCAAAGTGGGGAAAAGGCAAGGACCTCCACCCTCAGGATAACGTGCCTGTAGGGAGGACAGTACGAGCCAAAGTTCTCATATACAAAAGGGAAAATAAATAAACTTAAGAAATTTTACAGTACCAACAACGATCAACCTCGTGCAAAAATATTAAATTAAAAAATCTCATAAATTTATTATTTTTGATACACAAAAACACAACACAAGGGATGGACAAGGAAAATACACAATAAACCATTTACCTTTAGATATCACGAGGCGACATCTCTTGAGCCTTAACCAGCAATATATGCTGGGATGGGGCTTAGGAGGTGCCGACAAAACCCCCTAAAACAGCTTTGTTTTGTTAAAATGAGCGATTTTTCTGCTTTTATATTGGTTATTAGGTGAATCATATAATATGCTTGCAGATCAAAATGTTAATGGGCATCATTTTGTCTCAACGAGAATGAATTTCTGCTTTCTATATCTGTATTGTCAAATCTATTTAAACAAACTGACCTCTTGTTTATGGATGTCGTCCCGTAATATCGTGGAGTTATGTACTCGAGTCCTCAAAGAAAGTACAACCCTTACAAAATTCACCTAATCATGATAGATTTATGTATCGCATGTGTCTCACTCCAGATGTTTTGATGTTTAAATTCTTATCAAGGAAAAACGCCCTCGTTATTTTCAAAATAGAAGCAATTTGATAATTTAGGTGACATGTTTTAGAGTTTACTTTAGTACTGTAGTGAAAACAAACACAAATTATGGAGAGCTTGCATATATATCGTCTCCACAGTCAAAGAGTTAAGCCAAATCAAATTGAACCAGAAAGCTACCAATCTCTGCCTCGACCTTTTGGTATGTTGCTACATTAATATTTGACGCAGATAATACAATCTTCTTATATCACGTACCCCGTCTTTTTCTTAAGCCACATTGGTGTCATTACTGTAGGAGCTGTAGATTCGCTAATTTGATTATGGTGTAAGTTAGTTAGTGTGCTTTATTGTTCTGTTTGGTCATTTTGCAAGGAAGTAAACGAAATGTACCAACTTTCATGTGTGTGTGCGTGTGTGTGTGTGTGTGCGTACGTGTGTGTATGTCAGAGAGAGATAGAAGAAGAGTGGACGTGTGTATGCATCAATCTCAGAAATTAAACTCTACGGTTGATAATAATGACTTCGGGCATATTAGTCTTTAAATAAAAAAAGATCCATTGTTCAATGAAATCGTCATTATATTATTATTATTATTAGTAGTAGTGCATCATCGTCATTCTGATAAACAGTGTTCCTTACTATAATGCTGTTTAGGGGAGTCATACAAATGTACCCCCTTATAAGTGACATTGCCCTAAAGGGTGTATGTGTGTGCTAGTGTGCGTTTGAGTGAAAGAGAGATAGAGGAAGAGTAGATGTGTGGATGTATCATTCTCAGAATGTAAAATCTACAGTTGATAATAATGACTTCGGGCATATTAGTGTTTAAGAAAATAAAGATCCATTATTCAATGAGGTCGTTATTATTATTATTATTAGTAGTAGTAGTAGTAGAAGTATACCATCATCATTATGATAAACAACGGTCTCTCACTATATTGCTGTTCATCGGAGCCATACAAATGTACCCCATATAAGTGACATTGCCCTATAATGAGGTAGGTTCAATAACAAAACAATATTCATACCAATAGTGGAGTCCATGACCGTACCCGTGTTATATGAAGGACCGTACTATAGCGAGGCGCTATGTGGCGAGGGACAATCGTGTAAGTGCAATTTCTATACATTTATTCTTATTTTGTAGGAAATACAGATATTGTTGCAGAAAGAGTTTGCATGATATTAAATTCACCATTTTTCAGATACCATTAATTATATGGATCATACATTTTCTAGAGGTCAAATCCCATGAGTCTGGTCCAGTATAAAAAATTATGTAAAATATAGTCAATGGTTTGCAATTCTTCTTTATCTTTATATTGTAATCAGACGTTTGCTGAAGGGTGAACCGTTCAAAATATCGAGTAACTAGTATCAGCAATTGGTCAGGTTGTAATAAAGTCATGCTTTCTGTAATATTTTCAAAATCTGTCAATTACTAAAGACGTTTATGGTTTATAAGAAGTGGGAACTTACTTATGGGCACATACTGTAGGCTACAGAACTGTGAAGCTTTCTCTCTTGTCCTCCGACATTTGGAAGGTGCCTGGTAGCGATTGCGATGTGTGAGAGAACTTTGAGGTGTATATCAGGGGTGTGAGAGATTTGGTGGTGAATGTTAAGGTACGGAGGTGCCAATGTGCAGTGGTGAAGGTATGAAAGGCCATGAATCTATCTTGTCCAGACCTATTAGTCTAGTGGACTGTATGCCTGAATTTGGTGCAAATGGTCCTGACTCCCATCATCATTGGCACCTGTGCTTTCTTCTGTTCTTATTTCAAGTATTTAATAGTCATTTCCTGCACAGTATTGGAGAAAATATATCACAGAAGTTAATGAAAATGCTTTCATGATGATAAAATTTGGCATTCCAGATTTTCTTTAACTAAATTCACTGGTTAAGGAATGGTCATAACTTTACAAAAATGTCACCTGGACCTCTTCCACCACAAGTCAAGATATCTCAATAAGAATTGGATAATTCAAGTAGAACTTTTACCGTATCATCTTATCTGGTCGAGATCTCTATCCTTCTGCTAGACTGGTAACCAAACGATCACCAGGGACTAAATGCGGAATTGTCTGTTTGTTTGTTTTTTGTACACTTTTAAACAATTAGTTTTAGAAGTATGAATAATTATAAGTAAAAGTATTAATAATAAATTTCAGCGGATTCTGATATGTTTCATGTATGAAAAATAAGAGAGCCCAAAATTGCAGAAAATAGGGTAAAATAAAATTAATAACCAGCGAAGTCTCAATGCAATGGCAAAATAAGTATGCACAACTCTTTGATGTTGTGAACATTTATATCTACCATAATCATTCAAATCCTTATCGGATATATTGCTTTCTTTTCTATAAACAAAATATCCAGGGGAGATGTTTAATCTGTACAATAAGTTTCTTTGAAAATCAAGAAATACAAAAGTTTAACATCCTGGCATATACTTGAATATAATTTAAAACGAGTACTTACACCTTCTAGAAAAATTTAAAACAAATAAAACATGAGAGATGACTCACCTGTCATATGTTAAGCACTGTTAGAACATCTTGTTCAACTTGATTTTCCAAAAGTATATGTGGGCTTTTCAACACCAGCAATCTGGAAGAGTAATTATTGATAAATTGTAAATAAATGAATTAATAATTCTTTGAATAAATACATAAATAAATATGAAATAAATTAAAACAAATGAATAAATAATAATCGTGAAGCCTTGGTTAATAAAAATGGTATTGAGCTTCTGACCTTTTGATTTTCTCATGTACCATATCCTATAGTAAACTGTTATTCCAAATCTAAAGGCAACTTATTCATAGAACACAATGATATATCTAATTAGAAAAGTTACTAAAAGGTTTCAACCTTTCAATGTGTGACCCTGACCTCTATCCTGAAGTGTGTTACACCTGCCTACAAACTCTAATGAAAAACCTATCAGCAATATGTCTTCAACAGACATAGATATTAATATTAAGAGAGAGAGATGGGGTGGGGTGGGGGTGGGGGCTTTAGCAATATCTTAATGGAATGGATATAACATGTTCTTGCCCTTTTTCTTCCTTGTCCATTTCTGAGTCAAGACGAAGCATGAATACACTGACTTATTTTTCTCTTAAGCCGATTTAGATGGAGACGCGTTGTTCATTGCTTATTTCCCTTTTCTTTTGAAAATAACAATGTTACTAACGTAACCACTGAGAGTAGAGAAAAGATATGCACGTAAATAGATTGCATTATCTTTACAGATAAAATGTTTTAGGGCATTTATTCTTGTTTTAAACTTTAAGTTCCTCTTTGTCAAGTTATATAATGTTATTGAAAGTTTGATATTTTACAGCTAGGCTTCAAAAGACCAAGAAACAAATCTTACTTAAAATTTAGTAACAACTTATTCCTTGGGTAAATAATGTTTGGCAGAATTGCTTTGTGATTGCTTAAATTAAATTGAATTCATACAGCATATCAACACTTGATAGGTTATTTAGAGACACACAACCGCGGCCGTCCCGGCTTGATTTGGGCAGGATTCAAACCCGCACTCTTCAGGTCGGGGGTCCGTCGCGGTAACCATGGTGCTAATACGGATTCTCCTCATAACTGCAATTTTGCAAAATACAGATGACCCTTTTAATACGTAATCCAGATAATACAACATTATATTCTCTGGTCCACATAATTTTATATACGGGTTAGACTGTACCTACTAAATACAAAGTCATTTCGATTTCAATTCGTACATTTGACCCCATAGAAATTCACACATCTGTGCCCACAGGTAATATGAATGGGATTCGTCTTAAAAAATTATACCATACTCAAAACAAGTACTTTGTTGCAAAATCATATACAAGGAATTGATACTTACAAACTTTCTATAAATCCCTTAAAAAGGAAGCTTCTCGAATTAACTTGTGCACTCCCTTCGATGTGAGATACTTGTCTCATTGCACCAAACAAGCCTTGTTGTTATAAACAAAACAACCAATCGCTGCGGAGAATTTCAGTACATGGGAACGAGCAACGTCATAAAACAAATTGACCTAACCCAGCCAGATTTTAGTCTTATCAGTGGAGGAATTTTAGTGCAAACATAAAGTGTTAACCTGGGAGAGACGTATCTCGTTCAAGGAGATTAGTTTCGTGCTATATAAGGCAGACAGGTGGACGACAGTGACAAACATAAATGATTATTGTGACGGCAAATCACAACGCTTGTATAAATATCGTCCATATTTTGCTTTGGCCGGTCCCTCTGCTTTTGGGATCACAAATCTAACTGCCTCGTCTACCTACACTATCACTAGTACCTTTACTTCTACCGCTTCTTCTACTACTACTACTACTACTAATAATAATATTAATAATAATAATACTGATGCTGCTGTTACTACTACTAGTATAACTTTTACTATCATCAACTTTTTCATCTTCTACTACTACTAATGCTGCTGTTACTACTAGTAGTATTACTTCTACTATTACCAAATGCCCAAATGCTGATCTTACTACTAGTAGTATTACTTCTACTACTACTACTGCTGCTGTTACTACTAGTAGTATTACTTCTACTACTATTGCTGCTGCTGTTACTACTAGTAGTATTACTTCTACTATTACCAAATGCTGATCTTACTACTAGTAGTATTACTTCTACTACTACCAAATGCTGCTGTTACTACTAGTAGTATTACTTCTACTATTACTTCTGCTACTACCAAATGCTGATCTTACTACTAGTAGTATTACTTCTACTACTACCAAATGCTGATCTTACGACCAGTAGTATTACTTCTACTATTACTTCCACTACTACCAAATGCTGCTGTTACTACTAGTAGTATTACTTCTACTACTACCAAATGCTGATGTTACTTCTAGTAGTATTACTTCTACTACTACCAAATGCTGCTGTTACTACTAGTACTATTACTTCTACTACTACCAAATGCTGCTGTTACTACTAGTAGTATTACTTCTACTACTACCAAATGCTGATGTTACTACTAGTAGCATTACTTCTACTATTACTTCTACTACTACCAAATGCTGATCTTACTACTAGTACTATTACTTCTACTACTACTAAATGATGATGTTACTACTAGAAGTATTACTTCTACTACTACCAAATGCTGCTGTTACTACTAGTAGTATTACTTCTGCTACTACCAAATGCTGCTGTTGCTACTAGTAGTATTACTTCTACTGCTACCAAATGCTGATCTTACTACTAGCAGTATTAGTTCTGCTACTACCAAATGCTGATGTTATTACTAGTAGTATTACTTCTACCACTACCAAATGCTGCTGTTACTACTAGTAGTATTACTTCTACTATTACTTCTACTACTACCAAATGCTGCTGTTACTGCTAGTAGTATTACTTCTACTACTACCAAATGCTGATCTTACTACTAGTAGTATTACTTCTACTACTACCAAATGCGGATCTTACTACTAGTAGTATTACTTCTACTACTACCAAATGCTGATGTACTACTAGCAGTATTAATTCTACTACTACCAAATGCTGATGTTACTACTAGTAGTATTACTTCTACTACTACCAAATGTTGCTGTTACTACTAGTACTATTACTTCTACTACTACCAAATGCTGCTGTTACTACTAGTAGTATTACTTCTACTATTACTTCTACTACTACCAAATGCTGATCTTACTACTAGTAGTATTACTTCTACTACTACCAAATGCTGATGTTACTACTAGTAGTATTACTTTTACTACTACCAAATGCTGCTGTTACTACTAATACTATTAATTTTACTACTACCAAATGGTGATGTTACTACTAGTAGTATTACTTCTACTACTACCAAATGCTGATGTTACTACTAGTAGTATTACTTTTACTACTACCAAATGCTGCTGTTACTACTAATACTATTACTTCTACTACTACCAAATGGTGATGTTACTACTAGTAGTATTACTTCTACTACTACCAAATGCTGCTGTTACTACTAGTAGTATTACTTCTGCTACTACCAAATGCTGCTGTTACTACTAGTACTATTACTTCTGCTACTACCAAATGCTGATGTTACTACTAGTAGTATTAGTTCTGCTACTACCAAATGCTGCTGTTACTACTAGTAGTATTACTTCTACTATTACCAAATGCTGATGTTACTACTAGTAGTATTACTTCTACTACTACCAAATGCTGCTGTTACTAATAGTAGTATTACTTCTACTACTACCAAATGCTGATCTTACTACTAGTAGTATTATTTCTACTACTACCAAATGCTGATCTTACTACTAGTAGTATTACTTCTACTACTACCAAATGGTGCTGTTACTACCAGCAGTATTACTTCTACTATTATTTCTACTACTGCTACTGCTGCTGTTACTACTACTAGTATTACTTCTACTACTACCAACTGTGCTCTAGACGTTACTCCTTTATCAATGTGTACATTGCCCTTACAAACCTGTAATGGTTTTATTGTCATTTAATTTATATTAATTTCCCTACACACATTTTTAAAGATGAATATTACTTCACTTCTGTTTGTGATATTGGATATAATGTTTATTTTATCGCTTTCACTCAGTCAGTCTCAAGTTTTTAATAATCAAGAGTTCTTACATTAGTGATCAATTCGTCTTCTGGCAAACTGTTGTGTACTCATTGTATATTTGTATTTGTATCTTTTTCTTTATGCTGTTATTTTGTGCTAACATTATATTCAGCAAATCGATTCTGGTTGATTCCTGACTTTCTTGTTGTAAAGGTAGTATCTAAACAATGATAATTTCGGTAGTACTTGTTAAGAAATATCGATTAGAGTGAATCGAATCATTGTCTGCTCATTTCTGTATGTTCTGTGCATGCAATTTTCTTCCCATTTATTTTCATATTGTGATGAAAATATTGTAAGAGATTGAGGCACATTCTTTTGCTATTATTCACACCGTTTCGGATCGTATTCCGAATCTGTGAAGTTAAAGGGGGGAATTACCTTCGTATTCTCTTGGGAGGAAAGATATTTAGGAAAACCCCGCAGCAGTAATTTCGCCTTGTTTAGTGTGTAAGCGTTACGCTGAATTTTGGGGAGAAAGAAGAGAGAAGGAGAAAGAGCTCGAATTAGCCAGATTGCAAGTCGAGGAGAGAGGTAGAGAACGCGAACATACGTTATCAATGGAGAAGTTAAGGATCGAAGCCGAGCCCAGAAGAGGTGAAGACCTGAACGAACGTTCAGGATCGACAAGTAGGCGATCTGAAGACAGACGACCAATACAGATCACCATGCCCATGTTCAACGACAAGGACGAAATCATTGACAACTTTTTGACGCAGTTCGAAAAGTTGGCACTGGTTCATCAGATATCCAAAGACCAGTGAGCTATCAATGTTTCTGCATTCGTACAGGGAGCCGCGAAAGACGTCTACCATAATATGACACAGAACGAGATAGACGACTACGACGCTCTGAAGAAAGCGCTACTACGGCACTATAAGCTGTCGGCGGAAACGTTTCGGAAACTCTTCAGAGAATCGTCGAAGAGAGCTACCGAAACGCACACTCAATTTCATAGCCGCGTACGTGTAATTTTTGATAAATGGATGAAAATGACTGGCACTGCGTTAAAGTATGAAGGCATACGCGAGGAAATTTTGAAAGAGCACGTCTTAAGTACATACAGGAAAGACTTAATAATGTTCTTAGCGGAGCGTGAATTCTCAACCTTGGATGACATAAGCGTGATGGCCGAGCGTTATGACAGCGTGCAACCGCGTCAAACCATCTGGGGTGGCAGAGACACCGATCTGGCATCGACGAGCATAGAAAGGGCACTAAGGGGGTACCCGAAAGACGGAATGGTCAGAATGGTGGGAGGCCAGGGGCCGGAAATACCAGCCGAGAACATTTCCGTGGGTCGGGGAAGACTTAGGGGGCAGAGAAAGATTCCCCTGGGAGGAAAAAGGAGCTCCTGTGTTACGGCTGCGACAAACCAAGCCATGTCGTTAAGGATTGTAGGAAGTATCGTCCAACAATGATTAATGCGGTAGCTCCGAATACCGTTAGGAAACGGAAAACAGTGGAGTTTACTAACACAGCGGTAGCTATGGTTAATGGTGAGATGGCAACTGTTCTGTATGATACCGGCTGTAGTTACCCGGCCTTGGTATATAGTAAATATGTCAAGCCTGGAGATTACACAGGCGAGACGGTTGAAGTCCAGTTTGCTAACCGGACGAAAGATTCGCTCCATGTCGTTTTCCGGTCTGTCTCATGACGTAATATTAGGGTGTAGGTATGTGTTTCCACAGCCTAACCCTATGACGTGTACATAAGTGCACGTGGGGTCAGTTGAGACGAGAGCTATGAAGCGAAGGTCAGGGTCAACGCCGCTGAAGTTCGCGACGAAACGAGGTATTTTGTACCGGTACGCCAGGAAAAGGACCGATACGTTTAAACAAGTTGTTGTGCCCATAGCGAAGCGAGCAGAAGTGCTTCGGCTGGCACAAGAGGGTCTACTTGGAAGCCACATGGGAGTGTCGGAGACCAGAAATAGGCTAGTGAGGGAATTCTACTGGCCATGTGTGTATGGGGATGTTCGGAGGTTTTGTTTATCGTGTGACAAGTGTCAGCGGGTGACACCTAAGACCTCCCATCGCCGAGTGCCACTAAGAACTACCCCACTGATTGATGAGCCTTTCTCGAGGGTGGCGATGGACCTGCTAGGTCTGATAAAGCCATCGTCAGAGAGCGGTAATCGTTAAATACTAATGATAGTTAATTACACCTCCGATACCCGGAGGCCGCTGCGTTAAAAAACATTGACTCAGTTACGGTGGCTGAGGCTTTGTTAGGAGTTTGGTCGAGAGTTGGTGTTTCAGAGGAGATATTAACTCACCAGAGGACACAGTTTGTAAGCCAGGTGATGGACGAGGTAAACAGATTACTGTTCATTAGACACCTGACAACTACCCCGTATCAACCGAACGGCAATGGTCTGGTGGAGCGATTCAATGGAACCTTGAAACAGGCTCTGAGGAAGCTCTGTGAAGGGATTTGGATTGATACTTTCGCGCGATACTTTTCGGGTACCGCGAAGTACCACAGGCTAGTTTAGGATTTTCACCTTTTGAATTAGGCTATGGGAGAACAGTAAGGGGACCTGTGGCTGTATTGAAACAGTTATGGACGGATGAACAGGCATCCGAGGAAGTGCGAACAACATACCAGTATGTCGTTGATCTCCACAACAAGCTGGATGAGATTTCAAATTAGCTCAGGAGATTCTCTGAGACGCAAGGGGACGTCAAGCCAAGTATTACAATAAAAGGACGAAGGAACGACAGTTCAAGGTGGGTGACAAGGTGTTGCTGTTGGTGCTGTTAGAGCACAGCAAACTTCAAGTCTAATGGAGGGGACCATTCGTGGTAAAGGAGAAAGAGGATGGACAGAACTACCGCATCCTAGTAGGAAACAAAGAGAAACTGTACCACGTAAATCTCCTGAAACGTTATCGCCAAAGAGAGACACCAACAGAGTTCGTGGATGCTACAGTTGTGACTGAAGAATCCGACGACACCGGAGGAGAGGCGGATGTACTCCCTAGTTGTTCTTTGACAAAGGAAGAAACCTAAGTCGACTTTGTCCTAGACGAGACGTTAACGTCAGAGCAACGTAAGGAAGTGGGAGTCGTTACTCCAAGACTACTCAAGCGTCTTGACAGAACGACATGGCAAGACGGATTTGGATTAGTTCACTTTGAAGCTACTGGACGAGAAGCCAGTGAAATTGAAACCATATCCGCTACTGTAATTAGAAACTGTCCGAAATGAAATTCAAGCTATGATCGACTTGGGAGTTATAGAACCAACTGAGTCAGCGTATAGCTCTCTTGTTGTTTTGGTACAGAAAAAAGACGGTACACACCGATTTTGTGTCGATTATAGGGAATTAAACAGGACCACTGAATTCCAGGTAGAAATGTTACCTGATCATGAGTCCATACTTGCTGGAGTGACCAACGCGAAATATTTTTCGAAAATCGAACTGTCAAAGGGATACTGGCAAATTCCAGTTCGAAATGAAGACAGAGCAAAACTTGCCTTCGCAAATCCAGATGGGACGTACCAATTGAAAGTCATGCCATTCGGGGTCCAGAATGCGCCAAGTGTCTTCATCCGTATGATGAGAAAATTACTCGAACCGTTAATGGGGACTGGAGTTTCGAACTTCATGGATGATTTACTATTAGCGAGAGCTATTTGGGACGATCATATCATTTTGCCGAGTAAAGTTTTAGAGCGACTTAGACTAACGGGACTGACCGCATCTAAGTGCCATGTAGGGTTTTTAAAACTTACCTACCTAGGTCACACCCTCAGTGAAGACACGTTTACTCCAGACAGTTCAAAAGTCGACCAACTTGGAGATGCAGTACGACCGATCACTAAGACGGAAGTTCGATCTTTCTTGGGACTGGCAAGATATTATCGTCGATATGTTGCTAACTTCAGTGCTATTGCTAGCCCATTAACTGACTTTACATGGAAAAAGGCTCCGACGAAAGTTATATGGACAGACGCATATGAACGAGCATTTCAGACGTTGAAGGACAGGATGACGTCAGATGCAGTAGTGAAATTGTCGGATGTGACAAAGGACTTTGTACTGACGCTTGTGATAGAGGTTATAGGACATTGCTTCAAGGGGGGGGGACTATGTAAGGGTGCAAATTTCTGTCGACATATTTTCGTACAGCGCATTATTGCCGTGGTCAGTGTGGCACGTAACAATTAATCAGATTTATGAGGAAAGGTACCGTCTTAAATTGCTAGACTGAGATGGTTTTAATGTTCCTGTTTGGGGCGCGATTGATTCTTAATTAAGCATTCGTTGGATAACGGTCGGAAAGATGTAAAAGGCAAGGTGTATTTGGGGTCTAGGTATCGAAAATATCAAAGTTGAAAGGATGCAGAGACTATTTGTGAAACCAGTTGAAGTAGTGTCATCTTCTGAAATTTTTCAGAATCGGTTATTTAAATATCGCGCGAAATCTAGAGGGTTACGCTAACCACTATGGGCGTGTATTTATAAAAGGCGGTAGATATGTTTAATTCTGATTGGCTAAGCTAAATAAGGGGTGTGTTTCCCAGACGAAATTTCACGTTTTAAGTATTCCACATCGCAAAATATAGTCGGTCCAAGTTTTTCTGTGAAAGGCCGGTAGATTCTTGACTCCGAGCAGAATAAGGCGAAATTCTCTCGTATAAACAATTGTTCAAGAGACAGGTGTCTGGAAGTTAAAGAACACGATTATGGCGGTAGCAGCGAGATAGTCTCGAAGGCACAAGGTATTTGCATCAATCTCATGCAATTCGTTGATATCAATATAATTATTTGTTCGTACATCAATTTTCTTGATATGAGTTTGACGAATTGTTTGAAGTTGTCGTCTTGATTGTTATAGGAATCATGTATTCTAAGAATTCCATGCATTACTTTATCTGATACGAGTTGCGAGAATCTGTGTGAATTTACCTGTCTTAAATGATATGAATCATGTATGCTAAAGAGTTGAGTGAGTATTCACTGCCACTAATGTAGTTAAGCCATGAAGTGAATTTCATTAATTCATTTGTATAATTAAGACGTGAACTGAAAATCGAACGCCTGCCAGACGCCAATTATAGCCCGGTAGCGCACACTAACTGTTATGTCTCGTTGATGTTAGAGTGAGTTAGAGATGAAATAGCCGTTAGAAAGTACATTAATCTTCTAAAACTAGGTTTGTTTATCGTCTGTCAGGTTTGGGCTGAGAGGACCTGTTAACCTTTGGTATCTGTTTGATTTCTGATAGGACGATATCTGAAGTAACGAGAGTGGGGTAATGTTCTACTCCCCAGAAGAAAATCTGGTTGCTTCTTTGTTTATTTTAAAAGGCAAAATAACTTCACCCACCCATCCATCGATACACGTATACATATCCACTTAGAGGGTAGATTGAAGAGGCATCCCATATTAAGTTTGATGACCGAAAATAGGCTGGATAAGAGACAGAGAGAAGCAAAAGGGGAGAACATCAACTCTGACCTGTCAGCAACGTGGAATTAGGAATGACCGCCAACAACAACGGTTACGCAGGCATGCTGGGCAATTGATTCGATTGTTCACTCGATTCCAAGATGAACTGAGTCTTATAGATATAAACATATCGGCTAATTACATTTGTGTTGAAATTCGGTAATTGATTTATAAAAGAAGTGTGTCTTCAAATATCATGTACAATTTTCATTTTATTTTATGTAATTGATTAAATTGTTATATTTCACATACGGGGGCTCGTGTTATTCTATTCTATATCTCTGCTCAGAACTCTATTTATCCCATCTATAAAATTTCATATTTGAATCCGGGCAATAACACCTAGGTCGATCATCCTCAAGATAACGATAACCAACCAAATCGTACACCTGTTACAAGAGGTGCGTAACAATGTGTAAAATCGTCTTCCTCATTTTTCTACTTAAATATTGCAGCAAAAATATCTTTAATTTGTAATATAAGAGATAGGGTTATGGATAAAATTAAATATTTCGAAATGTCCATAACCGATTTTGATGAAATTTTCACTGTTGTTTATGTCATGATGTCCTCTTTATTTTTGCTACATTAATTTCTAACTTAAGTGTCACATTATCACTGTTTTAACTGCCTCATTAAGGATCATATTTAGCTCTTACAATCGTCACTTTATTATTATTGTTCACACTTAAACATTTAACAGCAACAAGATGATGATACACTCTTTACAGTTACGATGCTCGATGACAAAAACATTACAACTAAAGCGACAGGTAATATTATTGTTACGGAATTATGTATCATTTCCTTTTTTTAAATAATGGAATAGTTGTATTAGTTTATGACCTCTGTATAATAGTCTAATAGGTGTCGTTTTGCAGAGTACACATATACGGTAATTTCAATGTGACCCAGTACATTGGTCCTGGGAAAATCAATATTATCGTTTGAAGCATTATGTCACGTTATTCAGCGCGTGGGTTTCGCACTTAACCTGACCTGGATTTCGCAATCTAAGGATGATTCATTTTGTTGACCAGAAGTTATATAGTAAGATCGTAATATTAAGGTGTTGATTTGAGACGGAATAAGACTTTTGTTTGTTTCAATGACGCAGTACAGAAACTATAAAATAAGATGTAATCACAGCGTTCGTCATTCTACATAGTTTCGTCAGCTTGAGAGGTCTTTAACGAAATTGGTTCTTTGTATGTGATATTCTGCTTCAGAGATATTATTATACAGTACATTTTGGATTTAGTACTGCTACTGCAGAAATACAGCTCCGTGGAATTATCGGAAACATCTCTAGAACTTGTGTGATATTTTATATTCACAAGGATTACTTGGAATTAATAACACTTGGATATTACTGATTCTTGTTAGTACATCAGCACAGTGGTGGTTTCATTCGGAATATTTGGATTAACTTTCGGATCAGTGAACATTAGAACAATGTAGGACTTTTAAGGATATTCTATACTGTAAGTTATTTTTAATTCTTTCACTTTGATTGTTGAAATGTTATTGCATTTTAGGGAAACTAAATATTTGTGTTTTAAATCTTGAAAACTTGTTTGAGTCTTTTTTGTGTGTTACATTACCCCTAGTCGTAACATTATATATAACCATTAGCTAGTCACTCGTTATATTGCCAACACCGCTAAACAATAATAAATAACACTCTTTAATTGAACCTTAATACAGCCATACCCGCTTACTGCCATCTGCCTTACTATAATTTGCAATATTTTTATACAAAAATTTCCCCTTCATATGGCCACTTGTAATCGACAGCTATTGTCATGTCAATATTCAAGCATGTGGATTACGTGTCAAAACTGCCTTAAAGGTCACTTGTATTAAGTAATGACCTGTCTTATGCAGCCAATGTCTGCTATTCATATGAAACTATAACAGAAATAAACCTCGTTTAAGTAGAAAGCTGTCCTGGGGTCACCTGCTCCTACTTTTTCATCCAGAGTGAGTTGCTTAGCACATGTTTGACTATATTTTAGTATGAGAAACAAGAGATCCTGAATGAATGTTATCCAGAATAGAAGAAAGGCAGCCAACAAGAAAGAAAGTGAATATAAATGGGTTTGCGTGTAATTGCTGTGTTAAATGGGTGTGTATTAATGTTTGCATGTAATTGCTGTGCTAAATGGGTTTGTATTATTATTTGCATGTAATTGCTGTGCTAAATAGGTGTGTAATAATGTTTGCATGTAATTGCTGTGCTAAATTTGTGTGTAATAATGTTTCCAATGATGGAATAGATTCAAGTAATGTCTTGCGGTTTATAGCACGGAAACAGTCCTGGATTTTGGATAATATGTAGGGGCGAGATTACCGGGTGGGGTTATTGGACAGAAATTATAGCAAATAAATATAAGGAAACTTTTAGCTGTCAGGAAAGTTGGTATCATGATCATCGTCACCATTAAGACTCGTCGTATGTTTAATGAAGCAGAGGAAAACGACAATATATAGGTCGTACTTGATTAAAAGACAAAAGTTTGGTCTGCAAAGTGGGGGGGGGGGGGCATGGTAGGAGAAGGGGGCGGGGAAGATAGACAAGTACTGCTGTACCATACAAGTCCGTCTCTATGACTACACTTAGGTGCTATAATGATGCTTGGGTACCACTTAACCCACACAACTCCGTCTGATTGTATTCGCATTTTCAATATATTTGGTGTAATGCTTTCACAAAAGTAAATTATAAACATTCTGCATATTTAAAGAAAAGGTTATTGACAACGTTAAAAAATCTTACCTTACAAACAGCTCCACAATTGAAGGAAATAAAGTTCTTTGCTGTTAGCAATATATTCGCCTCTAGCTGGAAACACAGGCGAGAGGAATGGTGAGAGTCACGTGTATTGATTTAAGTCAACGGGTGCGCAGGTACCTGATTGGTTAAACTAAATGTAATCTCTACTGAGATTGTCAGCTAGGTCGTATGTCTAGACAGAATGGTGCAGAGTTTTACCTTGACCTGTCTTATTTGTCTCACGGCTCGGATAGGGTCAATATCTGGTCTGAGAGGGAATCCCTACCTTGTCACCTTAAAGGTATTATTTGTATGGAAACGCGTGTTCACGTCATGTGCTTGTGTGACAATATATATGGGTTGTATGATTGGATACGAAACACGCAACTTTTGTTAAAATGATGCCGACTGTTATATAGATCTACATACACATGCAAACTGTCTTCTTACAATTTGGTGTACAAAACAATTGGGGCGACATATGATTGATAACTTTGCGTGTAGTTTATGCTAGGTGTCAATAGCAGTAGAGTCTGGCACTTGGGCGACAATTGGAATTAACATTAGACCGCCATTATAGAAATTGCATTCGGGCGACAATCGGAAATTAACATTATGTCGCCATCTTTGTGGGTTTATGGCGTCTAACGGGAATATAACATGGGAATGACACTCAGGACCCAAACAGGAGTTTAACATAGGAATGACACGGAAATTTAACATGGAGGTGGTACTCTGGCCTCCAACGGGAGTTTAACGTGCAGATGTTAATTGGGAACAAAAGTGTCACATATAGATGTCCGTGGAAACTTAGCATTATGGTCCCATATTGTCGCTTTGGGAAAAGGAGGTCGAGGAATATGTGGTCAATGGTAAATTAACATTATGACCCCACAGGGCCTGTATGTAATGGGAATATGGGGTCAATAGGAAAACGTAATGTTAACATTACACTTACTATCCAATATCCCCACACCTCCTAACCCGCATTTCGTTTGAAGTGACCTACACACAGTGAACTAATATCCAGCTTCCATCTATCTACTATCCAACATCCAGTTTTCTAGTATCCAAAGCACCGTTAAGAGTGACCATCGCCCAGTGATCTCCTATACAATGCCTACACTATACCAGCAACATGCCGTTTGGAGTGATGAGCACCCAGTGATCTACTATCCAGTGCTCAGTCCTCTACAATCCAACACCCAGTGATCTACTACCCAACACCGAGTTATCGACTATCCAAACCGCTGTTTGGAGGGACCTTTACCCAGTGATCTACTATCAGTGTCCGCTTATCTAGTAGCCAATACCCAGTTATATACTATCCAACACGCTGTTTGGAGTGACTAGAGCCCAGTGAGCTACTTTCCAACACTATACCACCAACATGCTTTTTGGAGTGGCCAGCACACAGTTATGTGCTATCCAACACCCAGTTATCTACTATCCAACACGCCTTTTGGAGTGACCGTCACCCAGTGATATACTTAACAGCACTCAGTGCTCTACTATCCAACACCCCCCATTCGCACAATCCATCAAGCCATTTAATCCTGTATTAAATCCTAGTGTAATGTTAAAGCTCTTTTCCGTCTTAGACTTGTTGCTAAGTGAGTACCGCTATGACTATATGGAATTAGTCTTTCAGAAATCCCAGGCTAATGTTAAAACTCGTAACGGTCTGAAAAAATCCATTCTGTAGTCCAAACCTATGTAACAAGACTTAAGATTCTCACTAAACCACTGTTCAACCAGCCAGACTGGATTTTTTCACATTCTTTTTTGCGACAAATGTCACAATTTTCTTTTTGCCAAACCTATCACTGAATAACATCGATTCATCTAATGGTACACAGGGGCGTGCTATAAGTGAAGTGAAACTTGTGTCTGTTTGGCGAGAGTGATGTTTATTTATCTTTCGATGAATTAAATATTTTGACGTAGAATATATTGCACGCCAAATTCTTCGAGTGTGAATTGATTAAAAAAGATAAACAATATTAAACAAAATTGTAAAACCTTATGTGGGATTCATACAGGCTAAATTCTGGGTTGGTCTGACATTGTAGCAAATTCATTTACCGTCTCAACAGATTCTATATCAAAAGATTTCATTCATCGAAAGATAACTACCCCATCCTCCCCCCTCTCCGACCTTGGAAAAAGGAAAAATTACATGAAAAAGTCCAATCTGACTGGTATAATAGTGGTTTAAATCTAAAACAGAAAAATATATATTCTAAAACTACACTTGGATTTCATACAGGTTTAAAGTCTGTGAATATGTTTTGTGTTTGGGATTGGAAAACGTAATTCAGTTACCTAAGTGTGTACTTCTTCTTTCCTTTCATTCTGTTTCATGTCTATAGAAGGTTATTCTTTTTTTTTCTCTTTCACTCCCTGTTTTATAGTATTGCTATGATTATAAGGATTAATAGGGTGGTAAGTAAGGGAATGGTAGTTTAGTTTAAAAATAGGGAGATGGTAGGGGAGGGGAGGGGGATTTACTTTGTTTATAATGGGTTTTAAAGGCTATTTTGATACCCATTCTGCACAACAACCCCTCTTTTGTGGTCAGTAGATGAGGTGGTGTTGGTAATTCCAAACACTGTGGGTTATTAGGTGCGAGTTATTGGTACCTCAAACGGCTTATTGGATAGTATGTGTTTTTTTGTTCGATAGTATGTATGGGGTGTGTTGAATAGTATATCATTGAGTGCTGGATAGTATAGCACTGAGTGATGCTCACTCCAACGGCCGTGTTGGTGTGTTGGATAGTAGATCACTGAGCGCTGGATAGTATATCATTGGCTGACGATCACAGTGTGGATTAGTAGGTGTGAGGATATTGGATAATAAGTGTAATTTTAATATTACGTTTTCTTATTGACCACATATTCCCATTGCATCAAGGCTCTGTGGGGACATAATGTTAATTTACCATTAACAACATATTCCCTCGAACTCATACTCCCAAAGCGACAATATGGGTTCATTATGCTAATTTCCCGTAGACCTCCAAGTGACATCTCAGCGTTAAATTCCTGTTGGAGGTCAGAGTACCACCTCTAAGTTAAATTCTCTTTAGAGGCCATGGTTTAATTACCATGTTAAATTCTCGTTTATAATAATAATACTAAAAATAATAATAATAATAATAATAATAATAATAATAATAATAATAATAAGGACCTAGTGTAGCACTTAATCTTTAAAAGCTCTAAGCGCTTTACAATATCAGTTCGCACATAAGGACACACAAACACACACACACACACACACACACACATATATATATATATATATATATATATATATATATATATATATATATATATATATATATATATATATATATATATATATACAAGATTACGAAAACAAATACCTTAAAATTAGAAAGAAAAACATGCTGAAAATAAATAAAGGTAAGGAAACATTATTAAGTCTTACGTCTTGCAGTCGAAACAGGTGAGTTTTTAGAACTCTTTTGAATGAGAATTACAACAGTCGAGTCTAGAAAGTACTAAGGAACGCACAAGTGTTTTAGTGGCATCAACAGAAAGAAATTGCGATTGGATCTGATGCGTCTCAACTGTAGATATGTAGCCTTCCATATGTTCGTGACATGTTGGTGTAATGAGAGACTACTGCTGAGAGTGACACCTAGGTTTCATAATAATTGTGTGAATTTAATGTTGGTATTGCTGATGCTTATTGTTTGAAGCAAAGGATAGGAATGATAAAGTCTTTGTGTGGTGATCAAAATGGTTTCAGTTGTATCATCATACATCTGCAGCGTGTTACATGTCATCTATGATTTCACATCGGAAACGAACCTCTCTACGGCTTGGATGGTAGCATCAACTTCAGTTGGGTGACGAGATTTGTATATTTGGGTGCCACCAGCGTACAATTGGTGAGACGACGGATGACGATTTATGACACTTGAGAGGGGAAGAGTGTATAGAATGAAGAGAATGGGTCCAAGAACATAACCCTGTGGAACACCAAAGATAGATCAACTGGGCTTGAATGTTTTCCATTTATAGACACAATTTGTGTCCTTTCGACTAAGTATGACTTGAACAATAGTAAGGCTGTATCGCAAATGCCAAATACATACTGGATCCGGTGGAGTAATATATCATGGTCTATTGTGTCAAATGCTGCAGATAGGTCAAGGAGGGTAAGGACTGTACTCCTTCCTCTATCCAAAGCAGAGAGAAGGTCATTAACTAATAAGGTCAGTTTCGGTACAGTGCCAAAAAGACTATTTAAATTCAGATGAGATACAAGTTGGGACAGAACGACTTTTCCTAAGATATTTGACATGAATAGGATGTTAGATATAGAGCGCTATACTTTTTGACGTTAGAGTCAAGCATTGGCTTCTTCATCAGCGGTTTTACAATGACAGTTTTGAAAATTGATGGGAATACCCCGAATGAGAGAGAAGTATTAATACCATCGGTTAGAGAAGGCAATATTTAATCTAAGCATTCGAGCAGCAGTGATATGGGAATCGGATCAAGTTCACATAAACTTGGGGTGCCCTTCATCAGTATTGTGCGCAAATAAATACGTAGAGGCAAGATCAAATGCTGTTAAAGGTTGCCTTTGAAATTCTGTATGACAACTGTGTGGTAACGATTAGTCGCTTAAAATGGTTTTGTCTAGTTGATCTCTAATAGTTTGTACTTTGTCACTGAATAAATTTACAAACATGTCCGGAAGGTCGACTGAAGAGAAGGTCGTTCGAAGTGGTGTACATTTGTTCCTTGACATTAGCTTGTTCGTAATATGGAAGAGCTCTTTGCAGCTAGAACTTTCAGTGATCTTAGTACTGAAGTAGGTTGATTTCGCTGCATGAACTATGTTTGTGACATTCTTCTTAGCGTCTTCATAGATTTGTTTATGAATAGTAAGACCGGATGAAAGCCAAAGCCTCTCAGACTTACGGCGTTCTCTTTTAGCAGTGCGAAGTTGGTCCCTGACACAAGAAGTAAAAATCTATATTACATGATGTTGGGTTTAGCTACGCACGGAGAAACCAAAGTTTTATGCCAGTTAAATGATTAACAAAGAGAGTAGCACTACGATTGAAAGATCGATACAGACAAGTTTGGGCAGCTATCATCAATACGTCATCTAAAGGACTTAACTACGGTTATTTAAAACTAGTTTTGTTTTAGAAGAGATCTATTTTTCATTATCAGAAAATATATCTAAAAACTTAATTAAACTCTGAATTGCAAATCGTAGGTTTCCTGTTGAAACTAGTTGATAGACTAATGTTCCCCATAGCGCAACATATTTTGCACTCAGTCAGTCGCAAGAAATAGGCGATAAATATCATTATCTTTTATCGTGTTTTTATTTTCATGATAAAAGACAAAAATTTATACTTCATTATTATATTTCTAAGACTAACGTTTATAAATATAATCAAAATAATGAATACAGGTTTAAGACTCTTGACCTAATAATGAATACAGGTACCATACGAATCTTGACCTATATTTGCAGGTTCATTAGATTGTTTTTCTTTTCCGAATTGTGTGATACCTCTTAAGCATTATGTTATGATATTACACATTATAGTAATGATATCACACATTATAGTCATGTTATTACACATTATAGTCATGATATTACACATTATAGTAATGATATCACACATTATTGTCATGTTCTTTTTCTTATACACCTGATATGTTGTAAACTATACAACCTGTGTGTAATAAAGTATTTTCTTGTCTTGTCGTGTCTTGTCTTGCCTTGTCTTGTCTTGTCTTGTCTTGTCTTGTCTTGTCGAATGAAGAATAATATTCTCAAAGAACAACAACCTACAAATTCAAAAACAGAAAAAAAAACCGAAAGTTTACCAGGATTACATAGAACTTCTTGAAGGAAAAAGCTGATAATGTTTATGCTAAACTTCATTCCGGTTGTACTAAACAGTATCAGGCAAGGTCCTACATGTAGCCACTCACTGCAATACATCACAATGTCCTACATGTAGCCACTCACTGCAATACATCACAATGTCCTACATGTCCCCACTCACTGCAATACATCACAATGTCCTACATGTACCCACTCACTGCAATACATCACAATGTCCAACATGGACCCACTCACTGCAATACATCACAATGTCCTACATGTAACCACTCACTGCAATGCATCACAATGTCCTACATGTAGCCACTCACTGCAATACATCACAATGTCCAACATGTAGCCACTCACTGCAATACATCACAAGGTCCTACATGTACCCACTCACTGCAATACATCACAAGGTCCTACATGTACCCACTCACTGCAATACATCACAATGTCCTGCATGTACCCACTCACTGCAATAAATCACAATGTCCTACATGTACCCACTCACTGTAATACATCACAATGTCCTACATGTAGCCAGTCACTGCAATACATCACAATGTCCTACATGTAGCCACTCACTGCAATATATCACAATGTCCTACATGTACCCACTCACTGTAATACATCACAATGTCCTACATGTAGCCACTCACTGCAATACATCACAAGGTCCTACATGTACCCACTCATTGCAATACATCACAATGTCCTACATGTACCCACTCATTGCAATACATCACAATGTCCTACATGTACCCACTCACTGCAATACATCACAATGTCCTACATCTACATGTACCCACTCACTGCAATACATCACAATGTCCTACATGTACCCACTCACTGCAATACATCACAATGCTACATATACAGTAAAACGTCAATCATCTGGACCCATCATAATACTACATATAAGGTAAAACGTGGACTATCTGAACCATCATGGGAAATGGATTTAATCCGGATAAATAATCCTCCAGACGATCGAAGTTTAGTCGTTTTGGGTTCTCTGTCATCTTCCAGGTTCATAGCATGGGACAGAATTTGGATCTTATTTGTTTTGATTGATACTTTCGGCTTACATACACCATACATGTCTGCAATTGTAACACCCTTTTCGCAATGATAGAGTCTCTTTCCACATTATCTGGTCTCTTGATTATGTCGATTTTATCACTAAGAGATAAGATGTTACGTTTGCCGTTCACTTCTATCGGGGATCTACTCAGACTATGGAAGGATAACATAGGTTTGATGGAAGATCATTTTATACGTAGTCTTGTGGACACAATTGTAAAACGGCTTTGATGAAGGTAAAATCGACTGACGTGGATTCTATTAACGCATCTGCCAGTTGCTGATTAAATTGTATCACCCATTAAATCAACATTGATCTTTAGTAGACATTTAATTATATTTGTTACATAGGTTTGGACTACAGAATGGATTTTTTCAGACCGTTACGAGTTTTAACATTAGCCTGGGATTTCTGAAAGACTAATTCCATATAGTCATAGCGGTACTCACTTAGCAACAATCGGGAATGGACTTTCTCTCATTCTCTCTCCCTCTCCCATCCTCTCTCCTCAGTACCTCAGTATTATCCCCATGGTCATTTACCATCGCTGTTCCGATATGCAATCATCTCGCTGTTGAACCCGATGATGTGTCATGCACCACTGCCGATATCTTTTTTAAAACCTTTAAAACTTATTCTGTTAAATAAACATTCTGTCATCTAATTCCAAGTACTATCACTCGAGTGACACCTTTCCTTATCATTTCTTGAGTATGTAATTAGGATAATCCGGGATAATTACTCTCTCGCTAAGCCGGTATCGGTTGTACCTGGCTTGACCGGACTGCTATAAATTACATTGCTATCTATGGAATTCCCACCGAAAATTCACCCATGATCCTTGACAAAAAAAAAAACGAGTAAAAAATTTATTTGTTTAGCCCAATCAGACGCAAATTATGACTCAATTGACTTACCGAGGTCAAGTATTAATACAATTTCTAATTTTATACAATATTTTATTCTATAATGGAAAAAGGAATCTACTATGAAAACTGTTTCCAATTTTCTTGCCGTTTTATGTTATATAACAACTGTGGTGACGCAAACAAGGAAATGTTTTAATATCATTACAAAGTTTTAATATTATTTCATCAGTATTTTGAAAATCTGATGTGAAAATATGCAAAAACAAAAGATTAAAGTGACTATATGGAACATTATAATTTTGAGCATTTAACGCTCACTTTTCCCTATTTTGACATAACGCTGACTTCTCCCAATTTTGACACAACGCTCACTTTTCCCTATTTTGACACAATTCTCACTTCTCCCTATTTTGACACAACGCTCATTTCTCCCTATTTTGACACCATCGCCCTATTCTGGGTAAAAAGAGAAGTCATTTCGCCAAATATCAGAGTCTAACATAGACCCTGAATTATTAGGCTAGGTTACTTGGATTCTTTATATCCCTTGCTACACTTGGTATAGTAATTTCTCGCCTAAAGTCAGTATTATAAACGACGTAGATATTTATAAAAGTTCTAATTGGGAAAGGGGCCGAATTTCAGCCCCAAAATAGAACCAAAAAATCCAATTGGACTTTAACTTAAAAATGACAGTAACGAGATATGCGGTAGTGAAGACAAGAAAGATATTTATTATTTAAGTTGAAAGACTAATGAGTTTTGGCATGAAAACATGATATAAATTAGGGAAATAAAGAATAATGTGTAAATGTATGTATTTTCTTGTATATTTCATTTTTATTTTTATTTTTATTTTCATTTTTATGATGATAACGCGAGGTTTTTTTAAAAAAAAAAACTTTTGTGACGCTACTGCGCGCTTATTCCAGTGTTATTAAAAATTCCTGGGAAGATCCCCTCCTCCTAATTACATTAATTTTTTTACCATAAAAAGATGATTTGCTGAGTCATAATACCATTTTAGTTGCCTCTGATGTCTGTTACTCTGTTATATGCTGGATGTTTCATTTAGCGATACATGTACATTATAAGTAGTAAAAGCTTCGGGAGACACTGTAGTTTTCCGTACGAGAAAATAATTCAGATAATAGGCCCCAAGATAATCGACATTTTACTGTATATTGTTTATGCTTGTGAGAGGAGGGATGAGCTATGTCAGTAAAAAGATTTGGATAAAAACATTTCCTCTGGTTATTTCACCCTTTTTATATTCACGCCTATCCTGTGTGAAAATTAGTGAAACTTTACACTTTAAACCCCATCATACGTCAGTACTGAACAACCCTTCCATACGTCAGTACTGAACAAAATTGTGGAAATCACATTAGCAGAGGCTAATCATGGTACACCCAGATATATAACTAGACATGTGTTCATGGAACATGGATGCCGCACCACAGTGCATCGAATGGCTTAAACTTGAAACTTTAGTAAATTGTTACCTATTGACGGACGGACGAACGGACGAGGGAAACTTTAGGTCACGCGAACGGGATGCATTGGATGGGATAATTTAAGTGGTAGAGATTCTGGCCAGAGTTAGTGAAGTTCCCATTTTCGAACCCCGGTTCGGCCACAGATTTGTCCACTGTGACAGAGGTGGCATCACGCAGATAAAAACCTGTCATATTCGTCAGGAGTTTGACTTTCCGCCTTTGTCGGTTGGTCTGCGTGGTACGGATAATGGCGAATCGGAGATGTGTTGTCAAGAAAGCAGGAGGAATCGGCTACATCGGCTCAGATATCTCAATTGGTACAAGTTAGGAATATATTGGGTTTTATCCCTGGTCTGCGAATTTTTCCCTAGTGTCAACTATATCGTGGTAGAGCATAAAACATTAGAAGAGTGAAACATCGACTGTTTTGTTTTACTGCAAAATTACTTTCAAAATCGCAAATATGGTGCACATGTCCTTTAAAAGTTAATCCTTTACTTTTTGTTGTTGCTGTTGTCCACACCATTAGTTTTCCAAGGCCAACAGCTGACAGCTATACATTCAGTAAACCTTTGCTAATAATTATTTACATACTGCAGGATATATAATAAATAAAAATTTTTTTACCACAGCAAATCATAAAAAACTGTATTAGTACACGTACAGCATATTGATTCAGTATTTCGAGCCACCGGCCGATAATACATAAAAACATAATATAATCTTGGAACAGAACGCACACGAACAACCAGTAACATAACTGCATGTATGTATTAGGTCATAGTACACGTCATAAATGTTCTCTTCTTATGAAGGCACAGTACAGAAAAGTAGCTAGACTAGCCAAGGTGCTACTTCTTGTCTGTGTGTGTGTTTTTTCCTTTCCTATTTTGAGTCCAAATATTTACCTGTGTTTGTAACTCTGAGTCAATGTACAATTTAAGTATTCAACAGTAGAAATAATAACAAAATCTCAACAGCTACTGAATATTAGTCTACATTACGTACTTTCTTATTCCACCTCTTCTGATCTCACTATAGAATTGTGTCCTGGAATATGAATGGAAATTCTTGATTTCGATGGAACTATCAAATGTAGTTCAATGCAATTAGCATGCATATTCGAGCATTACGTATGTATTTACTTTCTGCCTCATTATGACAATACTCTTTACATACACTGTCGTTTTGTTACATATATCTCTTGTTGATACTGACTTCTTATATGGTGCATTAATTTCATTACGGTGTCTGTTATAGTGCGTTTTGTTTTCTTCTGAATGGGGGTGGGGGTGACTTAACTAAGTTGGTGGAACTTGAGTCCAACACATTTGTTTTGTGCAATAGTAGCGATAACATATGTCTAAAACAAATGACTCGCTCGCTGGAATTAATAGTTTTAAAACAAAATGTGCGCGGGAAATAGTTTGCGCGCACGAATTAACAAACCGTACGCGAAAATTAATAATTACCGCACAAATTAATAACTTGCGAACGTGAATAAATAACTGATGCACGGGAATAAAATAGCTTCCGCACGGAAAATATACACGTCCGGCGGCATCTGTGTTTTCAGATATACGCCAACATAAGACTTAATTTTTCAGTCAGTCTGGGGGAAGTTAGGCTCAAAATGAATATTTCAGAAGAACCTTGAGAAAAGACAATGAGCATTAAAATGTAAAAATAATATTACACTCGTTGTCAGATTTACCTGTTAATTAGTAAATAATATAAATTACCTAAAACAATACCACAGACATCTAAACAAAGCGGTCATCTGAACGATAACAAAGCCGTATCAGAGGAAATTATTTATTTATAGGTAAATAATAAGATAGCATTGCATTAAGAAAAAGCATTACATCATAGGATGTCTGAGATTTTTTAGAAGCTCGTTTTTTTATTTTATTTTATTACATATGGATAAGGTGTTAACAACTTGCTGAGTCCTTACAAGGGATAAGTTAATTCCTTTGCTCTGTTTCTACTTACACGATAGATGCAAATTGACGCAGCCATGTAAACTGATAAACGTAAAGTAGTATCCTTGTCTAAATCGGTTATCGTTGTTCAAACTGGATAGGTCCGGTGCACATGGGTGGGAATGTAGGACGTGGAGTGACGACGCATCTAATCAGGTCGACACTTGAAATATTGTATGCATAAAACGACCCTGGGGTTTTCGTTGTGTTTTTCTTTGTTTGCAAAATTTAAGAACTATTGGTGATTATTTGTTACTCTCCTAATTATGTAACTAATAGACATTTATACTTTACCTCAAGATACCAATAATGATTTCCTCATTTTGGTTTGTAGGTTTTAACGGCTCTTTTTTTAACACATTATTGGCTTCATCATCGCGAGGAAATGGGAACTCTGTGCCTTTCCCAGCGATACACTGAGGCAGACTGACCTGGCTGGGCATCGAACCCGCGACCCCTGGATTTAGAATCAGATGCTCGACTAACTGAGCTACCGCAGCTATCTCACAAGTGTGGCTCTTTGCACAACATGTTATAATGTGCATATAAATAAAATAAAATAAAAAGGGCAGACTAGTAAGAACGGGTATTCGCATAGTTTGATGATAAAGTCATTGAAGGAGATATCTTCTCTATCAGCCGCCACGTGAACAAAGCATACAGTACACACGTGGAAGGCCGCATAATGTGGGACAAGTAGATGATATTGCTGTACTTGAGATAACTACTGTCTGCGTTATCATCACTTTATCATCACTTTATCATCCGTTATGTCGAATTAGCCGGTAACAGGACGTACAAGGTGCAAGCTAAAGATGATATTCTAATAAATACTCAAAGTAGTGGTCTAGATCAAGCCCAAGCTGTTAGTGGGTGGAAAAAAGATACAAAAAACTGCCTTATGTTTAAAAATTATTTTTTCTTACTTATCTTTCTAGTATGATTGTTTTTCTTCATATGTCAATTCACTTAACTGAATCATTTTTATTCCTATCAAAAATAGGTATATTAGTGAAATAATAAATGAATCCAATCGTATTACTGTAGCTTTGTCTTTTGCATATATACGTGTTGTATACTTAACGTTTTAAAGCCGTAAATTATTATTGACGTGACGCTGAAGTTTTAAAACAAACATTATAAAACTAAAGAAGCGTCATAACATAAATTATGGTGAAACTTTGCTCAAAATCTGTTAATTAGTTTTGAAGTTATGACCATTTATAGATATCTCAGGGGTGGGCAATTCACCACAAACTTATTACATTTCCCTGATTTTGATGATATCACAAATGAGGAATATTAATTTAAAATAAATTAAATTGTCTTTAAAAGTACTTCAGACACTTTTTTTTCAAGAAAATCCATATATATGATATTATTCTTGGAATAAATACTATTTAAATTACTGACAAAAATAGAAGTTTAAATCTATTTTTTTTTTAAAAAAAGTTTCATGAATAATGAAATAGAGAAATATCAATTTTCAATATGTTCTTAGTTAGCACAGCATTTGAAACGCATCTACTAAAATATGAATAAAGTCACTCATTTAAATGTTGAGGTTTGAAGAAATTAAACTTTTTTTTAAATTAAAGTCATTTATGTGTCAATTTACAGTGCTGCTAAAACTATGCAAATAACTATCTGTATGTGTAATATCATCTTTCACATCTTTCTACTTAAATATTACTGTATGTGTAACACCATCTTCCACATATTTCTACTTAAGTATTGCTGTATGTGTAACACCATCTTCCACATCTTTCTACCTAAATATTGTTGTATGTGTAACACCTTCTTCCATATATTTCTACTTAAATATTGCTGTAACACCATCTTCCACATATTTCTACTTAATTATTGCTGTATGTGTAACACCATCTTCCACATATTTCTGCTTAAATATTGCTGAACGTGTAACATCATCTTCCACATCTTTGTTCTTAAATATTGCAGTATGTGTAACACAATCTTCCATATCTTTCTACTTAAATATTGCTGTACTTGCAACCACATCTTCCACATACAGCAATATTTAAGTAGAAAGATGTGTAAGATGATGTTACACGCACAGCAATATTTAAGTAGAAATATGTGGAAGATTGTGATCCACATACAGCAATATTTAAGTAGAAAGACGTAGAAAATGGTGTTACACATACAGCAATATTTAAGTAGAAAGATGTGGAAGATTGTGATACACATACAACAATATTTAAGTAGAAATATGTGATGTGGAAGATGGTGTTACAGGTACAGCAATATTTAAGTAGTGGTGTTACATCATCATGTGGTGTTACACATACAGCAATATTTAAGTAGAAAGACGTAGAAAATGGTGTTACAAATACAGCAAAATCACACATCTTTCTACTTAAATATTGCTGTATGTGTAACACCATCTTCCACATGTTTCTGCTTAAATATTGCTGAACGTGTAACATTATCTTCCACATCTTTCTACTTAAATATTGCTGTATGTGTAACACGATCTTTTGCATCTTTCTACTTAAATATTGCTGTACGTTTAACACCATCTTCCACATATTTCTACTTAAATATTGTTGTATGTGTATCACAATCCTCCACATCTTTCTACTTAAATATTGCTGTATGTGTAACACCATTTTCTACGTCTTTCTACTTAAATATTGCTGTATGTGTAACACCACATGATGATGTAACACCACTACTTAAATATTGATGCACGTGTATCACCATCTTCCACATATTTCTACTTAAATATTGTTGTATGTGTATCACAATCTTCCACATCTTTCTACTTAAATATTGCTGTATGTGTAACACTATTTTCTACGTCTTTCTACTTAAATATTGCTCTATGTGTATCACAAGCGTCCACATATTTCTATTTAAATATTGTTGTGCGTGTAACATCATCTTACACATCTTTCTACTTAAATATTGCTGTATGTGTAACACTATTTGCTACGTCTTTCTACTTAAATATGTCTGTATGTGTAACACCATTTTCTACGTCTTTCTACTTAAATGTTGCTGTATGCGCATCACAATCTTCCACATCTTTCTACTTAAATATTGTTGTGTGTGTGACATCATCTCACACATCTTTCTACTTAAATATTGCTGTATGTGTATCACAATCTTCCACATATTTCTACTTAAATATTGCTGTGCGTGTAACATCATCTTACAGATCTTTCTACTTAAATAGTGTTGTATGTGTAACATCATCTTCAACATATTTCTACTAAATATTTTTGCATGTGTAACATCATCTTACATATCTTTCTACTTAAATATTGTTGTATGTGTAACACCATCTTACACATCTTTCTACTTAAATATTGCTGAATGTCTAATACCATCTTACACATGTTTCTATTTAAATATTGCTGTATGTTTAACACCATCTTTCACATCTTTCTACTTAAATATTGCTGTAAAAAAAATTATGACATAAGAGATAGGGTAATTGATAAAATTAAATATCTCGCAATGTCTATAACCAGTTTTGATGGAATTTTCACTGTTGTTTATGTTATGATATCCTCTTCTTTAGTTTTGCTACATTCATTTCCAACTTAAGTGTCACGTTGTAAATGTTTTAGCTGCCTTATTAAGGATCATAACTAGCTCTTACAATCGTCATTTTATTATTATTGTTCTCACTTAAACATTCCACAGCAACATGATGATGATTCACTCTTACAGTTAAGCTGCTCGACGACAAAAACACTACAACTAATGTGACAGGTAACCTTATATATAACCGTTAGATAGACACTCGTTATATTTCTATCTCCGTTATACAACTAATGCGACAGGTAATCTTATATATAACCGTTAGATAGTTACTCGTTATATTACTATCACCGCTGAACACTAGTAAATAGCAGAAGATGAATTCTTCCCACTCATTAATGAACCTTAATAGCGCCATACCTGCTTACTGCCATCTGCTTCAGTATAATTTGCAATAATTTTATATTAATTTTTCCTATTATATGGAATTTTGAAATCAACAGCTTTGGTCATGTGAATATTGAAGAATGTGGATTGCACGTCTGACCTGCCTTAAAGGTCGCTTGAATTAAGTAGACATATCTTATGCAGCTAAGGTCTGGCCATTTATATTAAATTATAACAGAAATAAATCTTATTTAAGTAGAAAGCTGTCCTAAGGGTCACCTTTTTCTCCTTTTTCATCCAGAGGGGTTTGCTTAGCACATATTTGACTTTATTTGAAAAATGTTTTCACGTGTACTATGAGAAACAAGAGGTCATGAAGGAGTGTTATCCGGAATAGAAGAAAGGCAGCAAAGAAGAAAGAAAGTGAATCTAAATGCGTTTGCAAGTAATTGCTGTGCTAAATAGGTGTATAATAATGTTTCCAATTGTAGGAATAGATTCAAGTAATCCTTTGCGGTTTATAGCACGGAAACAGTCCTGGAATTTGGATAATCTGTAGGGAAGAGATTACCGGGTGGGGTTATTGGACAGAAAATTATAGGAAAGAAATATATGGACAATTTTAGCTGTCAGGAAAATCGGTATCATAATCATCATCGTCACCATGAAGACCTGTCGTCCATTTAATGGCAACGATGAAAACGACAATTTAGTCGTACTTGATTAAAAAGCAAGAGGTTGGTCTGCAAAGGGTGGATGGGCGTGGTAGCGGAGGGGGCGGGAAAGATAGACAAGCACTGCATTACCATACAAGTCCGTCTCTGAGACTAGACGTAGATGCTACGATGATGACGTGATACCACTTACCCTTACCCCACACAACTCCGCCTGAGTGTATTTGAATTTTCAGTATATTTGATATCATGCTTTCACAAAAATAAGTTAAAAACTTTCTGACAAACATTTGTTTGCATATTTAAAGAAAAGGTTATTGACAATGTTTAAAAATCTTACCTTACAAAAAGCTCCGCAATTGAAGGAAATAAAGTACTTTGCTGCTTGCAATATATGCGTCTCTAGTTGAAAACACAGCCGAGACGAATGGTGAGAGTCACGTGTATTGACGTAAGTCTGCAGGTGCGCAGATACATGATTGGTTCAACTAAATGTAATCTCAACTAAGATATTCAGCTAAGCTCACGTCCCCAGACAAAATGGGGCAGAGTTTTACCTTCATCTGTGTTATCTGTCTCATGGCTCGGATAGATCAATATCTGGTATGAGAGGGAATCCCGACCTTGTCACCCTAAAGGTATTATTTGTATGAAAATGCGTATTAACGTCATGTGTTCGTGTGACAATATTTGTGGGTTGTATGATTGGAGCCGAACTAAGCAACTTTTGTCAAAACGATGCCGACATACACATGTAAACTGTCTTCTTACAATTTGGTGTACAAAACAATTGGGGCGACATATGATTGATAATTTTGCACTGTAGTTTATGCTAGGTGTCAATAGCAGTAGAGTCTGGCACTTGGGCGACGATTGGAATTAACATTAGGCCGCCATTATAGAAATTGCATTCGGGCTACAATGGGAACTTAACATTAGGTCGCCATCTTTGTGGGTTTATGGCGTCTAACGGGAATTTAACATGGGAATGACACTCTGGACCCAAACAGGAGTTTAAGATAGGAATGGCACTATAGCCTCTAATGTAAATTTAACATGGAGGTGGTACTCTGGTCTCCAACGGGAATTTAACGTGGAGATGTCAGTTAGGAACAAAAGTGTCACTTACAGGGGTCCGTGGAAACTTAGCATTATGGCCCCATATTGCCGCTTTAGGAAAAGAAGGTCGAGGAATATGTAGTCAATGGTAAATTAACATTATGACCCCACAGGGCCTGTATGTAATGGGAATATAGGGTCAATAGGAAAACGTAATGTTAACATTACACTTACTATCCAGTATCCCCACACCTCCTAACCCGCATTGCGTTTGAAGTGATCCTCAAACAGTGAACTACTATCCAGGTTCCATTTATCTACTATCCAACACCCAGTTCTATACTATCCAAAGCACCGTTGAGAGTGACCAGCACCCAGTGATCTACTATACATTGCCGACACTATACCAGCAACATGCCGTTTGGAGTGATCAGCACCCAGTGATCTACAATCCAGTGCCAAGTTATCTACTATCCAGCACCCAGTGATCTACAATCCAGCACCAAGTCATCTACTATCCAAATCGCCGTTTGGAATGACCTTTACCCAGTGATATACTATCCAGTGTCCACTTATCTACTAGCCAACGCCCAGTTATATACTATCCAACACGCTGTTTGGAGTGACTAGAGCCCAGTGAGCTACTTTCTAACACCAACACTATACCACCAACACGCTTTTTGGAGTGGCCAGCACACAGTTATGTACTATCCAACACCCAGATATTTACTATCCAACACGCCTTTTGGAGTGACCGTCACCCAGTTATTTACTTAACAGCACTCAGTGCTCTACTATCAAACCCTCCACCCCCCATACGTACTATCTATCAAGCCGTTTAATCCTGTATGAAATACTATTGTAATTTTAGAGCTCTTTTTTGCCTTAGACTTAAGATTCTCACTAAAACACTGTTCAACCAGCCATACTGGATTTTTCACGTTCACAATTTTCCTTTTGCCAATCTAGCACTGAATAACATCGATTTATCTAATGTTACAGAGGGGCGTGCTGTAAGTGAAGTGAAAATTGTGCCTGTTTGGCGAAAGTGAGGTATATTTATCTTTCGATGAATGAAATCTTTTGACGTATAATCTATTGCACGCCAAATTCTTCGCATGTGAATTGATGAAAAAAGAAAAACAATATTAAACAAAATTCATATAGGTTAAATTCTGAGTTGGTCTGACAGTGTAGCAAATTCATTTACCGTCTCAACAGATTCTAGATCAAAAGATTTCATTCATCGAAAGATACATACCTCCTCCCCCCCCCCCCCAAAAAAGTCCAATCTGGCTGGTAGAATAGTGGTTTCAATCTAAAACAGAATATATATATATATATATATATATATATATATATATATATATATATATAGATATATATATATATATATATATATATATATATATATATATATATATTCTAAACCTACACTTGGATTTCATACAGGTTTAAAGTGTGTGGATATGTTTTGTGTTTGGGATTGTAAGACGTAAGTAAGCTACTTAAGTGTGTACTTGTTTTTTTTCCTCTTTCACTTTCTGTTTTATAGTATTGCTAATGTTATAGGGATTAAGAGGATGGTAAATAATGGAATGGTAGTTTAGTTTAAAAATAGGGAGATGGTAGGGGAGGGAGAGGGGGAATTTACTTTGTTTATAATGGGTTTTAAAGTCTATTTCTGATACACATTTTGCACACCAACCCCTCTTCTGTGGTCAGCAGATGAGGGGGTGTTGGGAACTCCAAACATTGTGGGTTATTAGGTGCGAGTTATTGGTAACTCAAACGGCTTATTGGATAGTATGTATTGGTGTGTTGGATAGTATGTATGGGGTGTGTTGAATAGTATATCATTGAGTGCTGGATAGTATAGCACTGGGTGATGCTCACTCCAACGACTTGTTGGATAGTACGTGTTGGTGTGTTGGATGGTAGATCACTGAGTGCTGGATAGTATATCACTGCTGACGATCACATCGTTGGTTAGTAGGTCTGAGGATCTTTGGATAGTAAATGTAATTTTAACATTAAGTTTTCTTATTGACCCCATATTCCTATCGCATAAAGGCTCTGTGGGGTCATAATCTTAATTTACTATTAAGCACATATTCCCTCTCCCTCCTATTCCCAAAGCGACAATATGGGTTCATTATGTTAATTTCGAAGCATGAGCCCCAAGTGACATCTCAACGTTAAATTCGTGCTGGAGGTCAGAGTACCACCTCCATGTTAAATTCCCTTTAGGTGCCATGGTGCCATTACCATGTTAAATTCTCGTTTATAATAATAATAATAATAATAATAATAATAATAATAATAATAATAATAATAATGAGGACCTAGTACAGCACTTAATCTTTACAAGCTCTAAGCGCTTTACAATATCAGTTAACACATAAGGACACACACACACGCATACACACAAACGCTTATACACACACACACACACACACACACACACACACACACACATATATCGACAAGATTACAAAAAATAAACACTGTGAAATTACAAACAAAAACATGCTGAAAATAATTAAAGGTAAGGAAACATTGCTAAGTCTTAAGTCTGTTCTTGCAGTCGAAACAGGTGAGTTTTTAGAGCACTTTTGAATGAGATCACAGTGTCATTGTGTCTAAGTTCAAGAGGCACTTCGTGTCATGTAGCTATGCCCTGGTACGCAAAAGAACGTGGGACTTGGTTTTGATAGTGAGAATAATGAGAATACGAGTGTCAAAAGTGGAGCGCAAGAGCGCAGGTACCTAGAAAGGATGTACATATGGGTGAGGTCAGATAGGTATTTTAGACTGGAGGCAGTCAACCAAATGTAGCACATGGAACAGATTTTATGTATGATTCTGGAGCGAACGGACAGCCAGTGGAGAGTACAGAGCATGGGGAAGGAGTGCTCGGTTCTTGGTACTCTAAGGACGATCCGAGCAGCTGTGTTTTGAACTTATTGAAGTTTCTGTAGTAGATATTGAGACTGACCAGACAGAAGAGAATTACAATAGTCAAGTCTGGAAAGTACTAAGGAACACACAAGTGTTTTAGTGGCATCAAGTGACTACTGCTGAGAGTGACACCTAGGTTTCATAATAATTGTGTGAATTTAATGTTGGTATTGCTGATACTTATTTTTTGAGGCAAAGGATAGGAAAGAGAACGTCTTTATGTGGTGATCAAAATGACTTCAGTTGTATCATCATACATCTGTAGCTTGTTACATGTCATCCATGACTTCACATCGGAAACGCACCTCTCTACGCCTTGGATGGTGGCATCGACTTCAGTTGGGTGACGAGATTTGTATATTTGGGTGTCACCAGCGTGCAGTTGGTCAGACGACGGATGACGATTTAGGACACTTGAGGGAAAAAGAGTGTATAGAATGAAGAGAATGGGTCTAAGAACATAACCCTGTGGAACATCAAACATAGATAAACTGGGCTTGAATGTTTTCCATTTATAGACACAATTTGCGTCCTTTAGACTAAGTATGACTTCTACCATAGTAAGGCTGTATTGCAAATGCCAAATACATGCTGGATCCGATGAAGTAATATATCATGGTCTATTGTGTAAAATGCTGCAGATAGGTCAAGGAGGTTAAGGGCTGTAATCCTTCCTCTGTATAAAGCAGAGAGAAGGTCATTAACTAATAAGGGCAGTTTCGGTACAGTGCCAAAAAGACTATTTAAATTCAGATGAGATACAAGTTGGGACAGAACGACTTTGTCTAAGATTTTTGACATGACTTGGAGGTTAGATATAGGGAGCTAGATTTTTAAAACGTTAGGGTCAAGCGTTGGTTTCTTCATCAGCGGTTTTACAATGACAGTTTCGAAAAATGATGGGAATACCCCGAATGAGAGAGAAGTATTAATAACATCGGTTAGAGAAGGCAATATTTAATCTAAGCACTCGAGCAGCAGTGATGTGGGAATCGGATCAAGTTCACATAACCTTGAGGCGCTCTTCATCACAATTGTGCGCAAATAAATCCGTATATACAGGCTCAAATGCTGTTAAAGGTTGCCTTTGAAATTCTGTATGACAACTGTGTGATAACGATGAGTCGCTTGAAATAGTCTTGTCAAGTTGATTTCAAATGCTTTACACTTTGTCAAGGAAGAAATTTGCAAACTGGTCTGGAAGGTCGACTGGAGAGAAGGTCGTTGAAAGTGGTGTACATTTGTTCCTTGACATTAGCTTGTTCGTAATATGGATGTTAGGGTGCAAATTTCTGTCGATTTCGGTAGAGCATATTAGTTTGGCATATAACAATTAATTAGATTTATGTGGAAAGGTACCGTATGAAATCGCTAGACTGCGGTGGTTTTAATGTCCCTGTTTGGGGCCAGATTGATTCTTAATTAAGTCTTCACTGTTAACCGTCAGACCCGATTAAAAGGGTAAGGTTAATTGGAGGTCTAGGTATCGAAAATGTCAAAGTTGAGAGGATGCAGGACTAGTTGTAGAGCCAGTTGAAGTTTTGTCATTTTTTGATATTTTCCAGAATCGGTTATTTAAATAGCGCACGAAAATCTAGGGTTACGCTAACCACGATGGGCGTGTATTTATAAAAGGCGGTAGATACGTTTAATCTGATTGGTTACGCTAAATAAGAGGTGTGTTTACCAGACGAAATTTCATGTTTTAAATATTCCACATCGCAAAATTTAATCAGATCTTGACTCCGAGCAGAAGAAGACGAAATTCTCTCATATAAACAATTGTTCAAGGGACAGGTGTCTGGAAGTTGAGGGACACAATTCTGGCGGTAGAAGCGAGCGAGTCTAGAAAGCACAAGGTATTTGCATCAATCTGATGTAATTCGTTGATATCAATATAATTATTTGTTTGAATTTATTTGTTTAAATTCGTACATCAGTGTCTTGATATGAGTATAACTATTTATTTGAGTTCATTTGTCTGAATTCGTACAATAATCTTCATTATATGAGTTTGACGAATTGTTGGCATTTGTCGTCTTGATTGTTATAGGAATCATGTATTCTAAGAATTTCATACATTACTTTATTTAATATGAGTTGTGAGAATCTTCTGTGAATTATTTTCTGCCTTAGATGATATGAATAATGCATGCGAACCACTAATGTAGTTAAGCCATGAAGTGAATTTCATTGATTCATTTGTATAATTAAGACGTGAACTGAAACTGTTATGTCGTGTGATGTTAGAGTGAGTTATTGATGAAATAGCCGATAGAAAGTACATGAATCTTCTGAAACTAGGTTTGTTTATCGTCTGTCATGTTTGGCCTAACCAGATGGCCTTTGGTATCTGTTGAATTCCGATAGGACGATATCTGACGTAACGAGAAAGGTGCAATATTCTACTCCCCAGGAATCTGACGGGATATTTAGGCTGCTTGTTGTTTGTTTTAAAGGGGCAAATAGCTCCACCTACCTACCTATCCACCTACCTACCTATCCACCTACCCACACAAAGTTTAAGGACCGAAAGAGGCTGGAAGAGAGAGAGAGAGAGAGAGAGAGAGAGAGAGAGAGAGAGAGAGAGAGAGAGAGAGAGAGAGAGAAGCAAAAAGGGGAGAACATCAACCTTGACTGGACAGCAACATTGAATTTGGAGTGACCAGAAATAGCAAGATTATGCAGGCATGATGGGCAATTGCTTCGATTGTTCACTCGATTCTATGATGAACTAAGTCTATCGTTTTAAATAGATCGGCTAATTACATAATTATACTTGTGTTGAAATTCGGTAAATGATTTCAAAAAGAATTGTATCTTTCTAATATTATGTATTATCTCAATTTGTTTTTATGTAATGATTAAATTGTTATATTTCATGTACGGGGGCTCGTGTTATTCTGTTCTATATCTCTATTTATCCCATCTATACAATTTCATATTTTATTCCACTATTTACTCGATCCGGGCAATAACACCGAGGTCGATCATCCTCTAGATAACGATAACCAACCAAATCGTACACCTGTAACGAGGGGTACGTCACAATGGAAGAGCTCTTTGCAGCTAGAACTTTTAGTGATCTTAGTACTGAAATAGGTTGATTTCGCTGCATGAACTATGTTTGTGACATACTTCTTAGCGGCTTTATAGATTTGTTTATGAATAGTAAGACCGGATGAAAGCCAAGCAGAACAGCCTTACGGCGTTCTCTTTTAGCAGTGCGAAGCTGGTCCCTGACACCACTATACCATGGAGAACACTTCTGAAAGGGTACTCTGCACTTAGTTGCTTGGGAATGTTTGTCAAGCAATACACGCAAGCACTCATCAAGTCGTTCAATTATTGGACGTAACAAAGTTGTTAGGTTGCTTGAATGTCGTGCATTAGTTTAGTTTTCTAATACAAACATTTTTGTGACAACTCTTATCACAATAAATGGATATTCGAAGTAAAAAATCTTTATTACATGATGTTGGGTTTAGTTACGTATAGAGAAACCAAAGTTTTGTCCCAGTTAAATGATTGACAAAAACAGTAGAATATTGATTGAACGATCGATACAGACAAGTTTGGGCAGCTATCATCAATACGTCATCTAAGGGTCTTCACTATGGGTTATTTAAAACTAGTTGTGTTTTAGAAAAGATCTATTTTTCATTATCAGAAAATAAATCTAAAAACTTAATTAAGCTTTGAATTGCAAATCGTAAGTTTCTTGCTGAAACTAGTTGATGGGCCAATGTTCACCATAGCGCAAGATATTGTACACTCTGTCAGTCGCAAGAAATAGGCGATGAATATCATTATCTTTTATCGTGTTCTTATTTTCATGATAAAAGATAAAAATGTATGCTTCATTATTATATTTCTAAGACTAACGTTTATAAATATAATCAAAATAATGGATACAGGTTTAAGACTCTTGACCTATATTTGCAGGTTCTTAAATTGTTGTTTTTTTGTTATGATATTACACATTATAGTCATGATATTACACATTATATGAATAATGCATGCGAAAAAAAACAAAAAAAAAAAAAAAGAAAAAAAAAAAAAACACTAAATTTATTAGGATTATATAGAACTTCTTGAAGGAAAAAGCTGATAATGTTTATGCTAAACTTCATTCCGGTTGTATTAAACAGTATCAGGCAAGGTCCTACATGTAGCCACTCACTGCAATACACACAATGTCCTACATGTAGCCACTCACTGCAATACATCACACTGTCCTACATGTACCCACTAACTGTAATACATCACAATGTCCTACATGTACCCACTAACTGCAATACATCACAATCTCCTACATGTACCCACTCACTGCAATACATCACAATGTCCTACATGTACCCACTCACTGTAATACATTAAATGTCCTACATGTACCCACTCACTGCAATACATCACAATGTCCTACATGTACCCACTCACTGCAATACATCACAATATCCTACATGTACCCACTCACTGCAATACATCACAATGTCCTACATGTACCCACTCACTGCAATACATCACAATGCGACATATACAGTAAAACGTCGATCATCTGGACTCATCACAATACTACATATACGGTAAATAGCGTATTATCTGAACCCATCACAATGCTACATGTACAGTAAAAGCAAGGTCCTACATGTACCCACTCACTGCAATACATCACAATGCTACATATACAGTAAAACGTCAATCATCTGGACCCATCACAATACTACAATAACAGTAAAACATCAATTATCTGAACCCATCATAATGCTACACGTACAGCAAAACGTCGATTATCCGGATCCATCACAGTGGTACATGTACAGTAAAACGTCAACTATCTAGACCCATCATTACTGCTACATGTACAATAAAACGTGGATTATCTGGACATATCATAATGGTACATGTAGAGTAAAACGTTCATTATCTGGACGCATCATAATGCTACATGTACAGTAAAAGGTTGATTATCTAGACACATCACAATATTACACGTACAGTAAAACGTCAGTTATCCGGACCCATGACAAGGATACATGTACAGTACAAGGTTAATTATCTGGACCCATCATGATGCTACATGTACAATAAAACCTAGATTATCTGAACCTATCACAATGCTACATGTACAGGCAAACGTAGATTATCTGGACCCATTATGTGACATGGATTTAATCCAGATAAATAATCCTCCAGACGATCGAAGTTTAGTCGTTTTGGGTTCTCTGTCAACTTCCAGGTTCATAGCATGGGACCGAATTTGGATCTTATTTGTTTTGTTGATACTTTCTGCTTACATATACCATACATGTCTGCAATTGTAACACCCTTTTTGCAATGATTGAGTCTCTTTCGACATTATCTGGTCTCTTGATGATGTCGATTTTATCACTAAGAGATAAGATGTTACGTTTGCCCTTCACTTCTATCGGAGATCTACTCAGACTATCCGTCATTGAAGGAAAAGATAGATTTGATGGAAGATCATTTTATAAGTAGTCTTTTGGACATAATTGTCAAGCGACTTTGATCAAGGTAAACTCGGCTGACTTGGATTCTATTCACACGTGTGCCGGTTGCTGATTAAATTTTATAATCCGTTAAATCAACATTAATCTTTAGCAGACATTTAATTATGTTTGCTACGTAGGCTTGGACTACATAATGCCTTTGATTAGACTGTTACGTAGGCTTGGACTACAGAATGCCTTTGATAAGACTGTTACGTAGGCTTGGACTACAGAATGCCTTTGATCAGACTGTTACGTAGGCTTGGTCTACAGAATGCCTTTGATCAGACTGTTACGTAGGCTTGGACTACAGAATGCCTTTGATCAGACTGTTACGTAGGCTTGGACTACAGAATACCTTTGATCAGACTGTTACGGAGGCTTGGACTACAGAACGCCTTGGATCAGATTGTTACGTAGGCTTGGACTACTGAATGCCTTTGATCAGACTGTTACGTAGGCTTGGACTACAGAATGCCTTTGATCAGATTGTTACGTAGGCTTGGACTACCGAATGCCTTTAATCTGATCGTTACGTAGGCTTGGATTACTAAATGCCTTTGATAAGACTGTTACGTAGGCTTGGACTACAGAATGCCTTTGATCAGACTGTTACGTAGGCTTGGACTACAGAATGCCTTTGATCAGACTGTTACGTAGGCTTGGACAACAGAATGCCTTTGATGAGACTGTTACGTAGGCTTGGACTACAGAATGCCTTTGATCAGATTGTTACGTAGGCTTGGACTACAGAATGCCTTTGATCAGACCGATACGTAGGTTTGTACTACAGAATGCCTTTAATCAGACTGTTACGTAGGCTTGGACTACAGAATACCTTTGATCAGACTGTTACGTAGGCTTGGACTACAGAATGCCTTTGATCAGACTGTTACGTAGGCTTGGACTACAGAATGCCTTTAATCAGACTGTCACGTAGGCTTGGACTACAGAATGCCTTTGATTAGACTGTTACGTAGGCTTGGACTACCGAATGCCTTTAATCAGACCGTTACGTAGGCTTGGATTACATAATGCCTTTGATGAGACTGTTACGTAGACTTGGACTACAGAATGCCTTTGATCAGATTGTTACGTAGGCTTGGACTACAGAATGCCTTTGATCAGACTTACGTAGGCTTGGGCAACAGAATGCCTTTGATGAGACTGTTACGTAGGCTTGGACTACAGAATGCCTTTGATCAGATTGTTACGTAGGCTTGGACTACATAATGCCTTTGATCAGACCGTTACGTAGGCTTGGACACAGAATGCCTTTTGATCAGACTGTTACGTAGGCTTGGACTACTGAATGCCTTTGATCAGACTGTTACGTAGGCTTGGACTACAGAATGCCTTTAATCAGACTGTTACGTAGGCTTGGACTACAGAATGCCTTTGATCAAACCGTTACGTAGGCTTAAACTACAGAATGCCTTTGATCAGACTGTTTCGTAGGCTTGGACTACAGAATGCCTTTGATCGGACTGTTACGTAGGCTTGCATTACAGAATGCCTTTCATATGACTGTTAGGTAGGCTGGGATAACAGAATGCCTTTGATCAGACTGTTACATAGGCTTGGACTACAGAATGCCTTTGATCAAACTGTTACGTAGGCTTGGATTACAGAATGCCTTTGATCAGACTGTTACGTAGGCTTGGACTACAGAATGCCTTTGATCAAACTGTTACGTAGGCTTGGATTACAGAATGCCTTTGATCAGACTGTTACGTAGGCTTGGACTACAGAATGCCTTTGATCAGACTGTTACGTAGGCTTGGACTACAGAATGCCTTTGATCAGACTGTTACGTAGGCTTGGACTGCAGAATGTCTTTGATCAGACTGTTACGTAGGCTTGGACTACAGAATGCCTTTGATCAGACTGTTACGTAGGCTTGGATTACAGAATGCCTTTCATCAGACTGTTACGTAGGATTGGATTACAGAATGCCTTTCATCAGACTGTTACGTAGGCTTGTACTACAGAATGCCTTTGATCAGACTGTTACGTAGGCTTGTACTACAGAATGCCTTTGATCAGACTGTTACGTAGGCTTGGACTACAGAATGCCTTTGATCAGACTGTTACGTAGGCTTGTACTACAGAATGCCTTTGATCAGACTGTTACGTAGGCTTGGACTACAGAATGCCTTTGATCAGACTGTTACGTAGGCTTGGACTACATAATGACTTTCATCAGACCATTATGAGTTTTAACATTAGCTTGCGATTTCTGTAAGACTAATTACATATTGTCGTAGCAAGAATCGGGAATGGACTTTCTCTCATTCTATCTCCCTCTTCTATCCTCTCTCCTCAGTGTTATCCCCAGGGTCATTTACCCTCGTTGTTCCGACACGCTATCATTTCGCTGTTGAACCCGTTGATATGCTATGTACCACTACTGATATGTTTTTATATCCTTTAAAAATTATTCTGTTAAATAAACATTCTGTCACCTAATTCCAAGCCCTATTACTCAAGTGACACCTTTCCTTATCATTTCTTGAGTATGTAATTAGGATAATCTGGGTAATTACTCTCTTGCTTAGCCGCTATATGTTGTACCTGACTTGACACAACTGCTATAAATTACATTGCTATCTATTGAATTCCCACCAAAAATTCACCCACGATCCTTGAAAAAAGCCGAGTCAAAAATTAATTTGTGTAGCCCAATCAGAAGCAGATCATGACTCAATGGACTTATCCAGGTCAAGTATTAATACAATTACTTATTTTGTACAATATTTTATTCGATATTGGAAAAAGGAATCTAATAATGAAAACTTTTTCCAAATTTCTTACCGTTTTATGTTATACAAGAACTGTTTTGACGCAAAAAGGGAAACGTTTTAATATTATTACAAAGTTTTAATAGTATTTCATCAGTATTTTGAAAATCTGATGTGAAAATATGCAAAAACAAAATATTAAAGTGACTATATGGAACATTATAATTTTGAGCTTTTAACGCTCAATTTTCCTTATTTTGACACAACGCTGAATTTTTCCTTTTTTTGACACAACGCTCACTTTTCCCTAATTTGACACAACGCTCACTTCTCCCTATTTTGACACAACGCTCATTTCTCTCTATTTTGACACAATGCTCACTTTTCACTATTTTGACACAACGCTCACTTCTCCCTATTTTCACACCATTGCCCTATTCTGGGTGGAAAGAGAAGTCATCTCGCCAAATATCAAAGTCTAACATTGACCCTGAATTATTAGGCTAGGTTACTTGGATTCTTTATATCGCTTGCTACACTCAGTATAGTAATTTCTCGCCTAAAGTCAGTATTATAAAGGACGTTGATATTTTTAAAAGTTCTAATTGGGAAAGAGGACGAATTTTAGCCCCAAAATAGGACCAAAAAAATCCAATTGGATTTTACCTTAAAGACTTGGACTTAAAATGACAGTAACGAGATATGCAGTAGTCAAGAAAATAAAGATATTTATTATTTAAATTGAAAGACTAATGAGTTTTGGCATGAAAATATGATATAAATTAGGGAAATTGAAAGACTAATGAGTTTTAGCATGAAAATATGATATAAATTAGGGAAATTGAAAGACTAATGAGTTTTGGCATGAAAATGTGACATAAATTAGGGAAATTGAAAGACTCATGAGTTTTGGCATGAAAATATGATATAAATTAGGGAAATTGAAAGACTAATGAGTTTTAGCATGAAAATATGATATAAATTAGGGAAATTGAAAGACTCATGAGTTTTGGCATGAAAATATGATATAAATTTGGGAAATTGAAAGACTAATGAGTTTTGGCATGAAAATGTGATATAAAGTAGGGAAATTGAAAGACTAATGAGTCTTAGCATGAAAATATGATATAAATTAGGGAAATTGAAAGACTCATGAGTTTTGGCATGAAAATGTGATATAAATTAGGGAAATTGAAAGACTAATGAGTTTTAGCATGAAAATATGATATAAATTAGGGAAATTGAAAGACTCATGAGTTTTGGCATGAAAATATGATATAAATTAGGGAAATTGAAAGACTCATGAGTTTTGGCATGAAAATATGATATAAATTAGGGAAATTGAAAGACTAATGAGTTTTAGCATGAAAATATGATATAAATTAGGAAAATTGAAAGACTAATGAGTTTTGGCATGAAAATACGATATAAATTAGGGAAATAAAGAATACTGTGTAAATGTAGGTATTTTCTTGTATATTTCATTTACATATTGTGTCATTTTCTATGATGATAACTCGATTTTTTTAAAGAATTTTTTATTAAAAACATTTTGTAACGCTACTGGGCGCTTATTCCAATGCTATAACAAATTCCTGGGGAGATCCCTTCCTCCTAATTACATTTATTTTTTTACTATTAAAATATGATTTGCTGAGTCATAATACCATTGTAATTGCTTCTGATGTATGTTACTATGTTCTATGATGGCTGCTGACGTTGTGATCGGCAAATCAGTTTCATTTACCGATACATGTACATTGTACTTAGTAAAAATTTCGAGGGACACTGTAGTTTTCCGTACGAGAAAATAATTCAGAAAAAAAGGCCCCCAGATAATTGACGTTTCACTTATCGTTATCTGCAATAAATTTTTTTTTACCAGAACAACGACATAATATTATAAAAGGCAGTATAATGTCGAGGCATTTGGAATACCTTGGCTAGAGATAACCACGGTGGCCGACCCAACCTAATCTGGCCCGCCTAGAAAAACACAAAAATAAAAAACACCGCGGCTCCTTTTTAAACAGGGCCAAAGTACTACAGTCGAATTTATTTGTAGCCCCTCTCTTTCAGAGCCCCGAATACCATAGCTGTCTATAAAGATGTTGTCTCAATATATATACAGAGTTTTCTTTTGCGTGTTGTCTCAGATATTTTCTGACATTTTCTTACTACAGTGATAGAATTTCAAATGCCTGTGGTACATGCAAGTAGTTGACCACACGATAATTATATTTTAGCAGCTGGCCGCACGCGGGTTTACTTACTCCTATGGAAGGCAATCCTTGTCAAAATTCTATAATTGTATAAGCATAATATGTGAAAATGCAAAGATAAATGTCAAAGTTATAAATTGACAAATTCGTCGTTACCATGCATTTGCAATCTGTTTAGAGAAAATGTATGTAAGCAAGCGTGAACATGTCCATTTTACATGCTAAATTTAAATCTTAATTTTTGGTTCGGCCAGGAAAAGGAAAAGAAGTAATAATTATTATTAATTCTGAACTTAAAATATAAGACAGTATATGCAAGAGTGAGATTAGAGCGAGATATTAACAAGCCAGAATATAGACCAGTGGCGGCGCGAGGGTGAGATGGGGGTCAATTGCCCCCGAGCGCCGGCCAAGGGGGGCGCCGTCGGGAGATTTTTGTTGTTGTTGCCAATCCTCCTCTCCCCCCTCCATTTAAGCGTCCGGTTTCAGAGCTTAGATGGGGGTTGTGGGGTTGGAGGTTGGCAACTGACATAAAAACTGTTCTCTGTGGCAAAGTAGGGAGCGCCACTAAAGAACATTGCCCCAGGGCGCCTCGGTGTGTGTGTGTGTGTGGGGGGGGGGGCGCCATTAAGAACATTACCCCCGGGCGCTCCTAACCCTCGCGCCGCCACTGTAATAGACTAAGACAAGCAAACAGTTAAAAAAAAATTAAAAAAAATTAAAAAAACACGTATTATGCATTCTTTGGCAGAATTTAATATTTACACTGAATTACATAAATAAGATATCAGCTTTCGTTCCACCTTACAGTGAACGAAATAATTTGACAACACAGATGAATTAATTAATACAGTATGATTCAAATCTAACCGCTTTATACGGAAATTACAATATATACTTAAAATCAAAAGTCAAATAGAATCGCATTCATTTCATGGCAAGGTCAATAAACAGTAGAAACTAATGTACAATATCAAGAAAGGTGAATCAAAATTGTATTAAACCTCATTGTACAAACAAATATATATTTATGATAAAAATGCAGGTTAATACAGCTAATTATGCGTGCCTATTACAATAAATACATACATTTAATATAAAGACCGTTCAGAATAAAAACGGGTTGGAAGGTTGGAAACAAAGTTATCTTTTCTGCCTTTAAAATTTGACTCAAATTGACGCACGAGAAAAAAAAAAGGTCTCGACTGAGCAATGGAATGAGGAGAAGGTGAGTACGACCGGACCGACTAATTAGTGAATCAATTAAAGAATGTACTTGAATGGTCAGAAAGCAATCCCTATCAGTTTCACATAGTGGATGAATGCTATTTTATGTCGACACAGTTACCAGTCCTCTTTGTAATAATTACCTCCTTTTGAACTTAAAAACTTGTCAAATCACTTATTATATTATAAAATACTTTTACATAAATTATGTGATACTCCTTGGTAAGAGTAAATTTCTCTGCCATTCATACATATGCAGCTGCTTGGGGACAATAATTGCGTTGTGTACAATTTTGATACAGACTATAGTGGTCTTTTTCTGCCGAAACTGATGACACCGGAGTGCACATCACGCTGGTTGCAAAGGTATTTCTTCTTTGTAAGGATCTTTATGTACCAAAAGGGCAGTACTAGATTGAGGTAGGTGTTATCTACCTACGTGTCATGTTTGAAGAGATAGTCACGAGTGGTTGATGCATACGCGAGGTACAAGTGGGGCGGAGCATACATTGATATAGATCTATCTGAAGGCTGAACCCTGCGACAGGTCTTCGGAATATAACCAGATTACCATTGATTTAGGCGAAGTCATCCAACATGGTGTGTGTGTGTTTGTGTGTGCTTATTTAAAAAGTCTATGATCAGGTGATGACTTGTCATATCGCTTGCTAAAACCAGAAGCAGGGAACTAAATAACAAGCGGAAAAGAAACAGTCAGTGACATCATAGTGATAACACATCGACTGAGAGCATCCCGCGATGAACGAGACTTTACGAGAAGCGTGTCGCCGAATATCCACAAAATGACAAGACTTAAAAGGAAACAAAACAAAACAAACAATAAGCCAATTTTTTTAAAAGCTGATTTTGAAAGGAAAGATGTAGATATATAGTTTGTTTACACTTGGCAATTTTTTTTTACATCGAATGATGATTTAACATATTTAAAAGTAAAGTTCTTTAAATTTAAAAAAAGTTGAAAATAATCAAAATTTGGATTTAATTAATAAAATTTTGATTTTAAAAAATATCTGCCAGCATCAGAAATATTTCCAATTAAAACATCAAGGTTTTTATGATTAATTTTATAATCTTATAAAATGTGTTTAAAATATTTTCATTCAAACCCTATTGCAGCAAATTATAGACTATCTAGAAATTTTCGATAAAGGTGTCAGCATAAATGTTGTTTAACAAATAAAAAATTGATTTAGAGATAAAAAGGAATAGGTTGGTGGCATAAGCTGCTGTTTGGGGCAAACTTTTGATTAATGATAATTATTTTATTAAAAGTTATAACAATTTTCAGTAAAGAAAAATGTGTAATTTTCATATTTCACTATATACCCCCAAATTTCAACTTTTTAAAAATTATGTATTGACAGAAATAACTACATAAAGCACACAGAAGTGTCCCCCACAATGCACTCGATTCATTGTTGCAAGTAATTGGATTTGTAAAAACAACTTAAATGTTTTTAAAATGTATTTATGCCTAACTGCTGCAAATTCTAGACAACTCATAGAATTTTGTGAAAGGCATTGGTATGTTTAATGTTTTACCAATACAAGTATGATTTAGAAACAGAAGGATATATATCCATTGCATGTGCAAGATTTGGGGCAGTTTGTTAATAACTAAATATTTTTAAAAAAATTTTTTTATTGAACTTTTAGTTAAGAACAAAGAGTAATTTTCATATTTTAGTATATGACCCAAAATTTAAACTTTGATTATGTAGTAACTTAAATAGTTACTTTATAACATCTGGAGGTTTCTACACATTTACTCCTTTCTTTGTTGCCAGTAATTGGAAATTATTTTTAAAATGTGTTTATGTTGAACTGCCGAACAGCTCAGAGAATTTTTCAAAAGGCTTTGGCATGTTTGACCAATGGAAAAAATGTTTTAAGAAGTAAAAGGATATATCAGTGGCACATGCTACTTAGTTTGGCAAATTCTAATGTTATATGTTTCAATTTTGATTTTTTTGTTAAATTCTTAAAATTTTTAGTAAAGAACTAATTGTAATTTTTATAGAGATGAGGGATGTTAGAGGCATATGATACATTTTAGGGAGATTTTTGATAAATACTATTTATTTTATATATTTACACTTATTTAAATTTCCGATAAAGAACAAA